>VZSZ01007640.1:69582-150196 GCA_013398815.1 Ibidorhyncha struthersii
CGGCCGCCGCGGGCGGGCGGGCGCGGGTCTGCATCCGGGTCGCCGCCGTACCCATTGTCTGGGGAAGGGGCCCGGGGCTCGGCGGCTCCGCGGCGCTGCACCCGAGGGCCCCTGCCCGCCAGCCGCTCACCTTGCGCAGGCTTTAGTAAGTGATCCTCAGCGGCTCTTCCCGCCCCTGCCCCCGGGGGGATGCCGGGGTGCCCGCGGAGCGCCCCCTCCCCCGCGCGGGCACGTCGCCGTTCTTCAGGCGGCCCCGGCTGCCCTTTCCCCGTGCCTCTCGTCGCTGGCGCTGATGCATCGCGCCAGGGCGCTACGTCTGGAGGTGCTGGTGGCTTCGGGGGCCCTCAAGCGACCCCAGTGTCCTCCCAGCCGCCGCCGGGGTTCCTGCCGGTGCCCGGGGCTGCGGCCGGTTCGGTGCCGTGTTGTTTCTCGGCGCCTGAAGGGAGCACCGCCGCCCCGCCGGGCAGGCGGCTCCTGGCCGGTTAGCTGTGGATAGACCCTTCCCGGTGAGCCTGCCGCCGCCGCTCCCCCCCTCACCTGTGGGAAGAAATGTCTCCGGGACCCCGGTGCCGTCTGCCTCTGCCGGCAGCTCTTCGGGCGGTGTGGCGGGGACTGCCCCTGCCTGTCACGGCCATTCTGCCTGTCCTTCTAATTTAAATATCTGTAACGATGCTGAATTCTCATTATGCCACCTAGTAACGATGCTATGCCTTTTTTTCCTGCAGTGGACCGCAGTTCGAAGAGGAGGCAAGTGAAGCCTTTGGCAGCTTCGCTGCTGGAAGCTTTAGATTATGATAGCTCTGATGACAGTGATTTTAAAGTTGGAGATGCTTCAGGTAAATATGCTTCTTCGTCTCCTCGGTTCAGAATTACCTCATTTTTATTTTATGGTTGCTCATTTAATATATGGGAGACAGAATGGTATTAGTGAACTGTTGGGACTTGGAGCCACTTGAAGTTCAGTGACTTGATTGGATAACTGGAAATTCTTATGCTCCGGATAAGAAACAACTGATTAAACAAAACATCCATACAGTACTTCAATTGCAAATATTTTTTTCTCAACGGAAAACTTGTGATTATCAAACAAGTTTTGGCAGAAGCATTTCAGTAGCTTCTATGCTGACTGCCTTAGCTATATCTCTTGCTTTTTATTTCTTCAATGTAGAGACCATTTTTGAAATATTCACTGCATTTAGTATTGAAACAAGAATGTTCTAAAGCCATTTTGTTTTGAATCAGTCTGGATAATAGTTTGTTGCGGACTTAAGAACTTGCCTGTTTTTCAAGGTTAATTCCGCTCGGTGAGTGAAAACCTTAAGCAGAAAGATAATCTGTTCAGAGTTTTATTGTTTTTTACAATAGACAAGGTGTCCATTCCGATAGCTACATAGAAAGGTGGATGCATTTCATACTAGAAGGAAGTCCTTGCTTCAGAGTGTTTTTGTTCTGCAGTCTTTTCTATGTGTGCAGATTCCTGTATCTGCAGTGAACATCCACAGAAACTGAAAGTAAACAAGATGCCAAAATAAAATGAATAAATTCAAGTATATTGGAGGGAAGGAAAAGAAGGGGCAGGACCATGTTTATGAATGAACTGCACATTGGATGTTCTGTAGCATATGCTCAGGGAAATAAGCAAAGAGATGCAGGATGTGTAGGATGTAAGGGAAGCGTTATGACAGCTTGTCATATAACTTCACTTTGTTATTTCTGCACTGGGGATGCTGATCTATGTTTTCATGTGAATCTATCTTGCAAAAATATTCCCCCATTTAAAGGCTCATTTTTTAACATCTGGCAAGCTTTTCCTTATTAATAAAGTTAAAAATGGTTAATAATTATTTCTCCAGTGCCAGTTTTACGATATGCCCTCATGCTCCTTAGTTTGTTTTTTTTCCTAAGCTTAGACATATTTCCCTTGGTTTGTCTGGTAGAAGCAGGCTGCAATGACTTAAGAGAGTAAAACTGATGTCATCTTACCAATTTCATGCTAAGAGTTTTGGGGGCTTGTTTCATTTACTTTTTTAATCTTGTTTTGGGGATTTTTGATTCTTTCTTTTGAGTTAAGGGCACTGCCTTTTGTAAAGACAATTTGCCATAAAAGGAAATTATTTTAAGTTCCCGAAGAAAATCTCCCTATTCTGGAACAGTAGTGTAGGCAGGATTTAAGGGAAAAGGAGAACTGGAAATGGAGTATGGGAGATGGACACATAATTCAAAGCAATATATTATTCGATTAAAAGACAATTAATTAAACATAATGAATAAAGCTTCCTGGCTACACTATGTCTAAATGCAGAGGATTCACGTATAATTGATATCCTCTTTGACTTTTAGGATATTGTATGTGCACGTGGCGGAGGTCAGGGTCTATCCTTGAGAGTGTTTCAATCTCAGTTTCATTTTGAGGAAGTTGGGTGGGTTTTCCCTTAAAAAAAAAAAGCAACACTAAATTGAAACAAGCATATGAGAAAAACTGAAGTTCTACTTATAAAATGCTTTTATAATTACTGTTTTGTGTTCGTATAACTTTGTTTTAACATCTCAACCTGTATTGGTCACTTTTAGTAGAAATCAATGTTCTGTTTAATAAAATTTCAAATTTAGTGAAACACTGAAACAACAGCAGAGTTTGACACTTTATAATATATTCAAAGATTTTCAATGCGAAAGGAGAAAGTTGTGAGGGTTTGGAGAAGTTGGGGAATAGAAGGTTATTAAACATATGACTTCTAAAGTTGAAAGAAGAAAGAAACATTTCTTATGTGTAATACAAGTTAAATGAATAGTTGCAGGATATTTGAAACAGAACATCTGTGCTGATTTAAAATGAAGATGGTATAACATAGCCTTAAATTTGATTGTACCTAGTCCATTTAGATTCAGATCTGAAATAAAGGGACTTTTTTATACACACACACATCTATAAATAAAATTGACAATTGCACAGTTGTGTATGTATATAAAGAATATGTGTGTACACACACAAGCAGCCCTACTGACAAATTCTGGATTGTTGCTAATAGAAAACAGGTTTTCCTTTTTTTCCACTGTGGATTCAGCTTTCAAAGCGTGATGTGCATTTCTCCAGTACAGTCAGGGCTGTTGCTTTTTCTTCGTTCAATGACCATTGAGGTCTCTCCATGTGCTGCCTGTTGCAAATCAGTGTTTGGTATTTGTTTGAATTCAGAATTTCATTGCATAGTTTGCTTACAAAGGGAAATAAACCTGACAGAAGGAAGAAACAATCTTTCTACATTGAAAATGACCATAAATTCTACTCATGCACTCAGAAGAATCCTGTAAGTATGGTAATTCCACAGCTCTGCAATGTATGTTTATTTGATTCACATGCACATATAGGTGTTAAAAAAAAACAAAACAAATTTGAAAGTTAGAAGTTAAAGGACTATTTAAATACTGAACTAAAAGAATTTTGAAGTTGTTTACTCCCTGTTGATTATGTTGCATCCATATGTATGAGCTTTAGGATGTTAAGTGATACGTGCTAGTAGATGATACTGTGCAAGTCTAGGAGGACTGAGCCCTGAACATTTACGCTTTTACACATGTTCATTGTTCTGTCAGATTTCTGGGAATATGAGATGCAGTAGAGATTTCAGAAGTTGGTATTAAGTACTTTTAGGAAGGAATCAGCATTTCTGAATTCTTGTATTCAGAGTCCTGATGCCTTGGTAAATTTTTTTCATTACAGAAAATATTTCTAATCACCTAACCTCCATTTCCACCAAAAAAAACCCATAGAAGATATGGCCTTTACTTACAGTGTAGTTAATTTATTTTCTTTTGGATTTCGGTCACACCAGCAAGCAATTACTGCCTTTTCCACTTTAAAGATCTAAT
The DNA here is from genome assembly GCA_013398815.1 of Ibidorhyncha struthersii. Lineage (NCBI taxonomy): Eukaryota > Metazoa > Chordata > Aves > Charadriiformes > Charadriidae > Ibidorhyncha > Ibidorhyncha struthersii. The sequence goes on from VZSZ01007640.1 coordinate 73,450, forward strand.
CATTCTGACATCTCTTTAGGGAAGCGTATTTTAGGACTGTTATATTCTTGTACGTTTACTTAATGTGAGTAGTTTTCAGGCCTGTGGGCTTTTCAGTATGCCATTTTTAAAAGTACTTCATTTTTCTGTTTTTTACAAACATCTTGAAAAATTGTTCCTAAAGTAAGAATATCGTACGTAATCTTAATGTGGGATCAATCAAAAAAACTGTCCCTTTAGAGTCAGAGCATACAAATACATGACGTGAAATGATGGTACTGTAATATACTCAACTGAAGTTTCTTAATAATATGTTTCACAATACAGATTAGTTATTTGAAGTTCTGCTTTTAAGTTAACTAGAGCATACTTTGTTTTTTTGTTGTTTTCCCCTTTTTTAAAATTCTTATTTTATTTTTTTTTTTATTTAATGAGAGCATCTGGAAATATACTGATGTCAGAAATCAGTGTATAGTTGTAGAGTAATTCCCAGCAGGATTCCAAAGCAACAATCTACTACACTTCTTCCCTTTCATTGGTGAAGACAGTCTGTTTTGGCAGCTCGTACACTGAAATTGAAATGATACGGAGAAATGTAGTGTGGTCCCTGAACAAGGATGATGCGTGAATTTAAAGACCGGCTCTCTATCTCAGTGTAGCTGAGAAGAGTGTAGCTGAATGCTGCCTTGAAAAACTGGATTCCATCACTGCTTCTGCTAGAAGTCTCCTAGACTCAAATTTTTAGACATTTGTAAATGTTTGGTTTTTTGGTGTTGAGTGTGGAGCCTGACTTGCATAAATATTATGTACTGTTATTGCAATTGGGGTCAGTAGGAGCTCTGTTTAAAACATGTAATGATCTCTATAAATGCATATATTAGGTATTCTGAAAAACCTGTGATTTGGTCTAGAAATAAAAAGTTGCAAATACCTTTATCTTTCTGTAATTTGCTTCATCTTAGCACAATGGAGATTCCGCTTTTGCTTTCCCGTACAGGATATTGTAATATAAGGAAGTGTTTGCAAAGCACCAAAATGTTGTAGTGATAAACGCTACTGAAATATTGATGAAGAAACTAATGCATTTATTTCTGAGAATAAACTTAAATGATATGCAACAGAAAAGCTGTAGGATGTTTCAGTAGACAGTGGAGGTAAGAGAAAATATTGAATAGCTAATCATTAGTAAATTATCACACAATTGCACAATCTTAGTTGTTAGAATCATTTCAAGGCTTGACTTTGCAACTCTAACGTGTATAGTCTGTCAGAGTGGAATTCACGAGGGTGTTTTCCCATTGAGAAAATGGAAAATATGGGCATTATGCTCTCTTGGGTTATCTTCATCCCAAGTGAGATCTTTTATCTGTACAGATGTCTCTCACTTGAAGTAACACTTGGGAGTGACTGATGGGCATTTTGAACTTGCAATGTCTTTGGAAACACTGAGATTTCTGTTCTTCTGTGTGTTTACTGACAGCAGAGAGGTAATGTAACAGAAATCCAGGCTTTCATTCCAGTGTCTGGGCAGAATGGATTTAGTGATGGGGTGGCATTATTTTTCTTTGTTTTCCCCCTACTCTGTGTGCCTTGTGTTTCAAGTCTGTCTGGAACACTTGCTCATTGGTTCAGCGTCATTCTGCTTGTGCAGACAGTCTTAAGCAGGATTTTCATGGTCTCCTTACTTTACTACTCCTACTTTACTTTCTCTTGCATCTCCACTTTTTTGTTTGTGTGACCATCTCTTGTGTATTTCCTGCCACATGGAGAAGATTCTTTGGCACTTCATTAACTCCGGCTTGGTGGGATGGTCCGTTTATAGCCTGGCCACCTCTGAGAGTCTAGACGTGCCTAGTGAGGGTGGGATGTTTGGAGTGTCTCTTGAGCATATTCTCGTTACAGTGGCTCAGAGATCTAGACTTAGCATGTCCCAGACACATGTTCAGTTGTCTCAGAGATGTCACTTCCCTTGTATAAGATGTGAAAGTCTTAGGTGTTTCTGGGAAAAATATCTATTCTAGCTCACTAATTAATAATTTGTATTGGAGTCTAATGTGAAGTATTATTTAGGACTGCAGCTTTGCTGAGGGAAGTCATGGGCCATGCAATACTTTATGCCAAACAAGTAAGGTTTCATAACGTTAAAAACAGTTGAGGACAATGTCTGAAATGGGGAAATGTCAAGCAAATTCAGGAGGTAGGATAACCAATTCCATCAGTGTTATAACATTGTAAATAAGGCAGTTCCCAATGACTCAGGTCAAACTTGGCAACCTTTAGTTTTGCGTGCTATTATGACTTGAATAGATATCTACTGAAATGCTGTGTAATATAATTACTGCTGGTGTAGAAATGAGGAAACTGCTTACTAAACAGCTTTCATTTATGTTCCTCTTCCATCCTTTCTTCTATTAAACAAAATACTTGTCTTCTGAAAGAAGTCTCCATGGATCAGTGATCAGTTTCATTTCCTACTCTGCCCAGTCTACATATGCAGTTAATACAGAGTTTAGATACTTGTTTTTCAAAACTTTATTTGAGAAGGGAATTTTTCTCCTTAGAGCAGTAATATCTTAATCTACATTGGTTTTATTTTCTATGTTCTTAGTTATGTTACTTTGGACAGTTCCATTTTTTAACTGCCAGCGTTACTAATGTTGAATTGCCAGTAGCCTACCAATGTTTAATCATCATACTCAGCAAAATAGCATAGAAAGCCGGTAGCCTATATCTAACTGATGCTAGATTCTCTTTTTTGAAGTTATGTTGAAAGTAAAGTATTAAGCCTTTTCAGTTCTTACTTTCAGTGTAGTTATATCAGTCTTAGCATAATGTACCTCTGTGGCTTTAGTCTAACAGACAAATGTGATCAGGAATTTACCAGTTATACAACTCTGCCTTTGGCAGTTTAAAAGTTCGTATTTTCCATATATGATCTATGTTTTCCTGCCTTATTTTAACATTCAGTTATTAATATCAGAACTTTCTACTTAGTTTAAGTGTTTCCTTAAGGTATTTTGGAGCCTTTAAAATTATTTGCAATTTCTAGATCAGGTATATAGGAAGTACTACTGCTTTTACACATTTGGTATAGCACATGTGCAAAGGAGTTTTTGTGACTCTGGAGCTGTTCTTGTAAGGAAGTTTAAGGGGAGAGGCTGTTGTTGACAGTTTTTGCTTGTGATTGGGAGAAAGAGGCTAAGGGACCACTAGACAGGGTGGTGGTGCTCGAATGGCTTCAACCTCCAAAAGACTTATCCTTACCTGTAGCCTGTTTTTTGTTACCTCAAAAAGAGGGTATCCTGAAGCACACTGTGGGCTGGTTGACTTCTCGCAATGCCTATAGATTATTATTGAACAATATTATTTAGTAGGAATAATTTCAGACATGGTAGTTGTTTTTTGTATTGCATGCTCAGTTTTTCAGGTTTTTCCATCCTTTTCAATGTTTCAGGATCCTGGGTAAGACTGAACGAGACAGGACTCTGTGGGGCAGAAAAAAACAAAAAAAAAAGAATTTTCCAAAATGATGCCAGATGCTTCTCTTCTGCTATCTGGAGTTGGTTAGGCTTTGTTAGTGGAAGAGGCAAGCCCAAAATCGAATCTGTGATTTCCGTTAACTAGTGTATCCTCCAGACTTCACTTAAAAACAAGCAATAAAGCTGCTTTTTAGAGCTGCTTGTTAAGCTAAATACTGCATTAAAGAATCAGCCTGTCTTCTGTGAATAGGTGGCCATGTACTTATGTAGTGTAGCACTGACTCTCTGTATACATGGATTTTCTTAGAATGTAAAAAAATAAACATGGTACCCTGTGACTTTTTTTTTTTAAAGTTGCTTATAAGATGGTACTGCAAAACCCTGGGAGGATTTTTTAAACTGCTGTAGTGATTTCAGTAGCATGCCTCTGAAGTCTTATGCATAGAACATATTATACAAGACTCCACAGCTGACATGGAGATTAATAGTAACTTTTTTTTTCTTTATTACACTTTTTCTTACGTTAATTCTGGAGCATAATGTTCCGTCTCGGAGAATTCCTCTTGGAATTACCCTCTTTAGGTTAGACTGCCACCTGCTGTTGTGCTCAGTAGAGCTAAAGATAGAAGGTGCAGAGAAATAAATGATGCCTTTCTCTCAACTGTTAGCTCTCATATTTGTTCTCAGTGGAACTCTATATTCTTCACTACTTGACAGTGTATCTGGCCCCATCTTTCACTGAGAGTAACTTGACTTCTCTCCCATAGGGAATGACATGATATGGTTGCCAATTGCAAAGAGCCATTCTTTAAGAATTTCTTTCAAGGAGAAAATTGTATACTACAGCCTCTTCCTAAGTGAAAATGCATCTGACAGAAGAACACCTGCAAAAATAGCTGTTATCGCAGAATAGGTCTTTCAAGAAAAGTACCTATCACGGTGGATGCATTCAGACAGAAGAGGGATATCCCTTACTATAGGGTGTGTACATGCATGCAGAAAGGCGAGCACAAAGCATAACGTGCAGGAAGAAGGCAAAGAGAATTTGAAGGAGAGAAGTGAACATTTATTTGTTCTCGGCTTTGTATTGTTTGCATGGCATAAAGCAGCTAGAGAGTATCCTCAGTGTTGTAGTACTGATATGCAAGAATTACTGTTGGTAATTTAGAGTGCTGTTAAAGATCAAACTATACCCAGACTAAGACACACCCCCCCCCAAATGAAGTGGAAGCTTAAATTCACAAGAAGTCTAAGTGTATTTAGAAATGGTACAGCACAATTAAAACATAAAAAAAAATTACTGTCATGGAGTTGTGGTGGGGAAGTAAAACAAAAGGAAATAATATAAGGTAACTTAAAAATCCAGTTAAATTAATTTTAACGTGGCAAAACCCTATACTACCTTATTTACAGTGAGACAAGTAGTGCACATTGGCACTCAGAACCTGTGAAATGAGATACAAAAATACATTTTGATTTTAAACATGCATATGGCATTTAATCTGTAATATAAATGTCTAGTGTGAGAGCATAGCTTTAGGGGTTACTTGTAAAGTGTGAGACCTTGCAAATATCATAGAATGGTTTGGGTTGGAAGGGACCTTTAAAGATCATCTAGGCCAACCCCCCTGCCATGGACAGGAATGTCTTTCACTAGATCAAGTTGCTGAAAGCCCCATCCAACCTGGCCTTGAACACTTTGAGGGATGGGGCATTCACAACTTCTCTGGGCAACCTGTTCCAGGGTCTCACTACCCACATCGTAAAAAGTTTCTTCCTTGTGTCCAATCTAAACCCTACCTTATTTCAGTTTAAAACTAGTCCCTCTTTTCCTGTCACTACAGGCCTCCGCAAAAAGTCTCTCTTATAAGCCCCCTTTATATATTGAAAGGCTGCAATAAGTTCTCCCCGGAGCCTTCTCTTCTACAGGCTGAACAACCCAAACTCTCAGTCTGTCTTCATAGGAGAAGTATTTTAGCCCTCTGGCCGTTTTCGTGGCCCTTCTCTGGACCCACTGTAACAGGCCCATGAATATGTATCCAAAGAAAGCTATTGTAATGTAGAAATAATTTTTTAGATTGCATATTAATTAATACTGTTTTTTTCTTTCATAGACGTGCCTCAAGAGTGTTGTGCTATTTCAGAACTTAAGTTAATTATGTCGTACTTCCATTACTAACATTAAGACTGGTAGGCGTAGGGAAATGACTGAATTACTGTTTTCTCAAAAGCCTGTACAATAACTTGTGTTACTGCATTCTTTTTTTTTTTTTTTCCCCCTACCTCTCTAAAGGTTAGAAAATTTGCAGGAGACTTACTTTCTATTAGCTTCTAAGGGGACTGGTAACTTTAATATCCCAATCAGCAGTAGTAGCGCTGATGGATTTTTTTTTTTTTGTTGATAATTATATAACCTGTTCATCAAATACTTCCACATACAGGTATATGCAGAAAAAGACAAAACTGACCATTACATCGAAATAACAACTGAATTACTGGCTAGTCATAGACAGTGTTCTGTGGGGTGGAAAGAAATGCCGTGTGAAGTGTGTAGCAGACTGGCCCCACTGTTTATTTGGCTTTATACAGAGATGGATGTGCACAGAAATTCTCTGTGTAAGGTGATGCTGAGTGGTGGGGTTTTTTGTGTGGTAACGGAAGTGACTAAGGATTTTTTTTAAGTTTGCAAGCATCAACATGTTTCTTCCTTGCATGTATGTGGCAGTGCATCAAGAGCTTGATGGTGGCTCTGAACAAACTGAGAACTCTAGCCATTGCCTAATTGATCCCTGCATTGGATCAAGCAACTTTCTATTTTCTTGTTAATTTTAAAAAATATTTTCTGAGTTTTTCTTCATTAAGACTAATACTTTAAATGAAAAGTAGTAGGTGAGTATAAGGTGAGAGATAGTCAAGGTGGTTGATGTTTATAAAATTTAACAAGTTCACTTGTAATCTTTTTAAATAATTTTTACATGTACTTTATAGTACAGATGCCTTATTTTTGTGATTTTTTTTTTTCATACAAATACTCTTCTGTTCCTTTCTGTTGCACAGATTGGCCTGTGTTAATTAATAGAAATAATGACTACGTACAGAACAATACCATATGACTGGTATAAGGTTAGAATTTATGCATTGTTGTGCAGCTGCAGTACTGAACGAGGCATAGTTTATATAGGATTAATAAGTGGAATAACATTGAAAAGAAAAAGAGACCCCAAACCCAGAAAAACAAACCTGTACTAAAAATGAAGGTGTGGGAGTATCCATACTTTTGTCAGTACTTGTTACATAAACTCTTCGTTTTGTAATTTTAAATTTCTTCTGTTCGGTAGGTATTTTAATTGAAGATTTAGAAAACACCACCAGAAATTAAAAACTAGAATGCTTTTTCTTTAAGATGTGACTTCACGTGGAAATTATTCTGTGCTATTGTTTATTTCTAATATGAACTGCAGTTCAAAGGAACATTTAACGTTCATTTAATAAATTCTGCCATCTTTTTTTTGCCATCTTAAAATGCACTCATGTTTAACAGATTCTCAACATACCACTTGAAATAGCGGTATTTGGACACCAGCTGAAAAAATAGGTGGAATACCTTATGAGGGAGAAACATGCATCATTCTTTTGTTTAACAACTTGCTTCAACAGATTTTATTTTTGGGGGTACATTTGTGTCGGAACTTTTTTTAAATTTTCATATGCTCAACAGATTCTGAAGGAAGTGGTCATGGGAGTGAAGATGCATCAAAGGACAGTGGTGAAGGTTCCTGTACTGAATCAGAAGAAAATATCTTGGAGGAGGAACCGGCAGAAGAGAAAGTAGAAGAGCAGCAGCCAAAAAGCTCCACTGAAGAGGAGGTGCCAACAGCAGACAAAGAGGTAATTAAAACTGAAAAGAAAGAACAAGAAGATGAAGAAGAAAAGCCAAAAAGGAAGAAAGAGAAAGAGAAAGCAGCTGAACCTGATGCTGTGGCTGATGAACAAACAAACGAACCAAAAAAATGGAATTTGCGCAGGAACCGACCTTTGCTGGATTTTGTATCGATGGAAGAACTAAATGATATGGATGACTATGACAGTGAAGATGACAATGACTGGCGGCCTACTGCTGAGAAAAAAAAAGGAAAAAACGCACTGCGAAAAGAGGGGAGTGATGGAGATAATGAGGATGATGAAGATGATGGGAGTGGAAGTGATGAGGATGACAATGATGAGGAAGGTAATGAAGAAGATAATAGCAGCACGGCTAGTGATGGAGGATCCAAGAAGAAGAAGAGTAAAGTTCTTAACAGGAATAATGCAGATGATGAGGAATTGACAAATGATAGCCTGGCTCTTTCACAAAGCAAGAGTAATGAGGTAGTGCAACCAACTTTCTATAATATATCTGTTGACAAATGGAAACTACTCCCCAGTAGCTATTCTGTTAATTTTAAAAGTTAACCTGTTTGGCTGGAATTGTGTTTACAGGAATAAGTGCAGCAACAAAATTGTGCTAAATAAGCACGGCCTATTAAGTAACCTTCCTTGGACCATTTGGCCAATCTAATGCCACTAAAGTCAATAGAGAGACTTCTCTTGGCTTTAGGGTGAGTTGGATTAATTCTAAAGCAAATAGGAGGTCCAGTACGCAAATCAACATGTATTAGCAAGACTTTTAGTTCAGTTTTAGCGTAAATGTTCCATATCTGTAATGTTCTGAAAGTTAAAGGCATCTGTGACATATTCATATAATAGCTAAATGATAGGTTATTCTTTACCCTAGCCCTTCTTTGTGACAAAAATCAAAGTCTGAACACTAAGTTCACTGATAGAAGAATTCTAAGTAAAGACATATGCACACTGGGTTCAAAATCAAATAGGATAATCATGATAATTTATGTTGGGTTCGCTTATAATACTCAAAAATGAAGTCATTTCTTACAGTACTGAAAAAGCATTTGGGAACTATTGTTGTTATATTAAATATATTCTAATTGCAGAATGTGAAAATTATATGTTAAGTGTTTAATAATGTGACTTTTTTTCCATGTGCACAATTACAGTTGCCTAAAGGTTGTGCCAGTGGAAAATTTAAGATATTAGGTTGTCAGGATGGTTGACTTCATGTCCTGCAGTAGCAAAATTTTGAACAAAGTAAAAAGAGTTGCAGTAAAATCTACATTCAATTTTCAGAAAATAATTGCAATGTCAACATGACATTTGATAAATGATAGTGGTTTAAACACTATTTAAAGTGGTTTAAAGTGGTTTTTACACTATTTAAAGTTCTGCTGTTCCATTTAAGCTTTATTGTAATGTGTAAAATGACAGGGAGCTAAACAGAGTATTTGGAAGAATCAGTTGTCTCCGTTTCAGATACTTTGTTATGTATTTTTTATATATATATATATATGATCGCAAACAAGCTGTGCTGTTTTAATTACTAGTAATAATTGTGATTGACAAAAAGCATAATTCTGGGTTTTTTTACTTTTTGTATGCACATCTTCTTTCATTGTCCGGCTCTGTAATTCTGGTGCTGTTACTCGTATTCTCTTGGCTCAGGAGCTGAAAGTGCTGTACCGATACTGATGATCAGAACTTCAAATAGAGATAGGCAGCTTGCTTTTGGAGTTGTTCCTTTTATCAGGATGGAGATGTGATTCTACATTCTCAGGGATATATTCTTGAATACGTCCATAATTTCCATTGACCTGGAAAATTACGCCTGTTTCAGAAACCCAGAGCTGCCTCTGATGTATCTTTTGCGAAGCTTCTTAGTATACATGGACCTCAGAGTCTGTTCTTGCCTTGGATTTAGGACATTGACCAAAAGACAAAATGAAAATTTGAAGTTCAAATTACAATTTTGAAATTGATAATTTATCTTTACTGCATGTAAGGCAAAGTACTGTTTATGAATAGGTCTTTAACAAGAAGTACTGCAACAGTGAGTATCTGTACACTGTATTATAGACTGTAATTTTTAGATTGATACTCACCTGTATTATAACAGTATACTGTCCACTACGGCAATATTTTAAAATAGTAAAATAAAAATAAAACCCGTCTAGCAGACAAATCTAGCAAAATCTCATTACACTGCAGAAGCTATGTTCTTAGAAAAACAGGTGTGTAAATGCATAATTCATTTATGAATTCAGGTAATTAACTCTAACCGTGTAGTAGTGTCCTTATTATGCTTTCTTCCTTTCTTTTACTTACGTTTTGGGGGTGGATGTTGGGAAGGGTGTTGGCTGTGGATTGTTTGCTTTTTTTTCTGTGTGCTTTTTATTTTATTTTTCCACATTTTACAAAAATATTTTGTGGTCTGGATATACAGTATTTTAACCTGTGCTGTAATGAAATACTATGTGCTTTTCTAGTGTATTAGGCACAGAAGACAAACTTAGCTTTCTTTTCTAAGGTCAAGCATCAGTAATAGATAAATGGTGCTTTTCTGTTTTAATAATTGCTACCACTTTATGGGATTCTTCTGTTCTCAGTGAGTGGCTATTTTATTTTTTTAACTTTTGTTTATTCCTTTAAAGTTAGAGGTATATAGGCACATAGCTTGAAATCCTCTCTTTCTTCATTGACAGCAGAGAAATGGGAATTACATAGTGATTCCACTGAAATCCTTTCTCTCGCTTGGGTAGGGAACAGGACTTGTTCAGGAGTTGACAGCAGTTACCATGTCTGTGTAGAAGTTCCCATGATTTAGATGAGTAGTGTCAGATTCTGGGGTGGGGTCTTTCAGGAGCTTACATGGACTGAGCAGGGGAGAGCAGCATACAATTCCAGGTCATTCCCTCTCCATGTTTGTGTAGAAAATTAAGTCATTCTGCTGCTCTGTTTGACCTGTTGGCTGTCTTCCTGTGAGGTTAGGATCCCCATCCATTATGGTTTACATTAGAACCAAATTTGATGCCTTCCATCATTGCTTGTTTCTTTTTTTTATGTTCATGTTTGCATATGTTCTCACTGCCTAAACAGCTATTGTTATTTCAGTGGTTTTACAGTGCAATTCTGTTTATTTAATTTAAAATAATAGTTTGGGGGGTTGGTTTTTGGTTGTTTTTTTTTTTTTTTTTTTTTCTTTTTAATTACCAGACCTTGGGCTTCCATAACAGTAGAGATCATAAATTTATTTTAAACTTCTGTTAGTGAAGCCAAATAACAGTTTAAGTCAAAGGTACTATCAGAAAAAGCTGATTTCTGTAGAGTTGCGAGATGCGTCTGAGAAGCCTGTGCCATTGCACAGTTAATCCGTCAAAGCTAGGGAGTATCTCCTGCCATTTTCCTATCTTTAATGCGAATGGTAAGCTAAATGTGAGTATTTTGAGTAAAGATGGGCCACAGTATTTTTGAAACAAATTTGCAAGTTTCTTCTTTCCTCAAAATGCTTTGCAACTTTGTCCTAAAAAGAGGATGGTGGAAGAAATGCCCCTTAAGTCTGAGCTCTGTAGGGGAGAATCTTGTATTTTTCACGGTTAGTGGCCTTCCTGTAAGCAAGCATGAGTGTGTGAATGGTTGTATAATCTTTCATTTTTACCTCTAGATGAGTGGGTTTTTTTTTGTTCTGTAGGTCATATTTCTTTACATTGTTTAGAGACAATGGATGGGAGGTCCAGAAGCCTTTCCTAACTGCTAGAAGTATGTTTGACCTTTCCTAGGTGAAAAACATTATAACAAGCCACCTCTATTACTTGAGGTAAACTATTTGAGCCCAGCTTTAGGTGGTAAGGTTATTGTACCCCTTTATCATGCTTTAAAATCAAGAAAAGATTTCCCCCTTAACTCCCAAAATACCTGGCCAGATAAACCTAAAGTACAAAGAGACTTCATTAATGATTCACTGAAGATTTTGTGTGGAGACTTACTGAATCAGATTGAGAGGTTATCATGAAATAATTGCATAGGTTAGTGTGAAAATTTAAGATTCTCGAGGAAGAATACCTACTTCAGGTAGCATTCATGATACTTTTTAACTGCTTAGGCTGCACAGGCACAGTATTAGTGCTATGTTTTGTGTCATAAATGGGGGTTTGGAATGAGAAAAAGATGTTTGAGAGGGTATCTTCCACCTTAATTTATTTTTTCTTTTCTGGTAGGATACCACAGCAGTTTTGGAATATTTTTAGATCTCTGATGTTTTGAATGGATGCCATTTAGGCTTGAACTGTCAGCCTCTGCTCTGAAACTATTATTATTTCTTTATCCTGCAATGATTATTTTTTCCTAGTATGCCTAATTTCACACTTCCCTACATGGCTTCATATCATCAATGAAAGTAGTTCAAGTTCAATGTTTTCTTTTAGTGTAAAAATAAAAGACAACATATGGAAGCCATGGGACTTTGCAGAAGAGACAGTGGCTGTACCTCACAATGAAAATAGTAGGAAGCCTAGATGGTGCTTATGAAAAAAATAAAATTTACATACAGCTTTATTTGCTTTGTGTTTTTCTCTGTGTTTCCTTCGAGAAATTCCCTATTAAAAACCGCATTCTTTTTAAGTGGTGTAGTTCACATTGAAGGTTGCCAAAACAGAGCAATGTACTTGTTCTGCAAATCCTTACTCCTGTATATAACCCGAAGAAAATAAGTTTTTATAGCTTTAATAAATCATATGGTTTTGCATATAGACATATCAATTTGCATTACAGCAAAACAGAACTGAGTTGATAATTTGTTATATTTTATGTAAGTGAAGACTTGGCAGGCCTGTGTTAGCTGTTTATTTTCAGATTTTTCAGATCCATGGGACTTTTTTTTTTTGGAGGTGCAAATTTTAACAAAATGAAGTAACTTTTCTGAATAATAGGACATTTGAAGGTCACCTTTGGCCTTGGTGTTTTTTTTCTTTTAAATGTTTTTTTAGGTTTGTGTACTTGTTCCTTTTTGTAGAACATAAATGGTTTAAGGACATACATGTTTCTGTCTGAGGAAATAAGACCCTTCTCTGGCCTTTGGATCTTAATGGATCTCTAGGTATATTGAGATCACATTGTATCCATCCTTTCTCCCAGCTTTTATATGTGTGGATGAAGCGTTGAAATGTTTTGACAACAAAGGAGCTTTTATTCTTGTGAAAATAATTTTCCATCTTTTTTTTTGCTTGTTGTTCAAAATTGAGCAAATAACAGATCTTATGTTTGTTTACAATAAAATTAAAGTTCCTGGCATAATCCATGTGTCTTCATTTTTCAATATTAGGACTCTTTGATCCTTGAGAAGTCTCAAAATTGGAGTTCCCAGAAAATGGACCATATTTTGATTTGTTGCGTTTGTCTTGGAGATAACAGTGAAGATGCTGATGAAATAATCCAGTGTGACAACTGTGGAATAACAGTGCATGAAGGTAATACCACCCTTCATTCTCATTATGGGAGGAAAGCATATGCTTTGCTTTTGTTAAAATGTTGGCTTGCTTTCTTCAAAAAAAAAAAAGAAGCCTTTGAACTCTAGCAGGTAATTTTTTGTAATACTACATGGATCCGTTTTAGTGGTGAAACATCCATCTTCTACTTTAGCGAAGTGAGTATAAGTGACTACAGGACAGGCATGGACTACAGATACCTATATAATGAATCACAGTGTGCAAATACTGGAGCTGTATATTATATTTTCAGGGCTTTAGGATATATTAAATGTATTTTCGTTTAGCTATTTCAGTACATGAATTTGACTGCGTAACTGTGATATAAAATCATGAGAATAGGAGCTCTTCTAAAAGGAAGGGTTTTTTTTTACATATACTTTTTTCTGTACTAAAAAGGCAGAGAGATGGGGAAGAGGAGAGAAAGGAAGTGCCTGTGGCATTTAGTTATAAGTGAAAACAGCTAGCCTTGAACTTTCTCATAATTTTCAATGACAATTTGAAATGGGGAAATTTTAAATTTAAAACATACTCTAATCATTGTTTGGCTAACTGCTTTGAAATCTAGTCTATATTTGTGTCATAAATGTAGGAGGTCTGGTTCTAAAGAAACACTGCTGGAATAATTCTGAGGTGACCATATGGAGTTTTAACAGCCTTACATGGAAGATAAGACTGTATTGTGTGTTGTTGCTGTTTCTCTTCAGATGGAAGGTAGGGTAGATACTAACACAGAGAGGCATACCTATTTTCTTGAAAAGCAATACTTTTGTTTTTTCCCCCATTAATAAGGTTTCTTTTCTTTTTATAGCATTTCTGATATCTTGTACCTCTTTAGGGCTTCACTTTTTTTTACAGTTTCCCAGGAAAATGAGGTAGGCTACTTCAGTCCTTGAAATTAAAGGTTGGCTTTCATTCTTCAAAAGCATGAGGCATTTATTTAATATATGTAACTCCCATAATTTTAAAATTTTTTGGAGCTGTTTAGCATGCCTTTTCATGGAGGAAGTGCTTTTCTTAATCCCCTATTCCCCTTTTGTTTTCTCATACTAGATTGAAAATTGTTTCAAAACAGTATTTTTCATGCTTTGCTTAACATCAGTTACTAAACTGAGGATGGAATTTCTGTCCTCAGGTTCAGGTGCCTTATGTTAAGTGTCAACATGTACTGCAACTCCTGAACTCCTGTCATGGTCCTTTGAAGGGCTAACCAGTACTGTCAGTGGAGCTTAGAGCAGTTTAGTTGACCTAATTTGTGATAAGCTGAATCACACTCTAGGTGCCTTTGAGCGCATTAGTCAGGTCTTCATTAATGGACTATAACAAGTGTTAGACTCCTAAATTTAGGTGTCTTGGTATGCCTGCAGAATTCCTTCCTCTGTGTCTGTGAAGTTTTTGGAAAGTAGTGTGCAGAATGTATTTGAATTGAGGTGCAGTAATCTACTAAAAGTTAGTTTTATACAGTCTTGATAGTTGGTTTTTTTACCCAGCACAGTCTAATAGTAACTTATGAGAAAAGTTGAATGAAAGTGTCTTTTGCTGGTAGTTATGAATGCCTATTTGAGAATTCCCCCAACATTATATACAGTCAACACATCTAAACCCTAAAGCCGTGGAGCTCCCTGAAAAGTCTTCTGTAAGATTTATTTAATGATTGTACAGTTAGTCATGTCATGTTAAAGTGCAGAATGATTGTAATAGAAAAATGATCTTCTGCCTTTTTAGAATAAAATGATGGTAAATTTTGTTTTTTATTCCGGAGGAGTGCCTTACAGATCCCCAAAAAGATCACTCCCTCATTTTGCTTAGTAAACTAAACATTTGTTCCTACAAAATGTAAGATTATAGCTGGCTTTCCTCCACAAGAAAATAGTTCCATAGTTCAAAAGTCACTTGAATTTCAGTATTTCAAAATCTGTCTAAAGGTAATTGCTGCCATTTTTCTTCTTAAGGTGTTAGAGGCAAAGATTCCCTGTAGTCACACTGATAGAGTACAATGTGTGTGTTTCTTTTGTTGTTATTGCAACAAAGTAAAATAGATTAATTCAGAAGATTTAAATTGCTAGTTTATTCTGACAAGTTGTGCAGACGTACAAGCTAATTGACTAAGGATGTTGGTTAGTTTTTTACACTTATGGTTGAAGGTTTAGCTGTTTACAGTTTATTTTAATAATAAGTACTTAAAAGCATATGTAAAACTTGTGAAGTTTTGTTTGAATAGGTGAAGTGTTATTAAAAGAAAAAGCAATCTGAGTAGGTGAAAGAAATTGTTGACTGTGATAAAGGTGTAAATTTCTCTGGCAACAAGCTGAACTTCAAATCTATGGTAAATTCAATTTCAAAGTTTACTTGACATTTTATGTGTATGTTTCATTGCAAGATATGTATATCGATATGTAAATACAGTAATATAGTTTAAAGTAGAAATTAGCACTTATTTCAGTGTATTTTTTCTGTACTTTTTTGATGTTTTGTAGTGGTAAGTAAGAGCAGTACTATTTTCAATCAGAACTTTTTTCAGTAATTTATTTAAATAGTTGCTTGCAGCAAAGAAAAATTTTATTAAAAAATTTGGAACCTTTGAAGCTTTGAGTAATAAATGAAGACACAGACTACCCTAAAGAAGTTGCAGTCAAAACAAAGATGCAATGCAACAATTACTGTTTGTTCCTGTTAGCTTAATCATTCAACTGGGATGATTTCCAAATATAAATTGAGAAGTAGTTGAATAAATAATTGCTGTCTAATCATACAAACATTGCTTGCAACCTTAAGAATTCTTTTTTGATGTTAATAGAGGCAAGGTTTACTCTTAGTATCATTGGCTTTAATCTGTACCTCATAAGTGTGTCCCCAGATCATGGCCGTAGGCCGAATTAGAAGAAGTCCTTGGTACTCCTATACATAGCTGCTTTGCAGGTTAAAAAATGTGTTGCAGTAATGAGTCTATTTTGTAAACACATTGGAATCCAAGAATTTGTTCTTATTTTTTTCGCAGGTTTCCTTTAGTAGGTAGATTGCTGTGGCTGCAGACACCATGCTGTGTCCTGAAATGTCTTCTAATATTTGAGCTTTTGAGTTTTTCAGAAAACGCAATTTCTAGCACAGTGTTGAATGAAAAGGCTCCTGTTTATGAATTGGATAGAAATCGACGCAGTGATGTTTACCTGTGTTTGCCTGCAGTTGTGAAGAATGATATGCCCATTTCCTGTGAACTGATTTTGATACTTAGCAGTTGTCTTTTCCCTAGAATCTCAAACCGAAGATGCCGGTTATCCTGAAATACCCAAAGCTGATGGAATACCCCAGGGTTTTTCTTCATAGTTCTTCTATGCAATTTCAAGTTGTATTATAAATTAGTATGTTTCCTCTAATTTTCTATAGCACTGTAGATGTTTATTTGGAAGTGCACTCCTTTCACACTCTACTGGTGTCTCACCCAGGGACCCACATAATGATGATATTGGTGATTTGATTATTCTTTCCCTGTAGACTTTATTTTCTCTCTCCTTGTTGACTATTATAGAAACTGTTTTACTTCACAGGGAGGGATCTTATACCCTTGGCTTGTGCCTTTGTGCTCTGCTGAAGTGGAAGTTTCCCTCTACCGCAGAACCTTTCAGGTGACTGGAAAGGGGTTTTCTATGGTGGCCACCTCTGTATTTAATATGAAGTTACTCACTAGCCGTGAAAATGTTGCCCTTGAGTCGAGCCTACTTGTTCTGGACCCCAGGGCTCCCTTCCTTCCCTGGGGGCCTCTTGCTCTACTTGTAGCTAGTCTTCAAAGGGCAGGTCCCATGTGTCGCCCCTTCACGTGAAGATGAGCCTTCCAGTTGTGATCCTTAAGTGGCTGCATGCCAGCTTAGTTGTTGGCAAGAATGTGTTACCTTCTTTCAGCGAATAAGTTGATGCTGCCTTGCATTTCAAGTCAGGCAGGGTCTAGGTCTCCATTCTTCCTTGCTCCGGTAAGTTTTGGCTTTCCTAGCACAAGGTAGCTTATCGCTGTGCGTGCTGCTCCATTACTCGTGCACCTGGGTACACGGTACTAGCGCCTTTTCTTTTTTAAGTACCTGGTGTAGCAGCTGCCTGTTCAGTCATGATTTGTATTCCTTTTGGTTTGCTCACTTGCGTTAATCAACTTTTACATGAGGTCTGTTTCCATGGGAAAAGAGGGGTGATAACTCATCTGGGAGCAACTCTGCCAGCACTCGTGTGGAACACAGCAACATCGCCAAGAGTTAGAGGGGGATTCTGATTCAGACCTCAAGTCGTGGACCCTTAATAAACACTTTTACTTGCCTTACTGACAAGTTTTGAGATTGCCAGAAATTTAGTTTCCTTTCCAATGCAACTGTTTGCTGTGTGATGTTCCTATCACCTGCATGGCCTGCACCATTTGTCCAAAAGCTATCTTTGCTCTGCAGACACATATCCAAAAATCTATAAACTTTATGGAGCAAATAACTCTTTCAAAATGACAGAAATTTGTAACTGCCTATAAAACTGTGAAAGTAGCATGCATGTAATGCTAATTTAATACCCACTTGCATTCATCTTTTATGTCTAAACAGCCTGTAATTAATAAGTCCATCAGTTAAAAATTTATTCTAATTTCACATATCAGCCTATTTTTTTTCCCCCCAAAAATTAAAAGGTAAAATATTTACATTGCTAGGGAAAAAATCTTTCTTATTGAATTTATAGTAGTACCATTGCTTTTCAGAGTGTTTACTTCTGTGTAGAGATAATTCTGGTTTCTTTTTATAAATATCTTCTTTGGGCAGTAATCTGTCATTTTTGGATAAACGCTTTTGTAATAAGACCGTGTAATAGCAGGACGCCCCCAACTGTGGTGTCAGTTTTTTTGACATATTAATTGCAGCATGTCTGAAGAAAATGTCTGGTGCGTATCATAGGGTGTGCCGTAACTGTAGGTAGTACCCTTGCCAGCTATTGCCCTTGGGTTAGTTGCTGTGAATTGAATGAGAGAAGTTCTGCATTTTAACAGCTGTTTCTTTTCCATCCCCTCTATTTGTTTCTTACTTTACTGCGATGTGTATAGCAGGGAATAAAATTTCTCTTGCTGAAAGCAATAGTGCAGTTGCCATATGTGTAGCAAAACACTTTTGCATTTAAATTTTGTCACTTACCCTGTTCTGCTGCTCTCTGGTATAAAAATTCATTTTGCAAAATTGTGCACTTTAGTACTTTCCATTTACTAAATAAAAATACAGTTCTGAATTTATGATGCATGAATTGATTAATGTTTTTATTCTAAACTGTTGATCTAATTAAGGATTGAATGTAACATATTTTAAATACTGTGATCTCACAGCATTTACTTCTGCAAACCTACCGTTTACCTTAAAGTTTGTTTTCATGATCTTTATAATAAGATCGTGTTTCAGAGTATATGTAGATGTAGTTAGCATATGCAGATGTTCTGTCTGACTGGCAAAAAATTGCCCTCCCGGAGAGGCGGAGGAACAGATGCAGCCAAGGCAAGAATTGGGTCTCTCATCCCGTTTCCCTCTGTGGTATAAATTTCAGAATAACTGTTTTAATGTTTGCATTTTAAAGTGTTTGCAATTTCATTTTAATGACAATCACATAAAAAATAAGCTACTGACAGTACAATGACTAAAATCAGGGAATAAAAAAGTTCATTTTCTGTATAAAGTGACATATATTTGATAGACAACTTCGCTGTAATAGTAATATATAGATGCAGTTTGTGGAACAGTAAGTGTTGTAAGAGTTTTAACTTCTTGACTTTCATGTGTTTAAATTCATAGGTTAATGTTATACTAAACCAGTTTCATCATTTAGTGTAAGAGGTATTCAAGGAGGTGGCAGACATGGAGTTGTGGTACAGTAATCTAAGAATATACAAACATGAGGATTTAATGAACTTTAGTTGAAACGTCGGATAGTCTAAAGATCCAAAATTCAGAATTTTTGTTAACATTAAGGAAAGGCAGCATGAATTTTAACCAAAGTGTTTAAAAGTTTTTTTTATTTTCTTCAACATATTTTCCAGTCAAAGGGGCAGGTGGTTGATTTAATGGCAAACAGGTCACAGGTGCATTGATAATAACTGAAACCAAATATATCATTTACAAATAATGTGTCTGCTTTTCTTGTTGTCCTTTCAATCCTTAGGTAGTCATACCATCTACACAACTGTGGTGCTTTTAGAAAGGACCTAAAGATTACCTCCTGATGTTGCTTGGGAGATTTACTTGTAGTGAGCCCTTACATTGCTTTCTGTTCCAACACCAGCAATTCACAATTTATACAGGACAGTTGAATTGGACACCTATTTCTTGCTCATCAGCTTAACTATTTAATACTAGAATGGAAGGATTTATCAAGCAGCAGCTTCGTATCTGCATGTCTGTGTACTTTATAAAGAGTCATAAAAATAATGCTTTTAAAATTTTTTGTTAATAGGACCAAAATGATTCTTTCACATAGGAAAAGAAGGAAGACGGTAACTCAGCATCTTAAAGGATCCTAAAATGATGTATTTAAAGAGGTAGTTGTCTGTTACAGATAAAAGAATATTACCATGGTAAAAATGTGAAAATACATGCTGTTTCTAAAAAGTCTGAACTCTTGATCTATATGTTGTAACTTTTCAGACAGATTCTGACAAAAGTGCATTTGGATTTTTTTTATCAAGTGCCTTTTGTACTGTAGGTCTGATTTAATACACAAAAATTCAATTGTAGCCATGCAGTAGAATCCACTTCTTCCCCTACCCCCCATTTCAATTTATTAGCGGAAATATGAATCCCTTAGCATGACTATCAAAAGGTTACTTGAAATGGGAAAATGAAACCCTCTGAAAGTGTGATGTAGAACTGCAAGTTCATCTTTTCCATTAGTGTTAATTAATTCCATCCACTTACTTGAATGTATTTGATAATCTGTTTATCCACAATTCTAAATTTTGACAAAGCCTGTATAGCATTCTGTTGTTTAAACAAGTGATGTTAATCCAATCAAAATAGTTTTTCTTTTGGCAGTTAGTATTGCAGCTACTGATAACGACAAAAAATGAAGTCAGTATGTTGAGAAATTTTGATTTTTTTTTTTTTTTTTTAATTATTTTGACACTACAGATGCTTACTAGGAGAGCAGCGTTGCTCAGCTTCACCAGGGTTTTCATTATGGTTGCTAGTTAATAACCAGAAAGTATATTTCCAGTTCATGAAAAACTCGTAAGGTATTAAAGTTTTTTGGTTTCACAGTGTTGGAACAATTTTGACCTGCCGCAGTTAGGCTGCAGAATTAGTAAACATTTAGTACAGTAAATACTGTAATGTTTATATATAGAAGTGGAGCAACTCACAGAAGAGACTGAGGTATTTATTGCAGAACAACTACTACCTGTGATCAGAGCACTGGCTGTGGGAGGATAGATTAATATCCGTGCTCTGGTTTGAACTGGGCTGAGACTCTTTCACATCCCAGGTGAATGCTATAATGATCTTACCTTTTCATCGTTCCAAATACACTTACTTGGACTGAAATTCAAAGTTTTAGCAAAATTGATACATTGCTACAATAGAATTTTGTTCTGCAACTGCTTTTGCTTTCGTATCTCGACTGAAATGAAATAAAGTGGTTTTTCATTCCTTGTACGTTTGAAAAACAAACGTTACATCTGCTCCTGTACACGTGTGGCATCTTAATGGCAAATGTTGTCATCATTGTGTTATCTGTTGTTCTTTAAATCAGAACAAATATATTTTGCCATTGATTATTTTTTGTTCTGAGTTATTTTGCTGTTTTTGAATCATGACAGTTTTATTTTTTAAAAATTGAGCTACTTGTAATTTTTTGCTTCATTTTATATTTGGCCTGCAAGGAACTTTAACTGCTAGTTTTGTTACAGGAATTTAATTTTCTTCATATAAATACTGATTTTTGGTGTCAAAACCACGTGCAAGATTTGTCATCTTACTTACAAATTCTAGCTTTACAGACATTTCGTGAATACAGCTGTTCAACAGATTGGTATTACCCATATGGATATTACATTGATGAAATTTGACCTCTCCTTTGTTTTCTGTTATCACTTAACGACCCAAAAGCAGCAAATAAATACATATATTTATAGCAGACATAAGAAAAATTCATGGTTAAAATAGTTGCATATCTTTAGTAAAAAATACAGCTTAACTAGTGGTTTCTAATTAATTTTGGGACTCGGCTCTTAATTTTGTTAAGTATTATTAGATCAAATTTAAACTTCAGCTTGCTGGGTCCCAAGACTTGAGTAGAAATCATTTATGGTGCATTACCTAATTACCTATTTAAAAGTATTGTTCATAAAGCTGAGTTTTGTTTCACTATTTATTTACATTAGTGCTAACTTCTCCTAGAAAGTAAACTCTCCAGACATATTATGTAGAGTTCAGACTTATTTTGGCGCATAATGAAATTGGTCCATACTACTGCCCAGCCAAGAACAGTTACAAAGTACCTTCTCTGAAACCTTGCACTGAAGTCTTTTTTTCCTCCTCGTTAAAGGTATCGATCTGATATATGTGTGTATAAAAAGCTACCACTAAGTGCAGCCTTTTTGTTCCTTACGTAGCTTCGTAGCAAACATGGTTTTGTATTGCAGCTTTGATTCTGTAGCTCTGTTTGCCAGGGTACACTGAGTCGATGGCAGTCTTACAGACTGGATTTCCTTTCCTTCAGTTGTCTTGTGGACAAGATTGTTTTGATGCATTTATTAGCAATGAATAATGGTAATCTAGTCTCATTTTCTCCACATGATGACCACCCTATTTGCTGGGTGTAACAGTACGGTGTTTATATTTTGCTAACTGGCAGTTAGGGAAAAGAGTGAATGCCTCCTGTCTGTTAGAGGTCTTGAAGTCTTTAAAGCTGTCACTAAGACTTTGGCACAAATTGGGACAAAATCTTTGGGTTAAAAATACAGACAATTTTTTTTTACCTACTTGAAGAAAGGACCTAGATTTGCATTGTTATAGAAACCAATGTTTGACATCAACACATAGGGTAAGGATGGAAATAATTGCAGCACATTTGTGTCATTTTCCAGGAAGAAATAAAAAAAAGTATCAGGTATAAATAAGTGTTAAGTATAATTAGGCAACTATTTCAGAATGAAGGTAAGACAGTTTGGGGAAGTCACCATTCTAATTTTAGCGGACTGATGACACTGAGGTTAGAAAAGCAAATTAATTACTGACAGTTGGTGAAGAAGCATCAGTGTTTGAACGAAAGTGATTTTATTTTGGCATATGGATTGATGACAGTATTACTGCTTCTATAGTGTTAGATAATTTTTAGTAAGTACATTTAGGAAAATGTTTATATGTTAAGAAGTCTAGGAATTATAAAAAGCTTAATTATTCATCAGCTCTGTTATCAACGGGCTGTGTGTTTGTACAGTAATGTAATTGCTTACAGGTAGCTTCATTGGCATGTATTCAATATTGTGTTATTAGAACTTTAAAAGCTGCTCTCTGGAATACTGCCTAAAGCTGGTACCATGTTATAGAGAAAATGGAGTTACCTTATGTGTGAGCTATATGATATTTTATATACCTAACGAAAGTTGTATGTGAATGCACTTCTGCGCTTTACTTGTCCTTTGATTCTGGAATACTTTTATAATGAAAAGAAACATTCTGGCTTCTTATTGTAATTCTTATTGATGAACCTCATTCTGTAATGGAAGACTATAATTCTTAAACGGTTCCTACAGTGTTATTGCTTATTTCCTGAATGCAGTTTTAGTCTATTATGCAGAGCTCTGTTTCTGTCACAAGGGGAGTTAGAGCACTGTTGCTATTTTATTACAGTCAGTGGGTAATGAACCAAAGTAACAAATCATGTTGCTATTTAATTGCAGAATTCAATAATTTAACTGTTCTGCAAGCGCAAATGTTGACTTGATCACTGTTTTTGACAAATAGCTGAATTTAATCTTTCAGTGAAGTTCCTACTGTGTTTTAAGTGTTGACAATGAAATCATATTTTTCTCGTATTGAATAATGTTAATGCTCAAAATGTGGCATACGCAGAAATACAGTTTTGTGGTGATAAGCTTTAAGATTTTCCTTTTTGTCATTTGCAGTAGTAATAATACTACTCTTATTCTTTTGCAAAATGTAAATAACAAGTAAATCACTTTAAAAATAATGTTTTCCTAAATTTGTGGGGATTAAGCATGCATAGATGCTTTAACAATCATAAGGAATACAGTTGATATACCAAAGATGAATGGAGAAACTGAATGATTGAGTTTAGCCATAATTTAAAACCAGGTAAAAACTAGAATGGTAACTGATGAAGTATATTTTTAAGCAATCTGTTGTCTCAAAACTGTTGGTCTGTGCTCTGCAAACTATACTTGGTTTTGAAGTTACAGAAAGTCTTTTAAGCTCCGTCCTACAACCCCTAAAGTATGCAAATAGTGTTTTTTATTTCACCTGTGTATTCCCTTGGTTTGGATGCTGAATGCCAAGTGGAAAAGTGGAGTTGCATATTTTTTGACTGAACACTACTGGCATAATAAACCTCTAAAAAAAAAAAAAAAAAAAAAAAAAAAAACAAAGCACCCCAAAAAACCCAACCTGAAAATAATGTTCATTTTCAGAGTAGGGAGAAGGAGGAAGATAGGAATATCCAAGAAAAGCCTACAGGTGCTGCAATCTGACCCATGATACACATGGATTCTTTGCTTGGTGCTAGTCTGCAAGAAACCGTGTTATAATTTGGGTTAGACCGTTGATCCAACTGAAAGCAGACTTAACAGATTGCATGGGAAGATAGGTAGCTCAACATAAGCACTAGACCTGCCACACTTGAAGAGACAAGTGGGATATGGTAAATAAGATCCTATAGGATAATGATAAAGGCATGAAGAACTGTTCCTGTAAATATCTCCATAAAATAGTGTAATTGATCACTGTTTTATTTCAGTTTTTAAAATTTTCCTTAGCTTGTTGCATTTAACTTGAAATATATTTCTTTATTTGAAAAAAATGCTTTGAGTTTTTCTCAGTCTTTGTTGGTTGCTTTAAGTCTTGTTTTCTTACTTTCCTTAATGGATAGTCTGGAAGAACACCAAGTGTTGCTAAAACAATGAAGTAAAACAGCCTTTTTCCTTTTTCTTCTTGTTTTTCAGTTGTAATCTAAGTCATAAAATAGATCACTTAGAATTAGAGTCTCTTTAAAATGTAAATTTTGCACTAAAGATAATCTGCAAAAATATTGTAAGCTTTCTTGGGACTTCTAGTGTCATTCCTCTGAATGTGTATGTGCGTATGTTTCCTGCTGAAATCATAACTGACAACTGTCTGCTTTTCTTATATTGGTCTTCCATTTTTCGTGTGTTTAGGTTGCTATGGTGTTGATGGAGAGAGTGACTCTATCATGAGCTCAGCTTCAGAAAATTCCACCGAACCTTGGTTTTGTGATGCATGCAAATGTGGTGTCACACCTAGTTGTGAATTGTGTCCTAACCAGGATGGGATCTTCAAGGAGACTGATGCAGGCAGGTAAGATTGAAGAAGTGTTGGTTTGAATTTAATGTCGTCTTACCTTTAAAAGATTGGGTTTGCCCTAGTCTGTTTCTATAGGAGACAGTGTCATAAATTAAACTTTGTTGTTGATGTCCTTCTCTCTCACACCTCACTTTTGAGTTGAGTGCTCTTTGGATAGTAAATCACCTAATTTTTTGTGCGCTCCTAATATTCTTCATGCCCATTTTAATATTAGGAAGATGTTGTCTTGAGGTGAATTTGAGTATGAAGATTTATGGACCTATGAGCAAAAGATATACCTAGGTGAAACAGAGATCACAATTTACTTCAGGGACTAATAAATCCTGTTCTTCAATATGAAGTCACCATGTATTGTTATATGTATATAGATGTCTTATTGGATATACTAGAACTAGAAGACCTTTGTTTGTTCCTTTGAACTACTTGTGTGATGCATCTTTGTTAACAAAAAAAAGCATAGTAATGCAGGGTATGGGAGTCTTGAAAGAGAAACGTTTTCGGTTTGTTTGTTTTTTTTTTTGGTTTTTTTTTTGCATCAGGAGTGCAGTTTACATTCAAACAAAAAGGCTTCCTGTGTGGAGGAAGTTAATATCCCGTAAACTCATACTCTGTGTTCAGACATCTGTAAGGATAATGGCATGAAAGACGTCTCTCACTTAACCAATGGCTTCAACTCTTGAGAGTAGGGACTGGGGATCAGAAACCTAAGAAAAATTGTGTACTTGTTTTGGATTTGCTCAATTTGGAGGTTGCAGTGAGAAAAGCAGGGCTTGAGTCACTTGAGCCTCACTGCTGAAGAGCAGTGTTATGTTCTAGCAAGGACAGCTGGTGGGGCTAGCCACAGTGGTTCTCTGGTAGTGACAGCTTGTAGTGTTTGATATCTGCCGTCAATCACTGTAGAATTTGAGCACGTGTTCTCCTAGTTCAATTTAATCAGCTACCAGAAAGCTCCATTTTATGCCTTGCTAGTGCTTCTTTCATGGGTAATCCTGCAGGGTAGCAAAACACTAAAGTGTTTTTCTTTAGTTAGTAATGCCACAAAAAAGAATGATGAAGTCTGTAGCAGAGGGGGAAAACACCTTCCAGACTTCTTGTCGTGTTGGACTGGGAGAAGTATGGGAAAACCAAAGCACGTGCTCCATTTGAAGGAAGGAAAAATAGACTTTATCCTTTCCGTAGTACTCTGCTTCACGCAAGGTAACTTCACTGCAACCTTGTACAGACTCTGCTCAAGTCTATTGACTTCCAAGTGCAGTGGAAGTGGGAGGATGACTCCATGCTTCTCAGGAGAGCTAAGAACTGAGCGTCACTGATGTCAATTAATGGAAAACAGTAACAAATTTATATTGAAGTTGTGCTCAAGGTATTCAGGCAAACCTAGTATATTATGATTATTTGGAGTCATGAAAATTATATTCTTGATTTTGGAGAATATGCTTCACTTCTGATAATTTCCAGCCAGAGATGGGCTTTTTAGGATGGAGTTCAGATTTAATTTGAGAGTAAGCAGATTAATTCTTAGGTGATGTTTTCCATTCCGGTCACATTTGGAAAATAAATTAAGATGTAGATATTAATGGTACCTAATTTTCTACAATAAAGGAGAGAACAGGATTATCCATGAGGTGTCATTTATGGCTAGTGTTACTGTTTATGGGTGGGTAGGTTTGTGTGTTTTTTGTTTGTTTGTTTTTTAAACCATTACAATTAAGTTCTTTTTCCATACATTTTACACTTATATAAATTGCAGATGTGTGGTAATATACAAAGCTTTCAGGTGCTGGGCCTGTCATAAGCTTTTATTTGATTATGTTAACATGGGAAGGCAATAATTAGTTGGTAAGGCTGTTCGGTGGAAAAAGAAGCTTTCTTAATCCTGTTTCAATGTTTCTGTTTGAGATGTAGGAATATGAAAGTCTGCAGACATATCTTACTGATGATGGTCGATGAGTCTGAAAGAATCGAGTTAAAGTATTTGTACTAATACCGAATATATAAGTACTCTAAAATTCAGAAATGTCAACATGTGTTGACACACATGTGTTTTTTAATATGAATTCGTAGACACAATGCTATTTACACTTACCTATATATTTAAAAAAATCTTTTTTACTAGCAGGTTGCAAAGTATAACCACACCCTCACTCTTTCTTCACCCACTGGTTGGTAGTAGTCTTCATGGTTTTCTCAATGAGTGTGAAGAGTTCTCTAGTTAGACTTGCTCAAACACTAGGATGTGAGTTAAAATGAAGTAAATGTTTAATCTTATCAGTTGTGTTAGTAAGCTTTTACATATGTTATCACTTAAGTATACAGGTGTCTTGTAATGTGTGCATAAGCATATCCATATCTGTCTTCTTTTTCCCCTTTTTTTCCCCAGTTATTTCCTCTTGTTGGTTGTGTGGAGTCTGTTTGTTTGTGGGGTGTGGTTTTTGTTTTTTTTTTTTTTTTTTTCTTTACTTTCCAGTCTTAAGGCAGACTTTACTGTAATGATCTGGTCCTGCCATCGTTAAAAGCTCAGCAGAGCTCAGGATGATGTTTTGGAAAGCTTTTTTTGACGTACTGTGTTGTCTGTCTTCAGAAAAGTAAATACAGTATTAAAATATCATAAGTTGATTTAAGCTTTGTGGATTAAATCGTACATGCCCTTGCATTTGTACCTTGGTTTGTATTTTTTCCTGGTACCAAAAGAAATTGAGTTTGTGTTGGGAATAAAGAGATAACGAGGATATTCATAACTCTGAACTTTGACCATTGGATGCAGATGCTAGCAATAACCTTTGGAGGCATCTGCCTTTCTCCACTGAAAATACATTGAGCTCAGCTTCTCAATTTGTAGCTGACATGCATTTTAAAGTTATACATACAGCATGGAAAGGAAATCTTTTTTTCCCTTCATGTCATCTACGTGCATCTTATAAAGGGGAAACAATGAAAGTAGAATAAAGTACTATGCTATTTTTGGAAGAAAAAAAAAAGTTACACAAGTGAATCAGGATGTGTAGTGAATAATTTTAACCCCATAGAAGCAGTTGTGCTTCTTTTTAACTCCTTTTGGGGTTCAGATGCTCAGTTTCTGGTCTGTCTTAGGTTCAACAGTGTCTGTGTGTCTCCCAGGTAAAGCTGTTACACAATTAAACAAATTGTACTTCTCAGTTCTGCTTTCTAGCTAAATAGTAATGATGCTATATGGAAAAAATGTTTTTAAAGACTAAAGTCAATGATCTAACTGTTAGGAAATGTGAGAATCAATATCATGTGGCAGATTTTATTTCAGCCTTTTTATTCCTGTTTACTGTAAGGCAGTTTAAGCACTATATATGTAATTTCCCATATAAACATAATAGAAACTACAGTCAATGTTCTAAAAATTGCTTAAGTTTTTTCTTGTAAAATGGTAGGATGCTTTTGGTTAATGTAGAAGTGTTTTCTCTGTGATACGTTCTCTGCGCAGAAGCGTACGCATGCTTTGGTAGTTGTGGCCATTAACACATTAATTTATTATTGCTATTACTGTATTTTTACCTGCTAAATAATGTGATATGGCTATCGTGAATAAATATAACTTTATTTTCCCAGATGAATAGAGCTCGTGTACTAGAAAAAACAAATACTACCATGTGAAAATGCCTGTGCTCTCTTTCTTTCTATAATTAATTTACAAGTTTGAATTCTCAAGGGTAATGGGGCACGACAGGCTAAGGGGGTAGGGTCTTGGGGCAGGCAATGTCCATTATGTTTTCATTGTACTCAGTAAACTGCAACCCAGTTAAGTCCTTTTCTTGAAATACTAGTAGAGAGAGACAACTGAATAACAATCCCTTAACTCACCATTGCTCTCCATTCCCTTACCACCTATTTAAAAGAAATTCTTTATATGCATCAGTGCTGGAAATTACAGAAACCAAAGCTATTCAGTTTCTCTTCATAATCAAGGTGGAATAATTTCTGTGTTCCTATGTGAAAGGTGAATCATTAGAATAATGAAGTGCTTAATTTCTCAGCAGAAGCCTTTTCACATTAACCTCTCAGTTTCACAAGCATAAATGTGAATTTATGAAATTTTATTTCTCAAAATGCTATTATCCAAGAATATGAATTCTGTCCTTGTTTCAGTATGGAGTTTTTCTTCTTCCCTAATCAACATCTGTCATCATCGCTCGAAGCTAAATGGATGGTAAAGTAACAAGGAAGATTATTCTTCTTTGATTACCCAATTTGTCTTAATTACAAGCTTCTAAAACATGTGCAGCTAAACAAATGAGCAGGAAAATATTTATAACTGGTATTAAAAGCAGCTGAAATGGCTTCAGCTGTGAACTTGACTGACTTGTGTGTGTTTTTTAATAAATATTCAGGTCTAAGTTCGCATATAGGTGGTTAAAGAAATGAGGCGCTTGTGTGCCAATCACACTGAAATGGCAGTTTAAATCTGTAATACTGTAATACTTGGGTGACATGTACTAAAACATTTTGAGAAGGTCAGTGTGAAGCAAGCAGCCAGCTGTTGGGTTTATCACAGATAAACTCCTACAGAGCGCAGCAGCATTTAATACACCAGTGGAGCATGAAAAAACTGTGCAAATTAAATTGAGAAGCAGCTGCTTGTAGAAGATGTGTATCTTTATATTGAACTTTGGTGGGTACATTTAGGAGGCTGTATTAAAACTTGCTATCAAAAATCTCCAACCAGAACCTTGGATTTTTGTTAAGAGTAGTAATTGTAGAGATGTGTAACTTCTCTTTATACAAATTTGTTCTATATAACACATCTTAAATCAATGGAAGGGTGTAGAAAAGAAGCCCTACAGAATTCAGATGGTTTTTATTTACAAACAAGCAGTCTCTTTATCTTCAGGTTACAGGTCTCATTCTGCATGTGGTATTTTGCTTTTTTTAAAAAAAAGTATTTTGATTCCTTTTGAAAACAAGTAGAGTATGCTCATTTAAATGAAGTGTTTATTTTACTGAACGCATAATATTTACCAAAATACACATTTATGCACACACACATGCTTTTTTGTAGATGCATATTTCATAGAGGTATGGTAGTGATTTAGACCAAACTAAATACATGGATACAGCATGGAAGGGCAGAGATGATACCCAGGTGCTCCATTGCTCCCATGCGGGAATATCTTGTGCCTCCATTGCTTTTGTGGGGAGGCAGACAGAAGATGCACTTTTCATATAGTAATGATAAGAATCTTTATTTTTTTGCATATTATGTTGTATTAAGTTAGGGGGTTGTGCTGCCATGCTGGAGGGTTTATACTGTAATAAAAACAGCGATGAGCTTTACTCCCTGTCTGGCAGAACGCTTGAGGATCTCAGCTTGTTCTTTGGCAGCTAGTGTGCTGTCATATTTGTACCATGTTATTTAAAGATAAAGTTGTAACTCATATTTAAACTTTAAATTTTCTTTGAGTCTTCCAGTAGTTACACTGTGACCAAACTGTTTTGTGGATCTGGAGAACCCGAGTAAAATCTGTAATGTCAAAGCAATGCAGTTGTTGCATGTAAATATGTATTTGGGATATACATTATTCTCATTATTTAAATTTTCACGTTTTAAAGGAAATTTATCACTTAGCATCTCAAACCCAAGTGATATAACAATAGGGTAAACATTTGTTTCAGATACACACGTGAAGGAGTCTTGTCGGATATGACACTATGGATCAGTCAGTGTTGTGGCTTGTGTTAGATTTACTGAGAAATTTCCTAGAGAGTGAAGTGAGTTAATGGCTTCTAAGTAGTTTCTTACTGTTACTTTTTTTTTTTTTCTGTTATCCAGTTGTTCTCATGGACTATTTTTAGGGAAAATGCTAAATAAACAGTCTGTCTACCAGTTTTTTACATTGCAAGATCGTTGTTTTCTTTTGTAAAGACTCAAATACGTATGTATTTTTTGAGCTTGCTACTGAACCTTTCATATCTTGCTTTTTTGGGAATTTCTGTTTGGACATATGAGTCATATATAATTAACATGAAACTTAATAATTCTGAATGTGATGAATTCCAGCATTGTAGGGCTAAGGACCACTGATGAGAAACGTGCTGATTCGGGAATCATGGGAAATCAGGGTTACATGTAGCTCCTGATTAGTGTAACCGTCAGCTTTGCTGTTTCTCTCATCTGTAGACAGCCAGTTAATAACAGGTTAATAAACACACTGTTTAAGTGCAGCTAAAGCTAGGATCTTATTGCTGTGGTCCCAACTGATATATTGTATTTTTTTTAACTGATGCACAAAACGGAGAGGAGGGAGAAGAGTTAGGTTAAAACAGTGGTACAAAATTGGAAAAAAAGAGCACAGCAGCACGGATGCACATTTAAGTAGGTGTTAACAGGTCTGTGCTGAACACCTGGTATTTAAGGAGACTGGAAAATTGCAGTATGTGGGTAATGAAGAAGCGTTTCCAACTTAATCATGAGTCTTCTTGAATACAGGGAGTTGATTCTATTAGAACAAAAGTTCTAGTCTTCAGTAGTGATCTATTTACTGTTAAATGTTAATGACTGGGCTGATCACAAAGTGCTGAATCAATGTACTTGCTCAGGCTCAAACACAGGTTATTATAGCGCGGTTATGTCTGAAGTGTCTTCTTGTATCCCGTGTCATCTGGGAGCTCATAGGTTCAAAGTGGTAGCTACACACCTCTGCAGTTGTAAGGCTGTTTTCTTGAATATTTTAAGGTAATAGAAAGCAGCAGTCTTACCTTCTGTCTATGACAGTTTGCTCCCACCTAGTGACTTAGCATGGGGTAGCAAATAGTTTCTAGAATTTTGATAAAACAGAAAGATTATTTTGGGGAGGAACGCTTTGTGTTTTGGAGTTGTTTGCCTCAGTTGACTTGAGTTGTGCATGCTGTGTAGAACAGATTTTGAGTTTGTCAGTAACAGATGGTTTGAGGAAATAAGAGTTGGATCCTTTAGAAAGTGTTCATTATGTAAGAACAAGAAAATGTGTCTTCTGCTGCAAGGCTGTCTTCTGGTAACTGAGAGTTTCAGGAGATTATGAAAATGTCTGTCAAAGGCAGACTTGAGGCTGAAGCCTTTACCATTGTGTTGTATTTAATTGCTAGACACTGAGGTCCAGATTCACACTGTCTCATGCCCCTCAGGACTGAAGATTTAGACCTATTACCTTCCAGTTTGTTTATCGCCAGTGGAGAAGAGTACAGCTAAGTAATATAACAGTCTGTTCATCTGAGTTTCAGATAGGCATTTCTGTAATGCAGCTCACCTTTGTTCATAACTGAATGCAACTACTATCTGTGTTGCCTAAAACTAGTTAATTGTGGTGATACTAACAGGTGTAACTGTAACAATGCAAAGTCTGACTGATGCTGTGTTGTAGGTACTTCATAGCTATGTGCCCAGAGCTCAGTGTTGCTGTGGCTCCCCTTCCCACCCTTACCCATCATAAAAGCATTTGTCTGCCTTAGCTTTGTAAGTGAGATCAAAGTCTTCATATATGTTTCATGTTGCATGAAAAGCGATGTGCAGTCCCATGTGAGAGCCATCAGAACAGAAAGGTGATGGTAGCCCAGCCCTTGATCCAGACAGGCAGAGCAATCCCAGTGGCTTTGAAAAGCCTTACTCTGTGGTTAAGTGTGTGAGCTGCTGGATTCCAAATATGCATTCTCTCCCTGCTTCTGATGTACTTTCCTTCAAACACATTTCTTCTGGCATCTGTAGCATTTACAAGGCACTTGAAGTCTGCAGATGGTGAGTATAATATAGGATGAAAGTGTTGATAACAGTAACCTAATTTTATCTGCTGTTTTAGGTGGGTCCATATTGTTTGTGCCCTCTATGTTCCAGGAGTGGCATTTGGAGATATTGACAAACTGCGGCCAGTAACACTTACAGAAATGAATTATTCAAAGTATGGTGCCAAGGTAAGTTTAGAAGAGCCATACTGTCAACAAATAGCTTTGTTTTATATTTTTACATATAATAGAATAATATACATCTTCCCAACTTTATTTTTCTTGTTTATAGCAATTGCAGTGAGGTTTGGGACTAAAAATGAAATGAAGTTTGTTCATGGTTGTTAAAACCATTGCTATTCCCTCCCTCTTTGTTTCTGTCTTCCTCACCGCTGTTCTCCATAATTTCTGTCACTGTTTTCCCCCTAATTTTCCTTATTTTTACACAGATTCTAATTACTTTCTTTTAAAGTCAGTTAGTGGCAGATTGCCAGAATGTGGATGGAGAATGAAGAGGATTTATGGGATGAGAAATGGAAGGTTGGGTTGATTAAGAAAGTGACAGATGTACATTCAGTAAGAATTACTTTAGGGTCTATATAATTATGAGCTAGAATGCATATAAAAAGGTTGCTGCAAAGCAGTATTTTAAAAAAAAACCACAACAACATGGGGCCCTCAACTTGAACAGAAAAACGGCTCTAAAATTAAAATGGTCTTTCATGTAAATGTTTTCAGTCCAGATCAAAAGTGATCATGCACAAACCATACAGAAAACCATTGCAATAGGCAGAGGACAGCACTCAGTAATTTGCTAAATACTCTTTCTAATGGAGCTAATGGAGACAGTGTAGAGAAGCCATATTAATCAGGCTGATGGGAGTGAAGGTGGTTGTACTCCTGCTGCTGTAATGCTTCATTTGTACATAGTCAATTTCATTTTCTGGAATGTCAGTTTGTCAGCTTGAATACTAAATGAAAATATATAGTACATTTTTAAAAATACATGTAATGTATAAAATAAATTAACAGACTTTGGATTGCCCGTGTGCAACATACCTGTATCAGGAGCATGTTCAGCATGGACCTGCTGAGGCATTTGGCATTGTTTGGAATGTTTGATTAAAAATAAGTCGGAGCAAGCTCCCAAAGCCCTACAAACGGTTGTTGCAATGAATCGCACATTTCGTTTTTTATTATTAACATGAGTGACGTTACTAATAAGAGAATTTGGGCGTATTTTATTTCTGTGAGTAAGGTGAAAGTGAGCTGCACAGATGAGGACTCATTACTCTCACAGAGCTGTAAGCAAATGCTGTTTGCTGTTTCAAGTATGGAAGTTGCAGTTTACTTAGCTAAATTTCACCCTGCAAAACCAGCTTAACATAATATTCCTTTTCACTTCATTTCTCATCCGTTGCATGTTGTTGCCCAGCTAAAGGGTGCCCTTCTATTGTAGCGTGTGATGTTTTAAGATTCTTCAGTCACTGAATTTTCCTTGCCATTCTTTTCTGTTGTTGTTTAACTTTCTGCATGGAGATATTTTCTGTAGGAGATACAGAGCTTTGCTCTGTATTCAGTGTGTGAGAGATTAAGAAATGCATGCCTGTATAATTTTATATCATCTTTATGCACTGGATAGCAGCACTGCTTAAGCAGCCCATGTTCCCGTTTGCTTGTTCCTGCTTATGTGCTCATCGCTGTAGTTGCTGGCACAGCTGTTTGGTGTGAATTTGTGGTGAAACAGACTGAGGAATTGATCTGGCTGAAAAATAAGTTTGTTTTTTTTTCCAGGTCACATCAGGAGATGTCAGTTTGCTGTGTTGCAAAGGGTTGTGTCTAGAATGCGCCGAAGCCCTAGTGCAGTGTTTAAGTGAATCACAACCTTCTTTACTGATACTTACAATTTTTGAGTATTTCTTTCTGCATTGTCATGCATTTGTTCCTCAGTTGTTGCTTATCAAAGGATATCTACGTAATTATCTATGGTTTTCAGTCATCCAGAGCACTCCTCTTTTTTTTTTTTTTGCACATTTATCCTCTGAACTTGTTGAACAATTGAACGTTTGTTGATCTGCAATGTTTTTTTAACCATACTTACATAATTAATTACATGTGTGGTATTTAGTTGTTGTTCTGAAGGGGAATAAAAGACATGGAAGTTCCTATAAAAATTCATCCAACATGCTGTTCAGGTTGTTTAAGCACTTTTCTGTTGCTAGTTGAAAATGAAATCAATAGTGGGGGTTGGGAAGGGGTGAAGTTTTAATTAGTGTCACCTGTCAGCAGCATACTTGGTTTCTGTACGAGACAGGAATAAACCTACCTGTTTGGATTTTATATGTAAGATGTAAATTATCAAATATTAGGCAAAATGCACCTGAAATATTTACCATGGGATTTTCTACTTTTTTTATAAAGGAATGCAGTTTTTGCGAAGATCCTCGTTTTGCCAGAACTGGTGTATGCATTAGTTGTGATGCTGGGATGTGCAGAGCTTATTTCCACGTGACCTGTGCTCAGAAGGAAGGCCTCCTCTCAGAAGCAGCAGCAGAAGAGGTAGCTATGGAAAGGATAGAATAAGAGTTGTATCGAAAGCTTGTGAAGATGGCCTGGAATTGTGCCTTTTTTGCTAACTTACTCTGAGCAAAGTTTTTGTAAGTTGGTAGCAAGTCATAGGCTGAGTAAATGGACTGTTGGGGAGTGGTCTTTGTTCACCAAATTGTCCAACTCTGAGCACCTTTTGGAATGGCCTGGAAAAAGGGATAGAGAAGGTTACCACAGAAGTTGGCTTAATAGACTATCCGTCAACACAGACATGAATTGTAACTCTAATTCTTGAACTTCACCTAGGCTGACATACTTACCTAGCTGTTATGTAGTGTAGTAATCTGTTTCATACCAAATGGGACTGTTTTGAGAAATTAACTACATTTCCAAAGCCTTTTTTCATTCATGTTTTCCGGTATTTTCAAATTGCAGTACAGTTATATGACTTCCCTTCCAGTAATCTTAGGAATCAGAATTAAAAGCGAACATTTATAACATACTGATAACTTTTTAAAATCTGTTCTTACCTTTTTTTTTCCTTGTAATATGACTAAAGCAATTTAGTTTTGAAAGCCCCTACTTCTGAATTCACTTTTATGGTATAAATACTTTCAGGTTGCCAAATTTCATCTGAATATGTATCATTTGGATTAAACCTGTCGTGTTCATAGCTGCACAATTTAACTTCTTATTGCCTTAGGAAGTACCACAGGTAACACACAAACAAGTGTTACTTGCACTGCTGATGTTAACACTTCTGTTTCTGAAAACATCAGACCACTAAGTGATTCTTAAAAGAATCGCAAAATACTTTCTTCTGTGAGACTGATAAATAAGAAGATAGCACAATTGTTGACAGCATTGTTGTTGTCCCTCATAAATTATGTATAATGTTGATTCTTCAAACAGTCTGTGAGAATTTCTTCTAGGCATATGCATTTACGTGCCCTTCCACCTTAAAATTTTGTTGCATGTTTTCTGTAACCAAAATATTTTTAATTAAGGCCTCACACAATCTAACTTCAGGGTGGTGCTAATTTTTGAAGTTGCCACAAACTGAAAATCTGGATTCAGATAAAATATGGTTGTAAGAAAAGCCTGTGTAGATTTTATCGATCTGTGTTTCATAGGTGAAGTAAAGGAACATTTGATAGGCAAATTATTTATTAATATTTTTATTACTTTATGAAGGAAGACTGTTTTTAAGTTCTTCTTAGTCTGTAGATTTATGATGATGTTTGTACACCTTTGAAAATATATTGGCAATGAAATATACTTCTCAAACCGTTTCTCCTCATGGCTCAGACATTTGTAGCCTGCTTGCAAGGTTTGCGAGTGCTAACAGTTGCTATAAACTTACAGCCACAATAATGTGCAGATCTGATGGAGCAAAGAATGAAAAATGGAAAAAAAAATAACCTGAGAGATCATAAGTCACGGGGGGGGTATAGCCACATTTGGGAAATCCTTTGAGAAAACCAAATATCTTGCCTTTTGTATTATTCATAATTGTTAATCCCTTGTAGGATATAATGCAAAAGACACAGTGAAGCAACAGGAGGTTAACAATACATGTTGTATGTTAAATGGATTTGTACTTAGGAATCTTTTCTGCTGTTTTTTCTGGGAATGAGAAAGTAGGACAAAGATTGAACAGTAGAGAGTTAAATAGTTAATGCATTTTAACATGTTTAGGGTCACGCAATGAAAACAATGGAAAAACACTTTGTGTGGTAAATTATATCAACATGTCAAAATTGATTTAGAAACATACATATTCGTTGTTTTTAAAAACACTTCTATTTGGACATGTGAACTGATTGCCAGATGTTTGTGCTGTTCAGAGCCTTTTGGCCTTGTATGTCTTACTTTATTTTCATTCCTTCTCCTTTGTTTTTCTCTGAAACAGGATATAGCTGACCCTTTTTTTGCTTATTGTAAACAGCATGCGGACAGGTTAGACAGAAAATGGAAGCGGAAGAACTACTTGGCATTACAATCTTACTGTAAAATGTCTTTGCAGGAAAGAGAAAAACAGCTCTCTCCAGAAGCTCAGGTATTGTATTCATGAGACAAATGTGTCTGTATTAATCACCCATGTTAGACAAGAAAGAAATGAAGAGGAGGGGAAATTGTTATTATAGCAGGAAATAAAATGTGAAATATATTGATAGTGCATGGTCATTTAACAAAGCAGTGAATTATTTGTAGGTTTGGGTCTCTAAGAACAATTCTCAATAAACTGATTATCAAATAGGGATATCTATGCTTGTTTGAATTGAAAAATCTTACTTTGGTTTTGTGGCAAAATGTTGGTAGTTACATTTTCATTGTAATTCATAGATTTTGTTTAGCATTTTCTTCAAGATTCTTAACAAAAAAAGACAGTCAGACTAGGCATATTTCTACATCTAAGTTCAGTAAAAATCCGCTTTTTTCCCTTAGTAATACCTTGAACTTGGCAGAAGAATTTAACTTGCCTAAAATTTTTTCGTGTTAGATCCTTTTTCACTTTTTGTTGGCCTAAGTAGAATTACATGTGCTGGTTTTTTTTCCATAGTAAAGATTTCCTAGAAAAAATATTATGTAGGTAGAGAAACTGAGTCTGTGAGGCTGAGTGGAATTTGTCTGAAAATCTTCAGCAACATCTATGTCCCTCTGTATTGGCAGAGCCGTGTAAAACTGTTAGTTACTACATAAGCTCAACTGATAAATGTCCTGTTGATATAAAGGTTTCAATCTTTTTGAGGGAATCTGTGTACTTGGGTATGTTTTAATCTGTGTACTTTATTATTTTTTCTGATTCTGAGGAATTTATGTCATACTTTGCTTTCACGGCTCAGGCTGAACTCATTCTGTGGGAAAATCAAACCTGTGTAGAAAACCAGCTTGTTATCTGAATGAATCCTGCCTAATTTGTCGTAGAAAGTAGCAGATGCTGTAAATAATGGAAGGTAGTTACGGGAGAGAAATAATTGCTTTTTTTCTGAAAGGAGAACTGTGGTGTAATGATCAGAAATAAATCTTCATATCATCAAATTTTTATTTAAAAAAAATCATACCTTTCTAATTCTTCATCATAGTTCTTCTTTGAATAGGAAAAGAAAATATTAATTTTAAATGACCTGTGCAGCTGAGAATGAATATGAGGAAACTATCATAGAAGAATTTTGAATTAAATATTTCTGTGGGCTATTGAGCTTCATGTGGCTTGATTTAAAACTGGTTACGTAATTCTTGCTGAATACACTCAGCTCTCAGCTGTGTGAAATGCACCTCTGTAGTGGAGAAATCACAATAATGTGAACATTACCCAACATAATGGTAAGTGATGGTTGTGCAAAATCAGTTTGGGTACAACAGGGCTTATTAGCTCTGTTTCCAGGTGTTTGTGATGCAGTGCTGGTAATACTGATAAGTTCCAAGCATTCCCCTCTCTTCCTCCTCTTTCCCCCAAACCAAGACCCTGTAGATCTTTTAATCTAAATTATTTGGATTAAATATTTGGAAATGGAAAGAATGAATGCTGAAAACTGCAGGTGGAGTTACTTGACGTGGTGTCATAGGCACCTTGATACAAATTTGATAACTTCCATACATTTTGTAAAACCACTTGTTTTCACTATTGAAAACTCTGGTGTTGTATGAGTTTGCATTAGTATTGTGTGTCTGCCTGAGTTTACATCGATGGAAACAGACTGGAGGCTTGAAAAATACATTTTCGTGTCCAGTTGTATGTACTGGGATTTTATGAAGTAATTGTTTGAGTGGTTTCTGTGACTTTTTAGAAATGCAGAACCATAAGAGATACTTAATATACACTAGAAATGTCTTACTGGGGACTTGACACAAAGTACGTATAAATTCACCCCTTACCATATATTGTCTGCATGAGGAAGTCAAAATCCCAGCAGTAAATTCAACTGTCTTTGTTAATCTTTGTTAAATTAGGATTTTGTCTGAGAAATAAGAATCTTGAGACAGCTTAGTCTGAGAAAAATATAAAGTAAATATATATATAGTGTGTATATATGTATGTACATAGAAAAACTCACTTCCAGGGGAGTTTGTAGGCTTAAGTAAGGTTTACAAACATTGAGCTAACATAAATAAGTATGCAGTTGTACAAAGAATTTATCTGGTATTCTGAAAGTGGATCTTTGAGGCACACTTTTGAAGGAGAAAAAAATGGATATTTGGTGCTTTGTAGCCCAGGCAGGAATAACTAAGCCAATGGTCTGGCAAGTCTTGTGGCCCAAGAAAGTAAATCCCTCTAAAAAATACAATATATAAAGGTGTCTAGGACTTCTATGGATTGTTGGAAGATGTTCTACATTGAAAAACTTTTTTTATATCAATAAAGGAAATATACATTCCTTGAGTAAAGTGTATACTTGAGTTCAGGTTTCCACTGAGATATTAGTCATTTTAATGTCATCTGTTGCTGAAATAAAATTATGTGTATACAGTTGTATGCCATCTAAAATGACCCCAAGGGTTTCAGAACTGAGCATGTAGTCAGTGAAGAAGCGTCTTAGCTGAGGAAGCTGTAAACTGTTCTTGGCCCTTCCAGTGGAGGATAAAGCAAGGCAGTGCCTGTAGGTGGATCTGTTGCTTCCTGCTGTGGGTCCAAGAAAAAAAAGCCCTTGGGGTCAGAGCTGGCCTGCAAGCCACACTTGGCGTGTTTCTTGGTCATTAACGTTCAAGACTTAGTCCAGTAACCTGTGTTAAACTGTCTGTGTTATTACAAACGGCATCGCTGAAGGTAATCGTAGATGTTCCTTAACCATAGCATGTATATACACGTGCACTTTTTTGCTTTTGTCTCAGGAGTATCTCATGCCATATGGTGGGGCAGTTGGATTAGTTTAGTTTCTTCTTTCTACAGGCAAGTAAACAACTTCTAACTGATAATCAGCTGGAGTTTTGCCTCTGAAGGTTTGTATATTGATGTCCTTTTCTGCTAGAATTGCCACTACATAGAGTTCCTGCAAGACAGTGTTTTGCACCTGTCAGTAACAACTTGATCTTCTGGGGTTGATCTCCCAGGTGGTCACAAATACACAAATGTGATTGACAATATATATTGTGATCGTCTCTTGCCTACTTCACTTCTTTTTCGCTTGTGTTTTTGGCACATTATAATCAGCCAGCTTAACATTTATAAGAAGATATGCCACTGAGAAAGGAGTTCCTACAGAAAGATGTCAAATATGGCAAAAATGCTATTCATCAACTTTTATTGCTCCTGTAGATACCAATTTAAAGTGTATCTAAATGTATTTTTGATAGGTCAGCCAAGGCTTTTCCGAGTAATAAATTTTTCAGTCCCATCAGGTAATCATTATTAGACGGGATTGTCTGAAAGCCAGCAATCATTTGTGTTACTTTAATTGGTGGGAAAAATCTCATCAAGAAACCTGTGAATGCCTCCAAAACCTAGTAAAAGGATAGTGTTATTTGTGTATGCGTTTTGAGGTAAAATCAAGTGTCTGAATCAGTGTTTTTTTTCTTGAGTCGTAGAGTTCCGGAATGAAAGTTAGCATTGATTAGATGTTGTGGCTTTTAAAATGCAAATAAGCTGGGGATGTGTTCCAAAAGGATATAACTCAAAACCAATTTTGAGTTGTTGCCTTATGTTTTTAATTTATGGAATTCTTTATTACAGGCTCGAATCAATGCCAGACTACAACAGTATCGTGCTAAGGCAGAGCTGGCGCGCACCACCAGGCCTCAGGCCTGGGTGCCCAGGGAGAAGCTACCACGACCACTGACTAGCAGTGCTTCAGCCATACGAAAGCTTATGCGCAAAGCCGAATTGATGGGAATTAGTACAGACATTTTTCCAGTGGATACTTCAGATACTAGTTCCAGTGTTGATGGAAGAAGAAAACATAAACAACCAGCTCTCACTGCTGATTTTGTGAATTATTACCTTGGTAAGAATGAAAATTGCGTATGTTTCTCAATGAAAAATTATTGCTTTGCTGTATCTGTACTGTGCTGATTCATGTTGCCCAGAGAAGTTGTGGATGCCCCATCCCTGGAAGTGTTCAAGGCCGTGCTGGATGGGGCTTTGAACAACCTGGTCTAGTGGAAGGTGCCCCTGCTCATGGCAGAGGGGCTGAAAGTAGGTGATCTTTAAGGTCCCTTCCAACTCTAACCATTCTATGATTGGCTTTTTTATTTTACTCTTATTTCTTTGTTATTAATAGATAAGTATGAATTATGACTTCATTTTAGATCAGGTATATTATTCCTTGCTATCTGTATCAGAAAGTTAGTGATTTTTTTAAAAAAAAAGACATTTCAGAAAAGAAAATCTTTCAAATATAAACAGGAGGCAGTGTCTTTGCTAA
This sequence comes from Ibidorhyncha struthersii, assembly GCA_013398815.1. NCBI lineage: Eukaryota > Metazoa > Chordata > Aves > Charadriiformes > Charadriidae > Ibidorhyncha > Ibidorhyncha struthersii. The sequence goes on from VZSZ01007640.1 coordinate 114,462, forward strand.
GAAGGGAGTGGAAGCTTAGGTACCTTTGGTGTAATTTTTTCCTTATGTTTTCCTCCCTTTCTGTGTGGAATGGTGTGGTTTTGTCTTTGGGATTGTTTGCTAGATGACTGATCAAAGCTTACCATTTAAATAACTTATAGTAGTTGTGCAGCAGGAAGTGAATGTTATGACTGCTCATTCTACCCAGTCTGTGTAATAAACCTATAGGCTATGGTTTTGTGTTGTTACAATTTTATGCTTTTCATTGCTTCACTTTTTTTCAGTGCATAAAACTTGAAAATATAGCCAAGGATAGGAAATAATGCAATTTTCTTTTAAATAGAGAGAAATATGCGCATGATTCAAATCCAGGAGAATATGGCTGAACAGAAGAATATCAAAGATAAATTAGAAAATGAGCAAGAAAAGCTTCATGTGGAGTATAATAAGGTGAAGAAAAAGGGATAATAAACCATTGTACTGTTTTGGTATTGCTGCTGTTAACATTGATAGCATTTTGCTTTCCAAACAAAATGACTTAGAAAGATACAAACCATCCTTTCTTTGAAAGTAATATTTAAAAATATATTTCTTTTAAAAATATTCTGTGGTCTGTTTCCCCCATGCAAGCAAAATGAACTTCTAAAATGTCATATGTTGGCTGTGCACGAGTTCTTTAACTGACCCCACTGAGAGCTCCAGTAACAAATTGCACATGGACAGACAGGTCCTTCTCATGAGTGAACTGTGTCTTAAGGCCCTTGTTTTTTCATTCTTTGTGTGCATTGCATTTGAGACTTTGAGACAGCAGAATTTGACTCCTTTTTCTCTCTCTGTGTGTTTTGTTGTTTTTTTTTTGGTTTTGTTTTGCTTGTGTGTAGTTCTTCTTGAACCCACTTAGTTTTCCGCTTAGAACCTACTTGGTAATTGAGGATCTAGGATTGTCAGAGTGTTATTTATTTATTTATTTATGTCAACTCCAACTCCAGTTGTGCTCATCCTAGATTTAATGACTTGGCTATTTTTTCAGGCTGAAATAATCAGTATTTACACGTCCATAGTGTCCTCTGAGTGTTTTGTTTGAGTATAGGAAATTTGGGACCCATAAATGATGGCATTGCTCCCCAGAAATGTTGCTAATGTAGTTTTTTATTAACTCATCATCATGGCTAGAAAAGCATTTTGTGTTTTAATTGCATTTGTACTAAATATTTATTTATTTTAATCTTTATGTATTTTGAAGTGGAGCATAGAAATACTGTATCTTTTGTGACAGATGACATGCTGTAATTCTTGCTGAGTTCAGCAACCTATCAAGTGATGGTCAGTGATGAAAAAAAATAGTGTTGATACTAATTCTTAACTTGTTGGGTGTGTGTTTTAAATAGAAACATATGGAAATGAAGCAGGAGGTCCTTGTGAACTGCCCAGAGATGATAAAGAGGAAGGAGATTGTGCGTGGGGCTTTTAACCAAATTAGTAGATTGTATATGCTGTGTGGTAACAAACAGTTATTTCCAGAAGAAAAAAAACACTTTTTTTTCTGCTTGCATCATTTAATAATTTGTATCTTTTTCTATGAGAGTGAGTGAATGTTCTTTGATAATGCAATATAGAGTGTTTCTTCATTTACATGGTTATTTGTTACAATGTTGGTGCTTAAGTAGTAGGAACAACACATACAAGATGTTGCTATATTTTAGTTTTGGTTTCTAATTGGCTTTATTCAACCTTATTAATGCTTCAGATCTTCTTTACAAAACAAGTGGCTGCCCAGGTTTTCATCTTAGTTTCATTAAATTGCTGAATGGTTGCACTGGCGTCAGCTATATTGACGTGAGTTCCATTGTTTTTTAATCCCACAATAAAGTAATACACCGTAGATAGGTAAGAGGTTGAATGAATTTTATTAAATAAGTCTTAATAGATTTTCATTCCAGTTGGTGTTTTTTCTTTAACTTTTTAGCTGTGTGAGTCCTTGGAAGAGCTACAAAACATGAACGGAAAACTGCGAAATGAAGGGCAAGGCATTTGGGCTCTGCTGGGTAGAATCATTGGACAGGTTCGTTGTTTTTTTTTCCCCCCTCTTTATAGTTTGTAGACAGACCTGGTTCTCCAAGAATTTTGTTTCTGTCTGTCACTTCTGTGGCTGAATAAATTGATTTGATCAGACCCAGGCTTTACTCTGGGGATACTGTTTCCTGATTGAAATACCTAGACTTCTGCAAACGACCTACTGGGAACGCGTAGCTTAATTTTGTTGTTCTAATAGCGATCTTGTTTGTAAAATTCTTTCATTTGGTATAACTGATTGACCTGTCATTTGTGATGAGCCTTAACGTGAAGCATGAGTTAATCCTAACATTTTTGTCTCCACATAGTCTTTAGTTACTGTAGGCTTCAAATGATATGGTAACTCTTTATGGCTTTTATGAAATATAAATCTTTAAAACTGCAGTATATATGTGATGGTTTTTAACTGAATGGAGGAGAATATTTTGGTCAAATGAATATAATTATCTAGGAGAAGAGAAGATTTTGATTACTTCCTGTTGCCAGCAGTTATCTTTGTTCTCATTGATACACATGGAGAAAAGAGAGAAGTATATATTATTGCCATAGTTTGATATATGTTTTATGTCTAAGGTATTAAATGGCAATGGGCACTTTAGATGTCAGAGAGAGATTGAAAAGATTTCCAATTGCAATTTTAAGAAAGATTGAAGAAACTGTTCATTGTGAAAACGCAGGCATACAATTAGGTCACAATTCTGTCATGCCCTTTGGTACTGCTGAGTTTGTGCTGCTGTTCAGCACGTTTCTTTATGCAGTTATGATTCTTAAGATAGACTAGCTTTTTCTGGTTCTATTTGTTTGCCTATCTTTTCTACTTGTGAAGAAAGATTCTTGCATAATGTACCTCTTGAATCACGATTATTTTTTTTTCCCCCTCCTTTTTAAGATGGCTTTGAGCAAGTATTCAAAAATATATTTCCTGGTGCAAATGTTACTAAATGAAAAAAAAAAAAAAGAAGAAGAAAAGTTAAGTAGAATTCATTTGCACAGCTTGCATGACATTTTTTTTCCAGTTGGTTGAACAGATGCAGACCCATGGGGCTGCTGAGAAATGACTTTGATAGATGGTTGCTGTCTGAGAAGTCAGCATACTGCAGATTAGTAGAAACCCAAAGAGAATCTCGTCTGCTTTGTGAAGGGTTTGGTCCAATAAGATAATTTTTCTAATTAACCTATTGAGCACCAATGTAGCAGGGATGTTATTGAAAAATAAACTGCCTCAGTATTCTTCTGTCAATTTCGTGAATTTGCCTTTACTTGTTTTAGCTGCCTGGACAAATGCATCCTTGTTCATCCCTCTATTTGAAGCTTGAAGAAAAATTTTAAAAGCCAGTATTTCAATGTGGTTTTTATTTATTGAATTGAAAAAAAATCAGTATGACACTACTTTATCCCAGTATGACTTTGTAATATAAACACCGGTAGTTGCTTTTGTCTGCAAAATAGCTAGCTAAGCAATTTCCACCTCATAATTTGTTTTGTTCTTCATGCATTGAGATTGGAGTGGTGTTCTCTAAAAGGGTCAAGACTCACATATACTGCATTTGTTCGAATCCAATAGAAATTGAACATACCGGCAATTTTACGTGCTCCCAAGGAAAGGAAACCAAGTAAAAAGGAAGGAGGAACGCAAAAGACATCTACACTTCCAGCCGTACTTTATAGGCAAGTAATGAAGTCTTGACAGAATAGATACAATATTTAGTAAGTTATAGTTTCACAAAAGTGTTAAGAGAAAATTGTTTGCCTCGGTTTTGATTAGCAAAATGCTTCAGAGTTGTCGATACGTTTTACTTACTTCTGAAGTTTAAGTTGAATCGTAGTCAGTTCTTCACCTTAACACACATCAGTAAGGTTTTGAGTTTTTTTGCTAATTTGGAAGGAGTGCTTTGAGGACAAAGGTAACTCTTTACAGCTGAAATAGAAGGGTCCTTTGTCTCTGTGGTGTGAGAATTTTTAACTGGTAATCTTATCTTTTGAATACAATCATCTGCATTGATGATTTTGCTAACAGTGCTGCTCCTTAGTCACAGTGGCTGGGTGCATAAAACACGTGATTAGAATTTTTACTTTTTGCTTACGGATTGTCAAGTGCTTTGGGATATCTTGTGTTTTAAACTTCCCAACTTCTATTAATTCCCAAGAAAACAAAATGTATTCACTTTGTCACTGTTCCACCTTTTCCCCTCTTCTATAAGTTGTGAAGCGACCGACTGGGTTTTAACGAAGCCTAACAGTGGAACATATGCTAGGATCCCAGAGCAGGACTGTGCAAAATATACATATTGTCTTGGATCTTCTTCTCTTGCCACCAGCTGAGAAGTGGCACGGTCTGTCGCTTACCTGGAGAGCAGCAGCCAGGCCTCCAGCCACAGCAAGTGGGCAGTATCTTGCCCAGCTAGCAGGCTAAATGAAGAAGACAGGCTACATAAGCAAAAGTTAATTCTAGTGCTGCAAGAGGTGGAAATCTTGAGAACATGGCAGCAGGCGGAGGATTTGGCAATTTAGATGTATACATAAACAAATAATAGGAGTCATGCTTTACTAGTTCTGTTTCGTTCAAATCCAGTCATTTAGTTCCTCCCATTTTATAATGGAATCAATGAACACCTGATCTTTTTGAAATAAGTAAAATTTCAATTCCGGTAAATAATAGTAATAAAAAGGAAATGTAATTTCTTATGAGTTGATACATTGCCCAGCATAATAGTAGCACAGACCTATTTCAGGGTGCTTGCATTATTAAAACAAGCATATGATTGTTAAGACTGATAATAGCAGCATGATTTTCTATTTAAGCATTTGGATGGTACAGGTAGTATTTTTTCCATTTCCCACTGGTATATTTTGTTGAAGTATCAAGTGATTACTTACTGGTTAGAAGTCCTCAAAAAATTAGACTGAAAGACATTTTATTGTTAACTATATTAGGTGCCTTTTATGCTTTATATAGGTAGAAGCTCCTTAAAAAGTAATTATGCACTTAAATGATGCATTCAAACTGAAGTTGACACGTGTTTGTATTGAAAGTGGTGATTGTTCTGAGATGTATCATTTATTCTTTATGATTTCAAATGTAATTATAATGCTTTTCTGCTACCTACATTAAAAGTTGTGGAATTTGCAAGAAGAACCATGATCAACACCTACTGCTACTGTGTGATACTTGTAAACTCCATTATCATCTTGGTTGCCTGGATCCACCTCTTACAAGGATGCCAAGGAAGACCAAGAACAGTTACTGGTAAGAGTGCAGTTGATGTGTTGTCTTGTGTTATCTCTGTACTTTAAGTGGGACATAAACATGAATAGATTCAATTGCAAATTCTAAGGTTTTAGACATTGCTATGATGCCGTCTCAACTGAGGTATTTTATTTTCAGGTTATTACCAGTGATATTTCAAGGTAAAAAAAAAAAAGTTCTAAAGATTTTCTCATTATTAGCTGCTGTGTAGAAATAGATTATAGCTTTAATTTTCTTAGCTTTTGAGTTCATTTTTGATTATTAATGCTGCTACATATAATAATGGTGGGAAATGATAGGCTGCCTTCAGGAAATGAGACTGGAAATGAAAGACTTGGTCTTCTGTTTATCTTAGGACCCAGATATACAACACACTGTCCACATCTTTACAAAAATACTTGTAAACACTTAAAAATAAATTTGTAATTTGTAGATCAGTTTATTGCAATACGGGAAATCAGCTGGGTTTACTTCTGTCTTGTGACTCAAATCTGCAATGGCAGAAGCATATGCATAACTATTTACTGCAGTTACATTTCCATGAATTAAAATTCTTTTTGTGCCAGTGGAGCAGAATTAAAATTCTTTTTGTGTCAGTGGAGCAGAACAAAAGCTAAGTGGTACAATATAGAACTGATAACGTGATAAAGGTGCTGACTTCCAAACTGTCATGAAATTAGTGTACTGCTGTGTTGTGTTCTAAACTGCTCTGAAATGTGTTTGAAGCAGTTACTCAGAAGCAGTTTTTATCTGGCAAGAAGTTAGTGTACAGCATCTCCAGGAATCATCATTACCTCGTCTAAACGTTCAGGTACCAAATCAGAATTGGATAAGAATTCCTTCTAAAAATACAGTAAAACTATTTTGATTGAGAAAACTTGGTTTCTGTTTTTCTTCATATGTCTCTTAATTATTTTTTTAAAAACTTCCATAAAACTTCTACTTAAGTCATGGATGCATTTTATTATTATATTTTTTTTTTACTTTTTTGTAGCTTCTGCATTTGCACAGGAGATTCTTGATTTTTGTTCTGCTTTTTAACCAAGTTGAAAAGGCTTGCTGAAAGCTATCAGTCCAAAAGATGTAAGACTGCAATTCTCAGTAGGTGTTAAAGGCAGAATAGGTCAGGTTAGCTAGTAAACCACTTTTATTTCAAAGGTACAACTTACCTTTGTTGTGAATTTCATGCTTCAATTATATCTCAGATCGCAAACTTAGCTTTTACTTCTAATTAGCTAAGGCATATTCTGGAGTATGAGATTATAGCAGACAAATTGAGCTGTATTGATTATATTCTTTTCATCACTGAACATGCCTTTATGTGTTCTTTTCAGGATCAGTAGAGAGCATATAGAATGGACCCTTAATCTAAGTTGGAGTTCAGCAGGTTTTCTCCCCCCTGCTGTTTTGAATACAATTTTAATCTTTTGATTAAGCTATGAAGAAAAGTGCAATTTTTTATGAGGGCCATGTACTTTGCAGATATTTGTATAGATATAATAGGGACTTCTGCAAAAAGTTAAAGTAAAAAAATGGATATAGCGGGAAATCCCTTGAAATGTTAGGCAGGTTGAAAGACTTTATTTAAAGTGGTTAAGAATGTTGACTTTAGTCCTTTTGTGAAATAGTAAGCAGCAAACAGTTAAAAATAATTGTTCCTTAATTTTTACTTTCTATTCCATTATCACTGCTAATTCTTTACTCATAATTGATAACTTGAGACTTTGCAAAAGGTTTGATCATTAGAATCATATACTTTATCAATACATATTTAGATAAACATTGGGTAGTTTAGCATGAGTTTATTCCATATGCTTAACATTTTATACTGTGTTTGAGGGTGCCAAATGATTCAGCTTGTGTGTGATGCTATGTAGATTAGTTAATAGTTATACTTGTTGTCCGTTTCATGCTCAGCATTTAATAGAAATTTAAATTATAGTATACAAAAAAGGATTTTGAAATTATTTAACTAAATCCACTATTCCATGTAATAATAAGAAAAAAAATATCTTTTTTTATATTTAAAAGCTAATTTGTTAAAGCACAAATTATAATTAATTATCTAAATGTTTCTAAACATTAAATGGAGGTAATGATTTAGTCTTAGTGAAATCGTAGTAAGAGCTCAGACCTGGTGAGCACCAGTGTCTCACAGCTTACTGGTTTCAAGCACTTGACACTAAGAATTTCCCCTGTTCAGAGGCCTGACAGTTTGCTCCAAGGTAACATTTATACACCTTGAATATTTTAGAAAGACATTGTTTGTAACATAGTAAGTTCAAAGCCTGTCCTCATTTTAAATGGATTTATTTTGAGAGGAAGAGCATGACAACTATTTTATGTAATAAACCATGAAAGCTTTAATTTCTACCTGTTTTGATGTGGTGCTTTCAAAGGAGACCAGCAGTTCTAATCATAGAGTCAAATGCTGTGGCATACTTCCATTTAAAAATTTGGAAATTTTCAGTTTCTTAGGAATCCTGTTGATGAAACCCTAGGATATTCTTTTGATTCACACGTTATCATAAAATTAAGTCTTGTCATTCTCTCTGTGTGCTTTTATGCTCCTGTCCATTCTGGATCGACTGGGAACTGTGTATTTTCCTGGTAGAGAATGATCTGAACTGATACGAAAGCAATGCACGAGTGTTGACAGACAATACAATGAATCAAAATCTGATTGTTAAATACTGACATTTTCATTAAGAAAATACTTGGCAGCTACCAACAGGGGACTGTCTCTTTCTATTGAAATGAGCTTGCTGAAAAACAGTGATAGCTTCTGGTAGCATATGAAATGCTGAGGACTGAGAACAACCAAACAAGGCCTAATGATCATATTAGGCTTGGTGGGTTTTATTTTTGTTCTGGAAGGCCAAGTTATCTTAATGGTAACTCTGCTGTGGGGAGTATTGGCCACAGGACAGAATGAGGTGTGGAGTTCCTGACCAGTAGTCCTATGAACACTTGTTCAGTATCTGGACATTTGTTCATATTCCTGACCCCACTCATTCTGTACTGATCCAGCACATCTTGATTTTTTTTTTCTTCTGAGTCATTGGATAATGATATAAAATTATTAACTTGTGTGAGTGCAATATAATATTGCATATAACATATACATTTTTATGTATTTGTCACTTGTCCTAATTGAAGGATGTTTGGGTCATTGCAAATGGCAAATTTTCAGTACCTTTACTGTCTGAAAGATGCTTTTTGAAGCTCTTTGACAAACTATTTTTAGTTTATATATGCTGTCTTTCATCTCCAGAATAAGAGGAGTCGTCCTTTTTTTTCCACTTCCAGTACATCATTCACCGTGTGTGATTTATTCAAATTACCAGAGCATAGGTGTCATCTTAAAGCTATGGTCCACGTTTCTCGAGTTAAAAGTGGTTTAATTCTTTGCTAACATTGTAAGAAGTGATTTTTCAGTGAGTATGTCTACGAGACCCGTTTCCTCCGAATTAAAAACAAGCCAAACTCTAACTAATAAATGTACAGTTTTCCTTTGTAAATACTGAGGGCAGAAGTGTTTTCTGGAAGCAGTAGTGGTGCTCACTCAGCACAGAAGACTTAAATTTACTCTTTTCACAGTAAGCACTGTGTGCAGAGGATGCTGATTTCTTCCAAATCCTCTTCCAGCCTAATGCCCAGTTGTGATTATAAGAATGACTGTCTTGTTCAGACTGAGTCCTTTGTATTTTCATCACACAAGCCACTCTGAAACTATATACCATAACAGTTAAGGCAGCCTAATTCATCTATGATGCGATAACTGAACAAAATATCAATTTCTTCCTAATTTTTGTAGTGTTACCTTTTCAATAAAATACTTCCATATGTTTTTATCAATTTTTTTTCTGTCTCGTGTAGCAACAATGTTGTTTGCTTTGTTATTGAAATTTAAAAAATGAAACCAGAGTTGTGTTAAGTTTACCGGTATGTTGGCTTTGAGCCCTGTTTGTGACATCTTCAGCTTCGTGGCCCTTTGTTTATAAAGGAATGGTATTCAGTGTTTCTTCAGCTTTTCTCATCATCATTTCACAAATTTCCATGTGCCAGGACCATCAGTTAAAGTGCATTTAGATTTTTTTGATGAGTAAGCCTGCAGCATAAGGAAGCATCATAACATCATTCTTTGCACTAATTTTTAGGGGAAGTAAGAAGGTTTTCCCTCCACAGGGTTTTCATTGCCACTTCACTAAAACACCCCATATCCAAACTATCCCTCCCCTCCTTGTGTTTTCAGTGATGTAGATGTTCACTTTTTCACTTTGTAAATTTCTGGGTTAAAGGCTTTGTGTTATCAATTTCTAAAACTTCATAAACAGAAAGAACTCTTTGGTCTTTAAGTGCCTACTAAAGCCCCCAAGTAAAGCCCCATTATAGGTTCATAAGTTTCTTGAAGCTGCCCACACTCAAAATTCTATGCACCAGGCAGTGCAGAAACGTTTGCATCATGCAGTTACACAGAAACAGTGTTTCAGTGTTAGCCTGGACCATTAATAATTTTTGAAAATTAATACTGCTATGTTCCATTTCGCTTGCTGTTCTTGTCTTTTGCTAGTGAGTTGAGAAGATCCATTTCTTTGTGAGATGGGAAGGTATCTCTGGTACCACTGGTTCTTGTACCAAGTCAGACTGAAAACACAATAAAACCGTGCAGCCTGTTTTCTTCTGTAGGTTGTTAGTGCTTAATCAGAGACTTTCTGTATGATTAAAATGTTTCAAATCATCACTGAGATTTCTTGATGGATCAAACATTTCCAGTTATTTTTAGTAGTAGGCATGTTTTAGTAGTCGGCGTATTATTGCCTGCTACTGATTTTTCTCTGTGAGTCTAGATTAGGCAAGTCCAGACTAAAAGCAAACCAAAACCTGTGTACAGAAGTTGAATCTCTGGCACCATTTCTCCTGTTAATTTGCTTGTGCTGTATGGCAATGCTTGCTAATTTAGAGGTAGTTGAAGATTGTTGGAATAGTATGAAAGGTGACCTGTTGTGGTAGGTTCTGTATTCATTGATTGTCCTTGAAGAGGTGAAATTAAATGAGCATGACTTAGTGTAGCTGAAAGAAAGGGGAGTCATATGGCTGCTTCCCATTAATATATTGGGATTAAACAGCAGAATGGGAAAAGAGTTCTTTAAATTCAAGAACCGTGTTGAAATACAACATAATAGGAGCTGAAAGTTAGGAGATTGTTTCCAAGTCAGAGGAGTGTGTGTCTGTAATAGCTTTTCTGTGGGCCCTATGGGAGCTAACAACTACTTTAGAGTTGAAGCTTGGCTGATTTATAATAGGGTTGATAAGATGCGGGTGCCTGTGATAGTAGCGGTTATTCCAGTAAATCAAGAGGTTGCTTGCAAGTTCATGTTTATAGCTTTCCTTTTTTCCCCTCACCTTCAATGTATTTTAGAAGTTCTGTTCTGTGATACACACACACATGCACCCCCCCTCGTTGTACTATCATTTTGCAGCTTTCTTTTTGTAGATCCAGCTTTTTTCTAATTTTGATTGCTGTGACACTTGCACCACCTGTTTCAGAGCAAGCTTGGTCATAAAAATGGAATTTCAGGAACTTTCATACAATACCTCATCTGTTGGTGGAGATGTTTCTTGTCTTCCTCACTAACATCAAAGTTAAAATAATTTATTTGTATTTAAATAAGACCCTAATGAAACTAAAGTACTTTGCATAGTTATTTTCTGTACAACTGTCTGAACTTATGTGGAAGAAACCCAGTGTCTTCCCCTTTTAATAGCGCAGAGCTAAAGAACAGGAATGATTTAAATCTTAGGTGCGGGATGGTAGATCCAAGAGACTGGTTCCCAACTCCAAATATTGCTGTAAAATCATACTACTATCGGTCTTAGAAAAACTTCATTTTTTTTTAAGGCAGGTCTTTAGTTGTAGAAGGCTTATTTTTAAATTTATACATAGTACATATTTTTACCATAATAATGGGGAAAATAAACTTTCTGTAAGAGTTGCTCATACGCAGTATTTTTGAACACTTTCATAGCTATTGCTTACATCTGCATAAGCAGATCACAGTAAGTGCTTTCAGTTGTGCTTTCCATTGCATAAATTAATTACATGACTGATGCTGCGGTGTTAGGGAGGGCTGTGCTCTCTGATACTTACCAAATATAAAATCTCCTTAAGAGTTTTGAGTTGGACAACTTGAAGACAGTGTATCATGTAAAAGTAAAGAACACAAAGTAACCTTTAGCTAAGCAGACAACACAAAATTTTCAGGGAGTGCTCTTGTCTCTGAAACAGTGTCTTTCCTGTTTCATCATTGGAGAGCCTTTCTCCATCACTCTTCCAATAATAGTGGTTTAGTCTGTGTGCTTTGTTTATTTACTTAAGTGCATGTGTATACATATTTTTATGTGTATGCACACAGATTTATGTAAAGATATAACTGTAAAAAGTAGCTTTTTGTGAAAGTTATTATACCTTATATTTTTATATTGATTTTATATTTTAGTGTCCTAAAGAGGCCTAGAAATATTAACAGGTACTGTGTCTTTAGTGACCTGAGGTTTGTAAAGAGGAGGAAGAACAGAGTATTACACGCTTGTATGCTGGCCCAAAACCGTTTACAAAGTATCAAAACTGCACAAACTGACTTCCTTGTGTTTTGGCTACTGATAAAGTCTCCATACTTATAAGAGGGAGTGGAGAGACTGTTACCTTTCCTGCAATCTACGCTGTAGTACTTCTGCTTTTCTAGACCAGCAAATACTACTAGCACCTGCTTGTGTCCTATTTCCCGTGGTCTCAGGTGCTTTAGAGACAAGAAGTGATTAATCTTCATAACATTATAATGTAGCCACAATTATCTTAATTTTACATATGGAAAAATGGAAGGAGAAGGATGTTGACTTAGGCAAGGTTACTCTGATAAGTTTCCCAATCCAGGATTAGATCCCCTCTATTTTGACTTGGTAGCCACTGTTCTGTCTAGTGGACTGTGATGACTGCTGTTTTCTGGTATAGCTAGTAGAGGTCTGAGATTATACTGCTTGGATTAGTTTGAAAGAATTAGAAGACATGGAAAGTTGATGGAGTTGATACTGTGTTAGCCCTTACTGAAGTTCGTAGGAGAAAGACTATTCCTGTTGAACATGTACATTTGAAGAAATCAGCTCAAACACAACATACATACCTGACTTCGTGCTTTTGTTTAGATACCAGATGGGTATGCCTTATTGTCACAACTGTGCATTAATATTTAACTTCAAATAATTAAATACATGAGTTTTGTCTCCTTCCAAGGCAAATTTGCTTCTTCATTTAGATAATTTTTAATGTCTGTATCGCTGTTAATGCCAATTAATAGCAGAACATAATGTTGATTTTTTTTTTAGTTGGTATTATAAAAGAACATGTTTAATATGAGACCAGTGATGAATTGGAATTTGTTTGAAAGGCTTTATAGTTTTTTGAGTTGGAAATACAATGTGAGAAGGAATTAAGAAACAGCTCTTAGCAATGGGTGTAATTTTTAAGTTTTCATTAACATATTTTTAGTTAAAATCCATGTTTATGACTTTGCATAAGATGAATATTTTTTGCAAATAAGAACAAAACTTGATGACTTCCTGTCTTGTTAATTCTGTCATGGAGCTTGTTAATAACACTACCTTAGCATGTGTTTACTTTTGAAGTTCTGATTGTGATTTTGTACTTTTTCAAAGACTCAATAGGCATTTTTTTCAACTCAGTGTTCAAAGTTTGTTAATATACGTCTCCAGCTTCTATATCTTTAATTGTCTCTTTTTTCAGTTTTAAAACCCATTCCCTTAGAAAATACATATTAAAATTCATTTTCATTACAGACGTTTCCTAAATCCCTGCCACTAAAGAGTGCTCTCATCAGAATAAATTCAGCAGTGTGTCATTGTAAAGATTAAACTGCAGCAGCAGTTACAATAATGAATAGATTGCAGGTCAGTGGGCACCATTAAAAATGGGGATATGGTAGGTTGCAAATGGTGAAATAGGGTGCATCTTTCTTGGAGATTAAATCCTACTTTCAAAATCTTGGTTCTCAAAGTTTAAATACTGTCAGAAAAAAAACAACCCAGCAATAAGAATGTCTTGCTTAATTGCTTAAAATGTCATACGTTTGAGGGACTTCTTTAGGTGTCTGTTGGGTTTCTTGACTCTTTATTTTAAACCGAAACACTTCAATATGTTTCTTTTTCTGCTTTTGTGACTGCAGTTTTAAATAGAAAATCTTCCACTTTGCAGGCAATGCTCAGAGTGTGACCAGGCAGGTAGCAGTGACATGGAGGCTGATATTGCCATGGAAACCTTACCAGATGGGACCAAAAGATCAAGGAGGCAGATTAAAGAACCAGTAAAATTTGTTCCTCAGGATGTGCCACCAGAGCCGAAGAAAATTCCAATCAGAAACACGGTAAATGATGGTTGAGTTGTTGTTATGCAGCTCATATTCATAATAATTTTGTTTAAGATGACTTATGTTTTGGATGTTTTGAATTGCGGGATTTCAATTTGATTGATGTTCTATTTTTGTTACAAATTCCCTTTCTTCTGTTTAATGCTTTATTACTTGTGTTAAATACATAGTTTTGCTAAAGTAAGAAGCTGTGAAACATGGTACTTAGCTGAAGAGCTGTACAAGCTTTTCCTTTTACCTGTGTCATGAAGTCCTCTGTTAATTGCAGAAAAAGGGGAAATTCAGTTTGCACTTAAATTTAGCCTTTATGGCTGTTCTTCACCGTAAATAGTAAGGACGCTTTGTTCTTGTATGCTAAATTTTAAATGTATGAAATTGCCAATTACAGCTGTAATTAGTCATTTCCTTATGTACAGGCAACCTACTGAGTGACTGCACATTTTGTGACTATCGCAAGACACTGTTATTTCAGTTTGTTTAGCTACCTAATCTTACTAGGCAGTGTCTGTTTTCTTAAACTTTCCTGATGGGTGGTTTTTAGAGAAGAGAAGCAAAAGCTTTTGCTTCCTGTACTGAGGCAGTACTTAGCATCTTTCTTTTATTTGAAAGTAGAACTTTTTTATTAATCACTGTGCTCTAATCCATATATAAACTGGTGGTTCATTTTCCAATATACTTCTTAGTATTAGGAAATACTTAAACCCTCTCACATTAGGGTTAGACATACTTCATCTGTCATGCAGCGCAACTTTATTTTCCTCAGAGCTTTCCAGACTTTTTGTGCTTGTACTAGCAGATACCATACTTAACTCTTCTCAGTATACACTGATAAGATTAAGCAAATATTTTCCTGACCTAACCTTAAATGTTTGCTTTAATTACATTTCGGTATATTTGGACTGTTTGGGCCACAGCTTTGATTTACCTAATGGCTTCCTTTTCTTGGTCTATGACTAAGAAGAACTTTAAGAGTGACTCAAACCAAACTGATTAATTTAACTCAAACTATTAGGAGTGTAAGTAATCCAAAATGAAATTTTGTGAATAATTGAGAACCTCTCCGTAGGTGAGAGAGGTCTATTTTTTTTCTTTCTTTTTCTTATTGAGGGCAAGTTCTCTTCTTCCCAGTGTGTAAGAACGCAGAGGTTCTTACCGCTGTCTGGGTAGGTTGAACTGACTGTCATTATGCTGTTGTTCACACAGAAAGAAGACTTACCTGGTGTTCCTGCTTACTGAACCCTTTGCATCTCCTCTCACTTTTTCCTTCTTTCTCTCTCTTTCCTCTTTTTATACCTAATGTAGTGGTATTAGGGGGTGGGGATTCACGAGTATGAGACTAAAGAGAACTAAAAGTATTGCAGGAAAGGCATTCATAGTAGTAATAGACAAAAGAGTCATATAAGGCATTGTACAGAAATCCATAGGAAGACAATATTGGCTAGTTCTAATGCCCGTGTAATAACTGCCAAGCTGCTTCTGTGCTAAACGGAGAGAAGTCTGATTGCTCTGAAGTGTTTCTCTCACACCATGACACTGTGATGTGCTGCATTGGTGATTTGGCACCTCCCGTGTTAGACAGTATATCTACACACATTGTAGTATGTAATATGGACTAAATTTACTTCGAGTGGACTAGTATGCTGACACAGTACAGCATTGCACTGTGGAAACAGTACTGCTACCAGTCTAAGAACGACTTTGTTCCTCTTGCTTGAATTTTTAGGCTGTTTCTCAGTTCTCACCTGTTCTCTGCTTTTCTACAACATACAGATTTGCAAGACGACATCTTTGCTGCCCTTGGTCAGGGCTCCTCTGTCAAAGTTATCTCCTCTTCTAGCTTTCCCACAGCTGACAGATTGTTGGGTTTTGACTTGGTTATTTTGTTTGATTTTTATTTCCTACTGTCTTCTACTTAGGTATGGAAGAGAAGGTTCACACCCTTGGCACCTGTTGGATTTCTTTCTCTGAACTAGGCTGAATTCCTTTGTTTCAACTCTTTCATGGTCTTGGTGCACTTAGGCTGTATAACAAAATGAAGATAATAGAACTATTCACCTTTGCTATGAACCCAGGAAAGTTTCTGTTATTGTTACTTGTTTGTTCTGTTTTTTTAGGAAGAGAATACTTTTAAATTCATTAGGTCTGGGACTGTCTGTATATTTGAGGGGTGAAAAACTGACCTTTTAACAACTTCTCATATGAAGTTGAATCTTACTACACAGAGAATACGTTTCAACCTTTCAACATTTCAGCAATGATGACCAGATACTTGTTGTGTCCTTTGTGTACTCACTGCTCAAATCCTTTAAAATAGTTTAAAATAAAGAAGAAAAAAATAACAATTTGAAAAAATACTTCACAGTCCTCTCTTCTCAGTGTACTTTGTATCTCTGTGCATGTTTTTAGCCAGTCTAGTTTTACTTTGGAAGGAATTGGCAAACCTGTTTAGCTAACAGTGTGTAATTAGCCTTGCTTACAGTTATAATCAACAAGTGCAAGAAATAATAATGACATCTAATTTTAACTTCTGCAACCTGTACTATTTCTCCTCCTTTTTTCCTGTATGAACTTAACGGTTCTTTTCAGGTTTTTCTTATCTTAAGTCTCTCAAGTACTTAGCCTTACGTGTGTGTCAGGATACTCTGAGCAGAGATTGAGAGTGGGATGCTCTGCATTATTTTGAATGAGGTGCCTTGTCTTCATATTTTCAGTCTGCTCATGCAAAAAACTTGGGTTATAACTAATTACTGACTGGAAAGAGCTGTGAAGAATACTCATTTTCCAGTCCATTGAGAGAAAGGTGAGACTGTTTAATGAAAACTTAAGTTTTCTCCTAGGGACTATATTGTTCAAATCTTAATTCAGTCTAATCCTACATCAGAACAATGATGGCCAGGGACCTGTGGCATGGTCTACATGGTATAAGAGACTCAGTTTCGTTCTATAATTTGGAAGTGTGAGAGAAGTAAGACTGAAGCAGGGTGTTCTAGAGTCAGGATAGTGCTTCTCCCTTGGACAGTTCTCTACGTTAATTGTGTGTCAGGGCAGTACTTTGCATCCCAATGCTGTACAAGCTTTTTAAAACAACCCTGTGAGTGTTCTCTAGTATTTCCAACCCTTAGCTTTCAAATACTTTGGAGGATATTTATATGAAGAAGAGCAGCTTTTTCAAAGAAAATGGGAGGACAGAGAGAAGGTCCAGCCATTTGGACTGCATTGTTTTGGAGAGAGCACCTATTGTACATTAAAATGTAACTAAAGTTTACAAGAAGACCTTTCTGATTTTAAACTTCTGAAGAAAGACCATGTAAGAGAATCTACTGAAATGCACAAGGGTAAATTTAAGCACATCATAATTCTACTCTGAATCAGGGTCTATACAAATTATAAATTAATGTAAATAAATAAGGCCCTTATGCCTTAATATGTTGTATAAGGACTGTATTTGTGGACAGATTTTAATTCATTGTTTATGCTTATAAATTTCAAGGCATACATAGTGAGCTTTTAAACAATTTTCTGAATTTCAGTGCATAACTCTTTAAACTAGCTTTATTTAAAATCTGTAATCTTTGTAATTCCAATTTCATACTTGTGTAAGCTTCACAATCATTATTTCTGCTGCTAGTTAATTTCAGAGAAATTAATAGCTAATAGGAATCAGTAGCTAATCTGCGTAAACCAGATGTCTATAAACTTTTTTATATTTCTTAAAAGCCTGAAGATGTTTTTTAACATTTGCTTTTCAGAACTGTATAATTTTTTTCATATTGGATAATTCTGTTGTAAAGATTAAAAGCGTACAATACTGTATTTGGAAAAAATCTTTAAAGAGATACGGATAGTGCTTTACAGCAGTAAGCTGAGAGATTAATGCTTTTCATCTGTTCAGTGATGTATGTTCAGTTTTTCAGAGCCTTTATGAGATGATCCATGTTTACCAAAACCAGCTTTTAACAAATCTCCAACTTCATTTGCTGTCCTAGGGTAAAAAAGAGTGCACAGGTTATTGTTTGCCTAAGATGTCATTGCTAAAATAAAAATTTGTGTCATATCTTTGCAAAGATATGACCCTTGAAAAAAAATTTCTTAAGTATATTTCAGTGAATTTCTTTACTTTAAAATTTCATGAACTATTCTTTACCTACTGTATGTGCTGTCATCTGGAAGTGTAATGGAGTTACTGTAAGAAATGTCACATACATGCACATCTTCTAAAGCAATATAGCGCAGCTGGGGCTAGCTGTGTGCTCTAAGAGGTGGTAGGGATGCTTTTTCCTGTAATTCTGGTGTATCTTTTGAAGTTAAGTAGTGTTTGTGTTGTTGAATATTCCATCCTCCAACAAATGCTGTCAGATCCTGGTACTCTTAATGAGCATATTAGAGGGTGGTATGGTTATTTTTGTGTGGAAATCCCATTTTTGTTTCCTTTTTATTGAAAAGGAAGTGTATCTACCCAGTGTTACAAAAGTGAAAAAAAGGCTTTTTGTGAAGGCATTTTGGGAACTGATTAGTTTGCTGAGGGATTTAAATAAAACCTTCTGATACAAAACTTATTTTTGTTATCTAAACCCTGAAAATCTGATAGCTTTTTTCTATAATTACATTGTATAAAATCCAGATGCAGTGACAGTGATTTTTCTGTTTGGCAGTAAAAAGTCTGTGTTTTGGGGAAAGAATTATTAGCCAACACTATGCTGTTCGTTCTTTGGAACATGGAAGAAGAAAAATGTGTGCCTGAGGGGCTATAGTCTAAGTAGATTAGTTTTGAAAAATAATAATAAAAAAAGTACTGACAAAGCCCCTACAAACTGTTTTTAGCACAGGGAGTTGTGTATACTGATTTTGTTTTACAAATAAATACTGTTGTTTAGAATATGTTATTATTTCTTGCTTTTGTTTCAAATAGGAAAAGATAGCAGAGGAGTGATTATTTTTTTCTTACTAAGTATATTAAAAGATAAACAGGACTGTTATCTTTAACTGAAGCATTTCCACCAAAGTGGTTTCCAAAGATCTATTGTGTGACTTAATTATGTGATGTCATAGATACAAGTTTTGGACCAAAAATGGCTACAGGAGGAAAACAGAATATCAATTCCAATTTGAGTGTAAGTATCAGTGCTTCATAAAAACAGCAGATAATTTTAAAACACTTATCTATACTTATCAGTCATCATTTTAATTAACATTGGTCAACTCATTTAAATATGACTTCTAAATAAGTACCTGGAAGGCCTTTTAAAGCAACTATCTAATAGTAGTGTTTCTTACATATTCCACTTAAAAGAAATTGTTGTCAACTGAACATTAATGCTGTAGGAAAAAATAATCAGGAGTTAGTCAGCTTTCTGAAACTTAGTTTTCATTATGAAGAGCATTGTAAAATTATTTTTTTTTTTTTTCATCACAATGTAAAAGCTCAACTGAGTCTATGACATGTCAATACAAACATAAAAACTAGACCAATCAGCCTGACAAATACCTGGATACATGATAATGTAGGGGTCTCTTTTGGCTTGAGGTCAAATTTAGAAAGGAGGGTAGTAAGATAAATTGATGCAGCTCTTCCACAGTGCTTGAAGTGAATGGAGTATATAAAGATTTTTGCATTTAGTTTTTTTTTTTTTCTTGTTTTTTTTGGGGGGGATTGTTTTGTTTGTTTAGTTGGTTTGGTTTTTAAGAAGACGGGAAAAAAAACTATAGATGAAAGATCACTTCTTTTTGATGTAGCAAAGGCATGAAGAGATAGGCATGTTGCAAATGGTATTCCAGTGGTGTAAATATTGATATCTCTGCAAGTAAAGGTAACTAACATATCTATACTTCTTCAAATAACTGCATTTAAGTTCAGTTTTCCAGAAAGGAATCTGTTGTTTTAGTAAGATCTGCAAACTGACTTTTTCTGCCCTTTTTCCCCTCCCACTTCCATCTCGGTTCTCCAAACGTGCGTGCTTTGGAGGAAATTAATGTTAGAAAGCATAGAGAGCAATCCTGCTAGTTCTCAAATTCTGTCATATGCTTTAGTTGTAGAAACAGTACTTTCAAGTTAATTGCCAGATTCAGTGATAGTATAGCAGGAGTGTTGTAAAATTTTTGCTTTTCTAGAAAATTACAGTTCTCAAGAGAATGGAAACAAAAAAAAAAAGGAGGAAATTGTAATTCGGTATAATTAAGCTTCATGGTTCACTTGTTTCTCTTTATAATCATATTTTGATTTATTGCTGTTTCTTTTTGTATGGCAGTTCCCTTTTTATTACTGCCAGCTTTCTGGAAAATTAAATAATTGTTTCAGAGTTATATTTTGAATAGTAGTGATATGTACCATTTAAGGTATTCACTTTGATGTGTATTGAGCGAGTGTGCCATCTGGTGTCTATATAGCTGTCCTTACCTTTATTTAAAATGATTTTATGCCTGTGTTGTGCCATTAATAGAGTGTTTTTTCTGCCTTTTAACAAAGCAAAGGAAGTAAAAGGGATTTTTCTGCAACTGGCTTGATTGTAACTTTTTCATTGGCAAAGACTGTTTATAACATTGAACTCTTCATAAAGATTGGGTGAAATCATGGATTAAAAATTGCTATCTTAGCAAAACGGTGATGGTTTGTGTTTAACATAAAAGAGATCACATTATCTTTGGGTTCAACCTGTGTGGTTTTATTTCCTCAGGCTTTTGAAAAACCTGTAGTTTGCTTTATGCATGCTTTTGATAATTAGCACAGTGATTTCATTAGGTTACTTTTTTGGTAGTGGAATTTTTCCCAACTCGGTTTTCTGAGAGTGCTCTGCTCTCCTTATGTTTCATATCAAAGTCGTCTTCTGTTCTGTAGTAATGAAATGACTCCTTGCCATGACCTCTTTGTTTGGAATGATTCCATACCATTCTAATATTTACTGATTTCTTTTATTTTCTTGGTTGTAGATTCTCACTAACGAGTATATGTTAAAGGCTGCATGAGTGAGAGAGTTAGGGTTAGAAAGTTTTTGATATGTGTGATATGTATCGATGAACCATGGTTTGATAAAAGGTAAAACTGTGGAAGACTATCACTAATATTAGTGTGTCAACTATAAGTTAACATAAGGTAAAAGTGAAAATGCCTAAACAATTTAGATAGGAATCTGAATTAAAACATGGTTGTAATCTTATACCAGCCCTCTTTGCTGTGTATTTGATATAGCTATGTGTCTTTTGAGAGCAGTCACGGTAGCTGCAGGTCAGGGAAACAAAAATCAAATATGTGCTATTTCAGAAAAGATGTGTCAGATTTACAGATCTACAAAACTCAAAGCATCTTCAGTTCTTCACGTTTGGCCCTCTAATAATTACAACACAAAGCAATGTTTACAGACTTTTTACACAATAAAGAAATTATCAGAGTACCAATAGTTCTGAGTCAGGTGTAATTTAGTATGTCTTTTAATGTGACATCTGTGCCTAGTTTTGAACTATTTATATGAAATTCTGAAACAAAAACGCACACCTTCCTAATGGTATCATGTGCCCCCAGATTCCAGGAGCACTTGGTGTACTGAGTGAATTTCCTGTGCTCCCCTTTATGAAGAAGAGTAATACTTCTTCATGGTGCCAGCACTTTTAGCGGTATCAGAAACTTGGTGCCAAAAAGAAGAGCCCTATGTATATGATATTGTTTCTGTGGCATCCAAGAGGTATAGAAGCACCAGCATATTAAGAATCATTTTTTTCTGTCTGTTAGCAGAGGCAGTACACCCTAACATAATGAAACCGCTGAATTTACACAGATACAATCGCCTAAGCAGTTGTGCGGGGCCTCTTTGCTGCATATGTGTACGTGTGCAAAAAATTAAAAGAAATTCTAACTGGTTAACATATTAAGCAAAGGAGAAACTGGGAGCAGTGCTTTCTACTGTGATGTTTGAAAGAGTTGGCAGAATTAATACGGCTTTTTCAAATGAGTGGGAATCTTTTTAAGTTTTGTTAAATATCATTCTGCGCTAACCCTTCTTGGGTTCAAGTACGCTTTCTCAAATAACTTTTTGAAAATGCCATGCAGAAATCACCATTGATTTTTTTCTGAAAAACAGTGGACTGAGCAAGATCAAATCCAGAACTGTGCTAGTTCACTTTATGGGGATTGGACCTGAACCATTGCCACTGACCACAGATGCATTCAGTATTTCATATTCTTTTTCCACTTCTATGTAATACTCATAACTCCTGTATATCTTCTCATGTAGAAGAAATGAAATAGGTGACAGTGTAAACTTTGTCCTCCAGGAGCACTCCAGTAAATGCTCAGTATTTAACTGGAGCATATACTTAGGACTCTTGGGAATTGCCTCCCCCTTTCTGCCAGTTGACGAGTTCTGGATCGTGTGCGTTTTCCTTTTCTTTCAACTGACAAAGCAAAACTGCCCCAAGAGAACGTTCTGCCTTGTATTGCTGTCTTTGGATGAACTGGTTTAAAGTATGTGTCTTCCAGAGGCATAACAATGTGGTTGGTGACAGCCGTGGTGGTTTTGGGTCACGTGGGCACCCATTCTGTTGTGTTCATCATTCTGCTTTCACGCTGGGAAACTAAAATATCAACTTGTTGCATCTGTGAGCGATGGCAAACCGTCTGTTTCCTTTGCGGCTTGGCTTTGCTGCTTTGTTTCCATTGCTGTTTTGCAGCAGTCTGTTTCCTTTCAAAGAGCGTAGGATTACTCCTAGCCTTTATTTGTCCCTTATAGATGTCTTTCATTTGTCTCAAGCGCGGAGTGTATTTTTCTGAGAATATTCAAAATCTTACAGTCAATGCGTTACCTAATCTTTTTTGTTTTACGTGTGTTTTAAATTGCTGTCCAGTTGTTACTGAGTTGCTTATAAACAACTTGAATGTGAAATTTAAGCATTCGCTTCTAGCTTTTCCAAGTCCAAAATGGACACGCCCACTTCAGTCGTTCTTCTTCTCCCACTTTGGGGTTCACAATTTGATCCTATTTTTGGTCTCGTTTTCCCTCAATATTTTTCATTCCATTTTGGACAGGTTGGGGGTTTTTTTAACTGTCTGATTTTTTAAAGTGTCTTGAGTACATTACTCTCTTCCATGGGTTGGAATCCCCACACTTCTGCTGATTTCTTGTCCTTATCTCTTCCAAAAATGTCATCCCAAATCACTCATGCATTTCATCCACATACCATTTATTGCTTCGTCATTCATTATTCATTTCTTATGTCAGTATTCTGTTTTTCGGCCATTTATGTCCTGATTCTTTTAATTGCCTAAGCAAATATACACGTTTCCGCACCATAACAGTAGAACACTGCACAGAACGGATGGGTACTTTTGTGACACAAAACATGACGGCTGAAAGAAACCCTTTTTTTTATTTATCTTTCCCTTGCCTATGGAAGTGTATACCCTAGTTCTCCTGATACATACAAGTGTATACCCTGATTCTCCTGGTGGCGTTCTCTAACATTCTTTCTTAACTGTGTTTTATTACTTACATTATGTATTATAAAATAGTATATATTTTCTGGAATATTTTAGTAACAGCTTAGATCATTACAAGTTAGATTAGACAGGGGCAATCAAATGATGGGGTTTTTTCTACTTCTCTTCCTTTTCAGGTTTGATAGCTGTTTGCATGCTGTGTCCACCACTGTTTCCCTGTAGGTAATCTTGTAATGTTTTGTGTGAATTTTTAAAACCTTGGAGAAGCAAGAGGCAGGGCTGTGTTTTTCCAAATTTTGAATACGAAGTCAGAAGTTAATGAAACAACTCAGAGGAATGGTGTATGCATTAATACTGTGGGATGGTTCTCCAGCTTTCACAGATGATAAGCTTTGAAGTAAAAGACCAAAAGGGACTTTGTTAATCTTTAGGTTTGATTTACCCGGAGCATTACTCTTTTCTAAGGTAGGGCATTAAGATTGTTGTGAAGGTTAAACCTGAGGAAGATATTCTTGGAAAAGATGGCTTGCTTTCACCTCGATGATTTCATTGAATCAAATGGCTTGGTCTCTTTACCTGAGGAACATCAGCTTATGGGATTTTAAGGAGTTTAATTAGAAGTCAGTTTGCTGACATATAGTGATGTTTTTTTCCCCTTAAAATGTTATGCTAAAATGACTCATAGGAAGAATTTAATCTATTTTTATCTTTTATTATTTTTAACTTTTTCATTGATTTTATTTTGTTGTTCTTGTTTAAAAATACTTCCATTTTATGCTTGCATCTTAATTCATTGATCTTTCTTGGTCTGCTCAGATTATTTTGGGATGTATTGCTAATGAAATAAGACTTTATTTTTCTCTTCTGTTCTATTGAGTGTAAGGTATGTTCTTTGTGACGCAGCAGCTAGATGTTTCGACTGTTTCTTTATTTCAAAAAATGATACCTTAACTTGATTTTCTAGCAAAAATGTTATGCAGTTGCCTTAACCATTCTAGTAACATTGCCTCTAGTAACCTGTTGACCCATTATGGCAAGATTTAATACAGAGTATGTACTCCTAAGGTAACGAAGTTCTTGGATATTTTTTAGAGCAGGTGGATGGAAAGGATGAGTGCTGAGTAAGGAAGAGGTTTTAGTTATGAGCTTGGTTATCCTTTGCATTTGCTCTCTTGCTGTCCAGTGTAGAACACATGTAGTTTGGAATTTGTCCTTGTGTGTCCTCACTTTAGTTGGGGAACAAAGGGAGAACTTGGGGTTATGGTGAGAGACGTGGTTTGAATGTAGTAGAGAAGGAGAAGTTAAGAAGTCACTAGAGAAGGAGAGGAATAGGATTGTTATGGTATAGTATTAGGAAGTCAAATTTGACGAGGTTGGCTGTTTTTAGTATTTATTTTTTTATTATTATTTAAAGGTCCTAATTGTGAAAGGGTAGGAAACGAAAAATAGTATCTGCCTTGTGTGTCATGATTATGACCTTGGCATATGTTAGTCTGATTTTCCAAGGTAGTTAAGGTTATATAGGGTCAGCCCTTAGCTATAGGCATATAATATATTTGCCACAGGAATCTTCAGTTGCCTGTGCAGTAAACAGAATGTATGCTCCTGCATGGTGATCCCATTGATGCTGTGGGACCTAAAGCTCAGTGGCTGGAATCTTCCTGTTAATAGCAGGAAAGCATCTGAGTACATAGCACACTTATATCTTACTTGAGTGCACATTGAATGAATTCCAGAGTTGGGCAAGTATAGAACTTAGGATGAGACACAACCAAAGACTTGCCAATCAGCTGTCATTAAATGCCAACATCTGAAATAATTTTTTACTGAAACCTTTTACTTCTACATATAGAAAATTATATAGTTACATATTTTGAACCACATCACATTGTTTAGTACTTTTTTCATTTATTTCTGTCCTAAAGTGACATATTGTGGCAGTTGCCATGTATGAGTTGCATCTGTGTAATCCAGATCAATCTAGCTGTGTTTTGTTCTGCACTGAGTTGTCCGTTCCAAATGGTAGATATTTCATATATACCTTTTGCAGTGAAACAAAAACCTGCTGGAATAGCACTAGCGTTAATGGGGATTTTGCATGGGTGCTGATAACGTGAGTTTCTGCTTTCCTGACTTATTGTCTGAGCACTTTGGAAATGCGGGGATAAATTTCACAAAATGGCTTGCTCCACTTTATGATATAGAGAAGTCCTAAATTGACGGTATCTCTATAGTACTGAGTTGCCAAGTGTTTTGATGAAAAAATCACTGCCTTTATATGCAGCTGGTAGTGCATTAACTTGTCTGTTTCCAAATAAGTTCTGAATATGAACAAGTTCATCTCAGTTGTAGTATTTACCACTGGACATATATAATAACACTGTTCCTTTAAGATTTTATTTTATTAAAAATCTGAAAATTTAAATTGTTTATGGCAAGTACATGCAGCTCTAATATTTGATGTTCATAATCTCTGATGTTCTGATTCTGAGCCCACTAATGACAGAAATTATTCAAAGCATTTTAAAATGCAAATACAGTACTTTGAGGCAAGCAGCAATGAAAAATACTGGACAAAGTAATCCAGGTTTATCTGATTCTTTTCTGTGAACCTGTAAGGTAAATTTAGTGAAAACATGTAAAATTGTAAATGCCTAATTACTGGAAGGCTCTTGTTGAGAGTTGTATAATATTCCATTTTCAGTTGTGAATTCAATGTTATTTTCCATTGTGAATGCTGGCAATAGCATAATATTCTGAGCAAAAGTTAGCATTGCAAATATGCTTAAGTGTGGAAATCAGTTTGGAAAAACATTAATATGAAATTCTGTTACTTTGAAAGCATATAAAATATCCTACAAATGTGTATGCCAAAGGTGTTGATTTTAATGTTTGTTTTCTAGTGATTGTCATACAGATCCAAGTATGTTTGAAGGTTTAGAAATCTAATGGAAGCATAATGCGAGTATAATTTAATGTGACATTACTTGTCATATACATCACATGTTATATAGCAGACAGATGAAAACCAACATTTTCTTGACAAAGGTGACTAAATTATTTATAAATCTCATATCTCTATTTTGCTGAAGTTTAAATATGATTCAACACGTCTTAAAAATATAGTTATTAACTTGTAATCTTTTCCACTTAGGGTAAAAAATAATTTCATTGTTACCTATATTACCAAATTATGTATCAGTTTTCAAGATGGCATTACTCCGATTGTACGAAGCATGCTTTATTGTCTCCTGCTGCTTAAACATGGAGAATGAGGACCATAACACTGCATATATTGACACGCACCTTTATACCTGCTTCTTTTCGCTGCATTCGGCAGGGCCTACATGGCTTAAAATTGTCAAAGTTTGTAAGTGTTCTTGGGACTAATGCCAGAGATTGAAACTAGTAAAATTGGCAGTTAATGTGCTGATGTCTGATCCAACTTTTTTTGTCTAGCTTTAATTTACAGTGACCTTGTGTTGTGGAACGTGTAGTTGATATGTAGCCCGTGTTACATTAATGCCTCTAATACTACATTGATAATTCAGTTACCTGTAATAAATCAGTTCTTCCAGACTTGGACACCTAGGTATCTACTGTGTGGCTTGTGGAAGATAAAACACCTCAATTATGACCATATTATTAAATGTATAGTAAATATTGACATGTATTAAATAGATAAGGTTTTTACAATTTTTTATAAATCATCATTAATTACCATTGAGATTCTCTTTCACATTTCCCTAAAGTGTTCTAAAAAGGCACAAAATAGCCTAGTGTTTTCCATTCTACTACATTCCTATCTACTACAGAGTTAACTCTTGCCTAAAAAAAAAAAAACCTTCCCAAACAATGTGTTATTAATATGCACAGATCAAAATCTGTGTAGGTAGAAAGGTATAGATGTGGTGAAGTGGCACGTTTATTTACAGTATAACTATATTTAAATGTGTAAAACATTTTAAAATAGTAAACAGTCTTAATTTGAAACTAGTATAAATCCCCTTCAAAGAGAACCCCAAACAGGAGAAACATGATATTGCTAGCTTCTTCGGAATTGAGTTTGGCTGCTTGTGATTCTCAACTGGCCTAAGATTTTTTGATCAGCTGGTTTTTACTTTTTCTGAGATGTACACTAAAAATAGTTCTAAGAAATCGTAAGGTAGGCAATATCTTTTATCGTGTGACAAATGATATTCAAAGATGATGATTTCCTCCCAGAAAAACAGGCGTTTTAAAGTTTGTTTGTTTGTTTGTTTATTTTGTTAGTGTCAAATTATCAGACATTGTGGGTTAGTGGAATAGTCTCTGATGTTTTTCATTTCCTTCCACCTGCCTTCTAATTTTCTATCCTTGTTAAGCAAGGAGGAGAGAGTGTGATATTGTCAACTTGTGGCAGTTATTTAATGCATGTGGGTTATAATGCTGCTCTTTCCGAGATAAAAACGTAGTGACTGAAAATGGACTCATGTGAGTTGTGTGTAGTTACTTAGAGCTGCTTGTAAACCTTTGGTGTTTATTGTCACAGGCTGTGTAAACCTCTTTTCTTTGACACTGTTGGTGTTTAGATATTTTGGCAATGCTGAAATAATTTCCACTTTATGTATTGCCCATTCAATCTGTTATGTACCGGTTGCTATATGCTGCAGCTTTATGAGCATCTGCCATACACCCATTATATTAAACTTCGGTTTGAAAACTTCAGTTCTTACTTACTCCTCAAAAGCTGTAAGAATTATTTTCTGTTTGTTTTGATGAAGTTTTGTAATTTTGATATATTTTTTTAATTCAATCACGTGGCTTACAAATAGAGCACTTCTAAGCACTCAAATAATTTACTCTAATATACTGTTCATACCAATATTCAAATTATGCATTTTAGTATTGGGTAGTCTGCGCAAAGTCTGTAAGAGATTTGTAATTCTAGCAGCAGCCTTTTTTAGAACAAGACTCCACACGCTCAGGTCAACAAACATGTTTATATTTACTTTTTGGCCAGTTCTGTAGATTTATATCCAGAATCTTAACCTGTTGTTCAAACATCTGTTATTGTAGTTGTCTTGCGCTGGTGCTTTAAATTATATCCTGCGGTATGTTTTTGATGTTGTTATGAATAATAGATAAATAGCAAAAACATTCTTCTATCTAATATTGAATTTTGAATATATTTTTTTCTAGAGAACTAGAGGACGAAAACGGAGCTTTGTGCCTGAAGAAGAAAAACCTGAGGTTGGAATATAGTGTTTTGTTTGTTTGTTTTAACAGTTTCACAAAAAATTAAACTTTGGGCTGAAGTGTTACTTCCAGTGCTATAATTGCAAATATTTGCTTTCCTTCCCTCCTTTCCCCCCCCATTCCTTTCTTTTGCCTTCTGCTATGACAGGAACGGATTCCCAGAGAAAGAAGACAACGACAGTCTGTACTACAAAAGAAGCCCAAGTCGGAGGATTTAAGGACTGAATGTGCTACCTGCAAAGGGACTGGAGACAATGAAAATCTAGTCAGGTAGGTTTAATGCTCTGACCTTATGAGGAATTAAAGTTCCATCTTTGTCACTTCATCATCGTGATTATAACACAGAAAATGTGCTTTTTTAAAAAAAAAAAAAAGCCCCCCCCCCCCAAACCCCAAACAAAAACTTATTTAGGGGAAACATTGCATCAGAAATATTGACTTGATTTACTTATTGACCTGCCTAACACATTTACACTGTGGATTAAGATGTAAATAACAAAGATAATCTGTTTTTCTAACACAAGAGAATAAATTTTTCTCTTGGCAGGGTGAATTGTCAGTGTTCTAGAGCAGGTCAGAAGGATAAACAAACCAGCAATTTAATGATATTAAAGCTACAGGAGCATCCTAAAAGTAGCTAAATTAACATCATTAACAATTTTATGAGCTGAAATGTGGATTACAAGAAATTTGTGTTTTTAAAAATGTATTAATGCTACCTTCATTAATGCAGATCATGAAGGGGTTTGATAATCATGTTTCTCATCTGAAACAGAAGTGAAAAAAAAATAATCTGTTGAATGGTGTTTTAGTAGGTGCAGAAACCTAATTAAAGTGTGGAATAGGTGCCGTTGAATAGCTACTGTTGACCACAACTTCTGCTGATTTTGACTTTATAGCTGGCATTGTGTCCTCTTTGCGAAGCTGTAGAAACTGCTCACAATTCTGGAACGAAGAATAATGGAGCTTAGCAACCAGAAAGTGGATTTTAATTGAATCTACTGAGCTTTCATTAAAATGATCTCATAATAAATTCAGATAAAAAATAGTGTTGTATTTACGTCCTGTATGCTTCAACTAGATTCTTCTGGACAAGATCTTATTAGGTCAGATATAATTGTTATTTTTAACTGAAAGGATTATTCGAAAATACATCTTTTAATTTCAAGGACCAGAGTTATGAGAAAAGTCAGAATCCGTGATATATACAAATAACACATACCTTTAGAATCAGGATGTGCCCCAGGTACAGATGTCTTGTACTCAGAATAGCTGAATCACAGCATATGATTTACTGTAGAAGTTGATACAATTTCAAGGGTTGTGTGCCAGATTGTATTTCTATTTCCAAATTGGAGGCAGAGTACCTGTATGAGCTCCTCAGTAACTGTGTGACTTGCTTGTACATAGACAAGCTACTACTGCGAGGTACTCCTAGATCCTGCTCAGTACCAGGCCGGGAAATAGAGGTGGAATGTTACAGTGATTGCTGATACAGTTATACTGATGAGAACTGATGGCAACAGTTAACTGCCCATGACAAGATAAAGGGCTTTCTTTAGCCCTAGTGTTTGCAAGAAATAAAAGATGCAGAAAGACCATTTTTGTTGTGGGAAGAAATCCTGGGAAGAACACGTGCTGTGCTTTACTGCAAAAAAGGCAGTGAATTAGTTTTCTTCAGGCTTTTTATAGAAGTGTTAAAGACCACATTTGAGGACATAAAGTATAAGGTGAGGAAATGCCATGAAGAACTGTATATTTAAGTTGCAGTTTAAAATATGGTAGAAAATCAGTGGTATGTCTTGTTTACTAGATGAAAAAAAAATTAGTAATAATAGGGCCACATAAACGTACCAGATGCCAAAACCCAACAAATTCTCTCATAAACCATCCTCATAATTAGGCTTGGGAACAGAATCATAATCCTGCATGGGAGGACAAAAAGAGATTCTTATGTTCTAATCCTTTGTTCATCATTTCTGAAAATTATTTTCTAAATATTCTGCCTTATTTTCTGTATTAGTTTTTAAAAGAGATTATGTATTTTAAACTTGGTTTTCTTCAGGTAAAACCTATAAATAGCTGCCATTTTATCCACGTTAGGTGACCGCGTCTTTGAAAGTGCTGTGGAGGTTTATTTTTGGTAATTACTAAATAATGGTTAAGTATTTAGTAAATTTTATATTTTTAGTATTTTTTGGTTCTTAAAGCTGTATTTCTTTTGATGAGAGTAAATTCAGGGTCTGTAATAAGATGCTAGCTACCAGATAACCTTTCTGCTATGCAGCCAGAGCTGTGTAGGGGGGTGATGAGCAGATCAGTGCTGTGTCAGGGAAAGTTTTCAGAATCCGTTTTTCTCTTCTGTTCTCACAAAGTAAGAGAAGCGACCCTCTGCCTGCACTGCTTTTTTCTCCTGCCTGTACCATCGTGCAGGACTCCTTCATGGTAGTAGAAATAAGAGTGTTGTTTTAAATGCAAGTTCGTAGGGCTTCTTGTAAGCAAGAGGTGTTTAGGAGGGAAAACAAAAGTATTTTTTCAATATCTGTTTTGTTTGGCAGTGTCTGTTACTAAAGCCAGACTTTCTCAGAAAACTACTGATCTTTGTCATCAGCTTTACTCTTCACTCAACAAATGTTTTGTAGTTACTGGATTTTATTTTCACTTTCCTACCCGTCTGCAACTAAGAAAAGGGAGGTTTGTGGGGAGGTTATAGAAAATATTTTTCTGAATGTGAAAGTTGATCACTAAGTTAAATGGAAATATGCACCTGCTGAAACTGCAGATTTAAGGAATAATCTTGATGGGTGATCTAGCTTTTCCTGCTGTGTGTTACTGCAAACAGGACTTGTTACATGACTCGAACAATCTGTTTTTAAAAATTGTAGGTTTTTCTAAAATTTGTGTGGTGCTCTCACTTTGGGGTGGCTAACCTGGTAAGGATTAGAGGAAGATAACCAATTATTTCTTCAAAGACTGCAGCAGAGTATTGAATCTGGAATAAAAAAAAAAATAAATTATTTATCTAGTTATTACTGTTTGACTAATGGAGATTCAGGCTTTTTAATCTCCATTTTTAGGTGCTTATGTGCAGCATTGGATTGCTGAGGGATTATTTATTATATGTGCAATGTCATTACTTAACCTGTTCATATGATTGAAACTCTTTAAATAATTGCCTGTGAAAGGATTTAAAATTGTTCCTAAAAAATGACGTTTCATTCTGATAAATTATAACGGTTCATTAATTGGCTGCTTTGCCTTAGTGACTACAGTTTTGTACCAGAAAAAGTGATTAAAGTTAGAATATCTTTAATTATTAGCTTTTGTCTAAAACATATTGACATGTTCCCTACTGTTTTATATGCTAATAGGTGTCATATGTATATATTATAGACATACCAAGACAGTGCCTTTTTAATCACTGTTGTCAGATTCTATAGATAGACCATTTCAGTATAGTAGCATGTACTAGGACTGAAAGTTTAGGGTTTGTGGTTTTGTCCACTTTTTGTGGATCAGTCTTGTGATCCTTTTGTGATACACTTTTTTTTTATTTAGAATTTACAGTGAATTTATTTTATAAATGCTTTTATATACATCTGTGTAGGTTTTATTGAACTGAATACTTCTGGAATTTTTACCTCTTACAAGATTAGTGAGTGGCACAGTCAAGATTTACAAGATCCAGTCGAACAGGGAAAAGTTAATTGGAAACGTTTACTCAAATGAGGCAAAGTCTGATCTGTTACATTATAAATAATAGTAAGGAAGCTGTATCTGTAATTAGAGAAAAGTTTGGATTGTGAATATCTTTTTACTCAAATGACCTGTAAGTGAGTTTTGAGAGGAATAGTAGTAAAATATGGAGGGCTTTTAATATTTTATATTTGATGCAGATAGGTTTGATGTAACGCTTGGAGACAGCACTTTTTCAAAGAGGTAAGAGTTCAGTGAAAGGAGTTACAATGTGTGCTTAAAGCTAAAGTATGGCGAAATCAGAGGATACGTATAACAATATACTGCTCAGTCTTAAGGAGTAACCAAATATTGAAAATATTTGCTTGAAATTGAAGACGTATTTTGAAATGGAGTTTCTAAAGCTTGATGTGAAATTTTCTTTCTACCAAACTCAGAAAATAATTTTAAAGTATATATTTGTTTTTAGAGGTGACCTCTACTGTTTGGTTTAGAAAACATTTCTGTAGTAATGCTTTTCATTTGTTTCATTTTGTGAATCTTTTAAAGTTGCATATAGTTTAGACATTTAGTAGGTTTCCTGAGTGCTTTACTACAGTCTTGCATGAATCACTTAAAATAATAGCTCTTTCAAAGGAATTGCTTGATTCATAAGTATTTCCTTTTTCTTTCTGAGGCCATAACTCCCTAATGCAAATCTTGAAAGATATCTCCCTAATAGCTCCCTTTGGAACTTAACCATATTTAGTAGAAACAAGGATAAGGAAGTATATTTTGTGTGGCTCAATATGTAGTAGGTAAAGCTTGCCCTCCATCTTGCACCATACACCATAGGAAGTAAGTGATTACATCACTGCACACACAAAGTGCTTCTTGCACAGTGTTACTGTCTATTCCGTTTTGGTAAAAGAAAAAAATAAGGTGAATGGTGTATTTTATTTTAATACGTAGAACAGTTTTTTAAAGAAGAATCCACAGGCTAATCTAGTTTAAAAACTTCCAAGGGAAGACTTCTAAATGACTTCACTTCCGAAGAAGTGGCCTCTGCTAAAAAAAAAATCCAGCTCTCAACTGCTGCTATTAAACAAAATAATATTATAGCTTCAGTTGTTGCCTTTAAGATGTGCTTGGGTAATATTTAGGAACATAGTGCATTAGATAAAAGTGATGTCTCAGTACTAGATTTGAGAAAAGCAGAGTAAAATTAGAGTATCATTTGTGTATGAACAAAATCATATTTGACCAGGTTAAAGAAATCTCTGAAAAAGCATTAGATTTCTTCATCCTACAATTCAGGGCAAGCATATAGTAATACATTCTTTTGTAGTTTTGTGTATTGAATTTTTATGCTTTATTGTCAGTTTAGTTAGAATTTTCCATTTTGTTTGATTTGCAGCAACTGAGGCAAAATTATTACTTCATATTACTTCAGCATTACAGAGACCAAGGTTATGCATTTGAAAGAATATGGAATAGGATTTTTTGAAAACATCCAATTGAATGCTGGTTATAAATTATTCAAAAAGCGTAAAGCTGCAAAGCAAATTATTAAGCATTATGTAATATTTATTTTTAATGCAGATGTTTACTAGGAAATAAGCAATTGTGTGAAAGTATTTTTCCCAATATACGAAGCCTCACATTTCAAGCATGTGCAGTCACTGTATTAAGGCAGGCCTGAAAGGGGAAGGTGAGGATTAGGAAGGGAGAAAGAAGAAAACATATGCAGTGTCATATTTACCAAAGAAAAAAAATCTTGAGTAAAATCGACTATACGGTTTGTAACAACTTCTGAGTCACCAAATCATACTATAACTGAAAATCTTTAAAATCTATGCAACATCTGTAATTCTGGTGCTACAAATGTATGTATCAAATTCAAGATTTAGGCTCTATAAAGAATTGAGTCCTTAGCTGCACAAAGTGATCTACTTTAATTCTGGTTTTGACAGGAAGTATGTTCTAGACAGGCTCTTCAGTATCCTCTGGAAACTTTCTCTCTGAGACTTACTCGCCGTATTTCCTTAATTGCATTTGTCTTCTATAGGTTCGTCTTTGTGTTTTTGTTTCTTACATTTCCATGCGGAGGGGCATGCCAGCCTTCAAGTTAAGGATTTCTTCCTTGTCTATTAGCTGCTAGTTTTGAAGCTCTGCATATGCTGAAGTTTATTCCAGAACAAGCGCATTAATTATCGATTACTTTAAATGCACTGCAACAAAATTCCAATCCATCATAGTAGTTGAAAGCCTGTGATTTACAGTAGTTTTAGAAGTTTAAGTCTGCTAATGTAGAGATTAATCACAAGTAAATGTTAGTTAATTCAGCCACAATTTGCAACAATCTTATGTTCTACAGAGGATTACAAATGCATTATTTTATTGGAATGAACTACTTGAGTGAAAGGAAATTCAGTTGTGTAGTTTACTTCTGCTATATGATTTAGAGGGATTAATTCTGCGTGTTAAATTTTCTAATTGCTTGTTACCTGTTAGATCATTTCTTCTGTCATTTACCTCATTTTATTGCCGTCTAAAAAGCGTTCCTTTTTATGCAAGATAGCAGGATAATACATATAATGACAGATGCACGTTTTTGTTCACAGAGGACTCTAATCAAACTGAGTTACCTATGCTGCATTGCATTTTACTGTAGAATACCACAGATTTTTCATTTTCAGTAAATTCATGTGCTAGGACAGACATTAAAAAAAAAAATCTGTAGGCATTGTGAAACTCTCTTGTGAAATACCTAAAAGTCAGGCATAGGTTTGGTAGCAAGACTCATACCACTCTCATTCAGGGCTTCTCTAGAAGCAGAGTGTGGGGCCCTTTCACATTTGGGCTACCTGGTTTCCTAAAGCTACATGTGCCTGCAACGTTTGAATTTGTATTGGAAAAAGTCCATGGCAGACTCTTGAATTTTTCTGTTAATTGGGAACCATTCTATTTACCTGGTACCTAAAGGATTTCTTTGTCTGTTGGTTTCCTGAAATGAGACAGCAGAATCTGAATTGAAGCCCAGATTATTTTTTCCCTCTGATTGTCTTGCTGGTTAACTCTTAAAGAAATTTAAGCCACCTAAAGAATAGAAGCTCTTGTCTTTGGATACTGATTTTGTGCCCCATCTCTGGTTTGATTCTTGATACTGTATGATCTTGATGGAACTAACTTAGAGGTAGTCTGTGTAGGCGTGACCCTAAACTGAAATTTTACAGATACTGCCGTGATTAAAAGACTTGTTTCCATTCAATTCTGCATTATCAGGATGGGGAAAGCCAGGCTGGGAAATACGCACAGGACCATCTAATGTTATTTTTGTGTAAAGCTTAGCATTGAGCCTTCATTTTGGAAAAGAGAAGAAATTTGGATGAAAGGTTATTCTGCCTTTCTGATCTGTGCTTTCTGATCAAGTGCAGATACAACAAAGGATGAATTTTTTCATTCCCCCCCCCNCTGTTAAAACATTGTGAAGAAGTGTAATTTTTTTTTAGTAACTAGAATAGAAGAAAAAAAGTGTGTTTATCTCTTTCCACTTTTCTGAAAGTTCTAAAATCGTGTTGGAGTACTATTGTGATATTTAGCAAGGTTTATTAGTGTTCCTTACCCGGTGATTGCTGGGGGGGGGGGGGGTGTGGAA
>VZSZ01007640.1:150230-189474 GCA_013398815.1 Ibidorhyncha struthersii
AATGTTTTTTCTTCACGTTATTTCCTGGACTGTTCAGTGATCTGTCGGTCAAAGCTTCTTGAAGTTTAACGTTGGATCTTTTTATGGTTGTAGACCGATGACTCCCAAGCTCTTGTATACTGGACTTTAGTCTGTAGAACCTTTGTGAACAGTAGAAGTTTATGAACTCTTCAGGTACATGTTTGATTCAGGTGTTTAATTGTCAGAAGTTCTTAGTCTTGCTATATAAAGTTTGCTGATCTGAAAAGCTTGTGCACCAGTGTCATGAATTTTAAAGTATGTAACAAGATAACCACTTGTAAATAAGAGTTTCAAGCAATTCTTTCCACAGGGTTACTTTGTTTTCTACTGACAAGTAGTATTTTACCTTTTTTTGATCATAGAATTTTTAAAAATATAGTTGTCCTTCTTTATCCTTCAGTTACAAATGTTTGATCAAGTCTGTGCTGCAATCATGGATTTGTATGTTACAGCTTGAAACTATATTTGGCAGTTCTCATCTGTCCCCAAAACAGCTATGTATTTCAGGACTTACATATTGTTTTTTGGTTGCCTTAGGAAATATATGCATCAGAGACCTTTGCACCTCTTTATCTTCTATAACTTCTAGGATTTGGACGAATTTATAAAATAAAAAAAATACAATGCTGAGGGTGTCCTAATTATCTTTACTGTAAGTAATGAGTGAGTTCTTTAGGTATAGTGGTCGTTGAGTGAGGTGCCTCTTCAGAAAATTAAAATTACTTTAATGAAACAAGATGCAGAGAATATGAAACCACATTACCTGTGACGGCAGAGGGGAGGCTGATGACATATCAAATTATTTCCCAGTCTGGTTACTGGTAATAGGTTATGGCTGAAAAAATATCTATCTTGATGGGGTCAGTAGCTTTTTATTTTGGTGGGCATTCTTAAAGATTTTTTTTCTTACAGCATCAAGCTTGCATCAAATAATTCAATTCAGCTGGCATTTGAATGTGTCAGATACTCCATCATTATGGCCAAACTGCTTCAGTCACTTTCAGTGCAGCAAGGTTATCACATCAGAGCATTTCATAGTATAGGATGCTCAGAGAACAAATGTCAAATTCTTTATCAATTCAGTTGTTTTACATCATTAAGCTGAGCCATTGCAATGGAAACCATGAAACTGAAATTTATACTTATGAAATTTGTAACCTGAGAATGTTCGCGTTCAGGTATTAAAATAACATTGTAGAAGACCACAGCGGGAGATAATAACCATTTAAATGCTGTGTTGAAGCATCAGTTTTGAGTTGTTAGAATTAGTGTCAAGTGAGCATCTGTGCAGTCAGTTTTCTGAAGTAAATCTCTGTCCACAGAACCATAATGTAAATTATGGACTAGTTGAGTAAGAAAGCTTAATATGCAAAATAGAGATTCTTACTGTTACACACACATTTTTTTCTCACTTTGTTACTACTGCCCAATACTTTTACAAGTCTTTGATCTGTAGTTAGTTAATCTTTGTGGAATTTTGATAGTAGGAGGCCTGAGGTTTGCTTGCAAAATTTCATCTACACTATTCAAAACAAATTTTGTCTTGGAGTAATGTGAGAATATGTTTTATATTACCAAAGAAGCCCATACATGAAAAGCAGTTAGAGATACAGGGAGCTGAAGGATTTTGAGTCACTTTTCTCACCATTGACCATAGTTAGTCTTCACCTGATTGAAATGGCATGTAGCACAAGTTTTCATTAATAAATCAATGAAGCAAAGTTGCATGCAATTGGTTGCTAATTTGGGTCTAAATGAAGAACTTTCTGCATAGTATTGTTACCCAAAAAGGTGTAGATAATCTATGTGTATATGGGAAATTACTGTTCCTTTTAGCTTAATAATTCTATAGCCCAAGATATTTCAGAACTACTTACTGGAGAACGTGCTTCTAGAAACATAAACAGCGAAAGGTGGAAAAAAAAGCTCTTGTCACAATGCCTCTTCAGTGTTATGATATGGCTGGTAAAGATTGCTTTTTTTGCAGTGTATGTTACAGGAGAAATTTGGTTTTATTATTGAACTTTCTTTTGAAGTCGCTGGAATAATTTGCATATAATAACATCTAAATAGATAATTTGAGAATGGTGAAAGTTAATATTAACCCTTTTCTGGAATGTCTTTATTTTTGGGGAAAGGAATAGAGTTTTAGGTTTTATTTGTTGGTCCTGAATTTCAGCATACTTTTGATGTCCACTAGATTTTCCATTTTGTCTACTGTCACTTGTCTTACTTTAGTTCCCTATGGGTGTGGCCATTGAAATTACAGATTGAATAATCTAAAGTATTTTTTTTCTGTAAGCAAGTCTCAGGAATTTATAAAATAGAATTATATGTTTTTCATTTGTTTTTCTGCCTTATTATTAATTTTGTTATTTTCTTTTAGATAATTTTTAAAATTTTGTTTGTCTTTATTTTGATTAATTTTTATTTTGAAATATTTTTAATCTGTACCACATCTAAGACAAGATTCAGATTTTGCTTTGCCTTACAATTAATAAAACTGGTTTCTCCTTTAAAACAGTTGAGACTGTTATTATTACTATATTTTGTGTGATTCCTTTACGTTCTTATCTCAATGAAATTAAACTTTTGTGTCTGATTTGCTTCAGGCCATTTAAAATGCCAAAGACAAAGATTCCATGTTAAGAGAGGAGTTCAGTATCACTGAATGTTTCAAGTAGAACTTCATTACTTTGTGACAATCTTATTCTGCAGATTTTTTTTTCTAAGCATTTACCCATGAATGGGTTTTTTAATGCTTGTTCTTTACCTTAAAGTGTCTTTTTTTAAAAAAAAAAAAAAATCTTGCCATTTGAACAAATATTCTTTCGATATTGTTGTCTTGTGCAGATGAGAAAAATTTAAGAATTTTGCCATGCTGTCTTGAATAAGGTTACAGCTAAATTTTTAAGCCTGTCTCTGACTTCATCTTGAGGAAGGCCTGGTAACTTCACTTAGTTTTTAGAAGAAAGGCTGTGGAAAGGGTATACAAAAAAAAATGCTTATATTTTCTTCAAGAATATCTAAAAGCTGTTAGCAGAGACTAATATATGTCTGTTTCCTTTTTCATATAACTGGTTGTAACAATGCAAATGTCAAGCGTAAATTAATNTTGAGGAACAGAAACAATAAATCCCTCTAATTCTGACTTTGAGATCTGATGTGATGCCATATTAGGGAAATACGCAGTAAAGTATAAGCTGACATTGGAATATGGTGTAGTAACTGACTTTTACCATTGCACATAAACAGAGTAATTATTCTAAATCATAGCATCACTTTCAGCTGGATAACCACTAAAATCACTGCACTGTGGTTTCCTGAAAATGCCACAATCCTTCAACTGCCAAATTAAGCTCAGGGAGAACAACCATCAGTAGTGCCTGCACAGTTATGTAGAGGGATGAGCCCTGAACCAAGTGAAAAGATGTTCTGGAAGAACAGTAACCTTTCCCATGATGTGCACATTTTCCATTACATTTCTGACACAAAATGCTGTGAAATGATTTAATGGTGACATTTTGTTTTGCTGACTTTCCCTTTTCTTATTAAAAAGAAACAAAAGTTAGGTTAGGAAAGTAGAGGCAGGGTGGCCAAGCATTTGAATTCTATTACAGAAATATCTAGTCTCTTTTAAAGACAAAAACAAAGCCATGCTAGGTGTACATTATTTCTGACATTGGATTTTACTGGTTTGGGGGGAAGGGAGATATGTGTATCTCCAGCATCAATACTGAGCACCTTGTTCTGTAAGGTTAATTTACGTTGTGGCTTTGCAGTAATTGCATACCAAGTGTGATAATTCAGTAAAGCATCCTTTCTAATTAGCAATCACAGCGACCTTATGCATCAGCTATACAGCATAGAACACGTAGTACACTTATTTCTGCTTGTCATTTTTGATGTATATTACTAGAAATGATTGTAGAAGGGAGCAAAGCATGAGCAGACATAGTACATTGAAAGGTCAGCATTTGTCACTTGGAAAAGGATAAATTTTTATGGAGTGAGAAGACAGAAAGCTGCTCCCCATTGATGTCGTACAGGAGCTTGTCTGCATCTAAAGTAATACGTGGAAGAATGGTTGGACAGAAAAATTACTTGTCTAAAGTGCGGTTCATGCATCCTTTGGCAGCTTTCGATTTCCTGTTTCAGAACTGATGAAAAGCCTTGCTTGTTTCTAGCACAGTATACATACAAGTTTATCTTTGAAAAACACAGCTTTTGCTTGTGTTTTCTTAAGGATGTATGAAGTTTTCTTGGCACCTCGTTTATTTTTTCCGCTCTCCCTTCCAGTTTTAATGTACTGGATGATGGTTGCTGTCATTGTAAGTCATTATGTTTCCCTGAGGGGGCATCTGAATATGAATAAAATATTTTAGTTTGGAGTCATTGGAAATAAACATAGACTTTCAGTTCTACAGTAACTTACTTAAGAGAAAATAGGTATATGTTTGAACATGTCATGTTATTTATTGGTTGGCCAAGAAGACATGCTGGCTTTGACAAATTCAAAATAATCTTAAATTCTGGGCAGAGAACCTCAGTTTGTTTGACTGAAATCTAAAACCAAAGTCACGTATGTAATTTAAATATTTGTAGCTAAAAGTGAACGCAGACAACTAACTCCCTATTTTTCCTGAAAGCTAATGTGTGCAATTGGATTTTAAGGGTAGGATGTGTTTTACAAAAACTGTGTGGCATCTTATAGCACCTTCAGGACTTTGAGAGCTTCAGCATCCAACATCTGCTAAAACAGTTTTGATGAGTTGTGTTTCTGAGAGGAAGCTGAAATGGTAGTGATAGTTGAAGGTGAATGCAGTACCAATACTTAAAAGCTGAAGTATTCCTCAGTTTTAGCTTGAGTAGACAGAAGTAAATACAAGTATAATTCAATGATAGCAGTGGACTGATAGCTAACTTAGTAAATTCTAAAAAATAATGTTCTAATAAAAACTAAAATAATTGTAAAATCCTAATGGCAGTAACCTGAATGATACAATTTGTTGACGTTTATTTGACCATAATATGTAAACAATAACTTCAGAGCTGTTTCTTACAAAAGACTATTAAAAATGAAATAGATGTGATGAAATTGTTTTGGCAGCCTTTCGCTGTTTGCTAACAATTTAATACAGCAATAAAAGCTAGCAATAGCAGCACCAAAATTGCATAGCAGAAACTTGATTATAATTTGGTAAGAAAATATTGTATGAATAAAAGTGCACACTTCAGTGTAAACTGCAGCCAAGGTTTATCCTTGGGTTTAAAAATCTCATAAATTTGAAGAGCTTTCTAAAGTATTCTTGTTACTAAAAGTCAGAGACAAATTATGCCTGGTGCTGATGTTGCTACCTAGGGAAATAGAGGAGAGGAGTTAAATCTTCTATTCTATAAGTATGCCTGTATTAAGCCTTCCCAGGCCTCAAAATGGAAGTCTCTTTGGACCTTGCGATATGGACTGCTTATTTAAGTATTCGCATCTCTGCTCAGCGATCCAGGCGAATAAAACGTAAAAGAGAATGGATGAGACTGCTGCCTGCATGTTTGCATCTGACAGAGAGCGTGCTGATTAGCACAACCCAGTGGGAGCACAGACTTGTGGTTCATGCCTGGTGAAAGGCAATTAAAATAAAAAAAATTAATCTTTCAACTCTGTCTTTATGAAATTGCGAAGTCCATTGAAATTGTGAGTTTGACTGTCATTTCCTTTGTAGGGCTATTTTTAAGGTAATGGAGTCTATATGCATTTCTGAATCGGCTGTCCTTTAACTTGTGTATAGAAACTCAGACTACATGAGGAGGTGTGTGGAAGAATTTTCTGGAAGTGCAGTGTGTTTTATTTTAAATGGTTACTGAACTAGACATTAAGTAGGTGCAACAGAATACAGAGGTGGTTTAATCGGCAAGAACCCGTCCAAGTCCAGAGCAAGTTTTAGTTGAGAACATCAACTATTTTTGAGACATTTAGGATATTTAAATTAATTATATTTTTTAAAGTATTTTGAGAAAAAGGTGAAAATATGGAAATCCTGCTCAAGAGGGAGCTTATGGGAAACTGAGAAAAGCAAGTGAGATGACAGAAGGGGTAAGTAAGTAGGCAGAGAGGCATGTAAATGAGCAATGAACAGAGGAGAATCAGCTTTCAAATTCTGTAAACCTCGAAGTAGTAAACAAAGATCTGAAATTTCACATGGAGGCTGGAAGGAATCCAGTCTAGAAACTGTTGTGGACACAACTTCCTCACAATGTATATTTTGCATTACCATTTGATGATACAGAAATGGAGAATAGGAAAGATGAAGTTATTTGAGCATGGTATAAAATGTGACAAAAACTAAAACTAAAGAAGAACAGTTGATTTTTGAAGATGTTTAGAAAGAATAACAAACGGGATTCAGTATCAGCATAAGA
Organism: Ibidorhyncha struthersii; assembly: GCA_013398815.1. NCBI lineage: Eukaryota > Metazoa > Chordata > Aves > Charadriiformes > Charadriidae > Ibidorhyncha > Ibidorhyncha struthersii. Next base: position 156,669 of record VZSZ01007640.1, read on the forward strand.
AATTGTGGCAGGGATAACCTTATTCGTAAAGCTGTTTTCTTCAGTATTGAAGATCATTTTGTAGTAAATCACAGAAGAGAGTAACTCTTAGATTTTTCTGGCTTGATGAAGACTATTTGTAACTGCCAAACGTATGAGTCTGTGGAGGCATGTTAAGAAAAGCACTTGAGGAAAAAAAATACTTAAAATGTCCTGTTTTGAAAGCAAATGTAATGTCTGTTAAGATTGTAGGTTTGCATGAGTAAAATCAATAGTGCTAGTTTTAGTAGTCCAATTGTGTGATGTGAATCAATCCAGTGATATTTAATTGAAGTTTTTCTGCATTTTGGAGAGATTGTGCAAGTACTGATATGTAAAAAGTGAGAAAGCAGCAGTTTAATATCTTAAAATGCAGAGCAGATGAAAAGAAAAAAAAATAGTGTTACTTTGTAACCAGTCTTAGTAAAAATTGTTTAAATTTACATAAAAACAGCCTATCGTCTGCTGGTACCTACTGACAGTTCTTTTAATAACACTTGCTGTGAAAAAGCGATAAGAAAACCAGCGGGCTTTTAAAACTCCAGTGGTAATCTTAGTTTTTCACATTAAAGAACAATAAGTAAACTGCAGGACTTTAATTTTCTTTAATTCTGAAAGGCTTGTCTAAACCATTTCTGCTTTTATTAAAAGCAGAATCACTGAATAGTTGAGATTGGAGGAGACCTCTAGAGCTGGTCCAGTCCCCAGCCCCCTTAACTCAAAACAAGGTCGGACAGAGCGTGTTACTCAGGGCGGTGTCTAGTTAGGTTTTGAATATCTCCAGGGATGGAGTCTTTGCAGCCTCACTGGGCAGATTGTTCTGTTGTTTGTCCCTCCTCACATTAAAAAAAAATTCTTCTTATGCCGAAAAGGGTTTCCTTTATTTCAGTTTTTGCCTATTGCCTCTTGTCCTTTCACTGGGAACCACTAAGAAGTCTGGCTCTGTTTCTACCCCCATCTGGTATTTAGACATACTGAGAAGATTCCCATTGAGCCTTCTCTTCTCCAGACTAAATAATCCCAGCCCTCTCAGCCTCTCCCTATATGACAGATATTCCAGCCCCTTAATCATCTTTGTGGTGTCATCGCTGGACTCAGTCCAGTAACTCCATTATCTTTTTCGTACTGGGGAGCCCAGAATTGGACACAGTGTTCCAGATATGATTTCACCAGTGCTGAGTGGAGGGAAGAATCATATTTATTGTCCATAAAAGTAAACCATTAAAAAGAGTTAAATCTTATGTTGTGTACAACAGGCAAAATTTTGTTTGTTGGAAAAGAAACATCTTTCCATAGTCAGTATAGTGAATAAGGAGTCATTAAGGACAACGCTACGTAAGGATGATGAAGTATTTCAGTTATTTTGCTTATTAAATCTATGTCTTGGGCAAACCATGTCATAATTTTAGTTCAAAAGGTTACTTCATTGAGCAACTTACTGGAGAACTACCAGTGCTACCAGTTTTCCCTTGAAACTTAGCTCTCTTAGCGGAGGGTTCCACATTGACAGTCCCAACCCTTTCCTGTGCTCTCTTTGAGAAGTGCCTTTCCAAATGCATTTCCAAATTCATTAGAAATGAATTAGAGTATCATCCCACCTAATGATAGCTTTCAGTGGGCACCTGCCAAATTGCATCAAGAGAGCTGTTTCATCTAGCCTAGCAGTGGACTGAGAGAGACAGAAAAACTCCCAAACCTCAACTGTGAAGGGCTGTTTGCTACTTTCTTTCAATCCCAGGAAAGAATAAATAATGTCATAGTTGAACCTCCACGCTTTTTCTTAGCTATGAAGAAGGAGTGAGGAGTTAAAAGTTCTAGGAGAGAAGGTCTAGTGGCGTTACCACTGGAGGGATAATGACCCTTGCCTGAGGGACAGAGAACACGAGTGCAGGCGAATTGTCAGCCTGTAAGTTATCCTTTTGATCCTCTCTGGTGGGCAGTGGGGTACCCCAGGAAGTGGGCTAGGGAGTGCAGTTGGTACAGATGCTAAGAGTGAAGATTCCCCCTGCCCCCCTTCCTTCATTCCAAACCAAAGCGGGAATACACAAGCTGGCTCTCTGTGGAGTGACAGAAGAGTGCTAACGGGAAGGTTTTTTTTCTGGTGCAGATCCTAGTTCCTTGAAGACTTGATCAGAACAGTTTGTGTGAGTTAGCCATTAATTTCTAAGCTATACCAGAAAGCATCGTGGCCTCTTTTTCACCTTGTAGGTAGAAGCTCATCTCAGTGCATAGGCTGTTGATAAGTATAGCTGGGTGCACACAGGGGTGTGCATATTTGGAGTGCTCCTGTTTGCTATAATTTCCACCAGAGTCTTTGAAAGAAAATGACACCTGTAAAAATAAAAAAAAATCAAAAAATCATAATTATGTGAAAACATAATTTTAAAATTATGTAAAAACATAACCCCCCCCTCATTTTGTAAAAAAAAAAAAAAAAAAAAAAATCATTAGCCTGTGCTGGCCCATTTGATTGCTGGATATTTGTAACAGTGTAGGTTTTGCATCTTGTGGAAAAGGAAAGGTGGATTAAGTTTACAGTATCTAATACTTGGTACCTAAATACTTTTCCTTTTTTCAGTTGGTCCTGCTTACCATAGGAAACACAAAAGATTATTAGAAGACCTGAAACTTTTATTTTAAAACTTCAGTTAATGGTCTGTGTACTTAGTTCTACTTAAATAACTTCCTGTTTCATTCCAATTATGAGTATACCTTAATACTTCATTCAAAACTAGGTTTACTGTTCCATTAGATGCTTCAGAAATTCCTATGCTACCTGCATTTTTGCATTTAAGTTTTATATTAAGCCATGTGCATGAGGTGATAATTAACTTTTTTAGTAATGGAGATTGATAAAATTCTGAAATTAAGCAGCACGGTATTTTCAGTATAGATTAACCCATATTATAAATTTTTGAAGTACATTTTGTCTGACAAATACATGTAGAAATGTTTATGTGAAGCTGGTGGGTTTTCTAAGTTAAAGTGATAAGGTTCAAAACATAACTCTTGTCACCTTAAGCAAAATTTATCAATTGACAATGAGTTTAATGCATGTGTTTAACAAGTTACTTGCAGAAAATGAAAAACGCTTTCCAGTTAAATACTGCTGCAGTTGCCTTTTTCAGTAGCTTGAGTGTATTTAATGTTCTCTTATAGTGCCAGAAATGGGAAAGTTCTTAGAGTGTTATTTTCATTTTGCTGTTTCATAAGATGTATGTAACATTTTCATTGTTCAAACAGGCAAAAGAACTACTCCTGTCTTGGGCACCAGAGCTTTGGGAAAAACAGTGCTTTGGCTTCTGTTGGTCATTGTATTTGAGGCTTTCTGTGTCTCTGTTATTGTCAACAAGGGAAAACTTTTTTCTGGAATTCATTAGATACATCATTGCTGAAGGAGCTAAAAGTTAATGTTTGATTACATTATTTTTTGCAGAAGCATTTTCTTATGAAAGTTTGGTTCTTCTTTTAAAATGTTAGTTTCAATTCATTTATTTCAAATTCATACTATTGATTTTGCTTCAGAAATATATAGTGAAAGCTAACTACTCCATTTCATCAAGAATCATGAGTGATGCATATTCTATACAGTGGTTGTATTATCACGGAATTTTCAGAGTTGGGAGGGACCTCTAGAGATCATCTAGTCCAACTCCCCTGCTAAAGCAGGATTGCCTGGAGCACATTACTCAGGACTGCATCCAGGTGGGTCTTGAAAACCTCCAAAGAAGGGGACTCCACGACCTCCCTGGGCAGCCTGTTCCAGTGCTCTGTCGCCCTCACCGTAAAGAAGTTTTTGCTTGTGTGTGAATGGAACTTCCTGTGTTCCAACTTGTGCCTGTTGCCCCTTGTCCTGTCACTGGGATCCACTGAAAAGAGTCTGGCTCCATCCTCCTTCAACCCACCCTTCAGATACTTATAAGCAATAATAAGGTCTCCCCTCAGCTTTCTCTTCTCCAGGCTGAAGAGTCCCAGCTCTCTCAGCCTTTCCTCATAAGGGAGATGCTCCAATCCCTCAGTCATCTTTGTTGCCCTATGCTGGACTCTCTCCAGTAGTTCCCTGTCTCTCTTGAACTGGGGAGCCCAGAACTGGACACAGTATTCCAGCTGTGGCCTCACCAGTGCAGAGTAGAGGGGGAGAATGACCTCCCTCAACCTACTGGCCACGCTCTTCCCTATGCAGCCCAGGATTCCATTGGCCTCCCTGGTGACAAAGGCACATTGCTGGCTCATGGATAATTTACTATCTACCAGGACCCCCAGATCCTTCTCCTCAGAACTGCTTTCCAGCAGGGCCACCCCTAACCTATATTGGTGCCTAGCATTCTTCCTCCCCAGGTGCAGGACCCTACACTTGCTCTTGTTGAATGTCATTAGGTTCTTCTCTGCCCAGCTCTCCAGCCTGTCCAGGTCACGCTGGATGGCAGCACGGCCCTCTGGAGTGTCAGCCACCCCTCCCAGTTTGATATCATCAGTGAACTTTCTGAGGATACACTCTGTCCCCTTATCCGGGTCAGCGATGAACATATTGAGCAAGACTGGACCGAGTAGTGACCCCGGGGAACATTATGAAACGCTGACTTACAGGCAGTGAAAGGAGAAATGGTGAAATTATCAAGCAAAATGTCCATGACTGAAACTCTGTGAGGCTTACTCTCTGAAGGTTTGTAGCTGGCATTGGTGCAGATAAGTTAGGTGTGCTGGGCAGTGGTAATAATTGCAGTACCAGACCCCATTTTCAATTGCTTGTGACTTGTAAAACTTTGATCATTTGGTCTCAAAATTCTCCATATCTCTCATGTATCTTTATTAGACTGGACGCTTTTAGGCAAAATTCTTAATCTGAGATGTGGGCAAGTGTATTGTCTTGTCCATGCCCCACTTCCCAGGCCTTTAAGAAGAAAAGTGAATTGAAGTCTTAAATCAGGAAATTGAATTTTGGCAAAGACCTCCCTTTCCCAAGGACAGAGAAGAAATATATCCATGTCAATTTGATGAAATCTTGAAAATTGGAAGCCTTTAAGAATATAGCCAGAGGAGTAGTTTCCTCGTAACTACCAGAGCTGTGGTACAGCAGTTTTTAGGTCTTTTGTCACCTGTGCTTTGAGGGTGAGGGGGCTGTGGGCCAGCAGAGCGTGCTTAGCCCTGCAGTTGCAGCAGTAAGTTGCTGCAGGACAGTGCAAAGAAAAGAAATGTGGATTGAGAACTGAGAGCTCCACGATGATGTCAGCGACTGGTAATTTGAAGTCTGTTTGATTCAGATGCAGCGCGGACAAGTGCTACGCTAGGTCAGAAGAATAAAATGGGGCAGTGAATGTGGGCAGGTAACTCTCCTTCTGGGTCACTTCAGTCACCTTTAGGTGTGGATAGGAAGCCCGTGTGGAAAGGAGAGGTTTGCTATGGTGCAGACAAGTTGTTGAAGCTGAGATGGGAAGTGGGTGACTGGAAAATGGCATCTCAATAAATTTTTGGCTACTTTATTGCTATAGGTGGCAGAGGATATTTATTGATTACGATTGTGAAATTTCTCTTTGATACTGTTACATTATTTTGAAAATACTGAAGATGCATGGATGGAAGACCATTGTCATCTCCAATCCTTCCTCAAGGTGTTTTGGTGGGTTTTTTTTCTCCCCTTCCTGGTGGTGCATTTGAGCATCAACACAGACAGTGTCATAGGAGAAGAGCTGTTCTTTAAAACAGCTTCTGTCAAAATTGCTTACAAGTTTAGAGGCACAGAAGACAAGCTAGACAAAGTGGCCTCTAAGGTGTTTGTTCATACACATCACTATGATACGCAGAAATCTCTAATACAAGTACACTAAATAGATGAAGACTGATTCTGCTGAATTTTTTTACTGCTTAATCAAAATATTAGTAGAGCTCCTAACTGAACAAGAAAGTATGTGTATTTTAAGAATAAAGTATGAACAGCAAGCATTAATGAAAAAACAGTGCTAAACCGTAATTAGCATTGTTTATATAATTACAGGTACAATGTATTATTTTTGCATATTTAGAAACACTTTAGTCTAAACGCAGAAAAATGTTGGAGATATATATGTGACTTAACTAATCAAATATATATGGATTAGTAATACTCTATAAACAAGTTTTTTTGGCTGAAATTCCATTCTTTAAATTTTTATATGTATTCTTTGATGTTACATGCTATCTTTCATCTATTTTGACCAATTAATTAAAAAATAGATAAAATAGTTAAGGCCTCATTTGGAATATTTTCACTTTTCTCTGTTCTCAAAAAAAATAAGTAGGAAAGGAGAGATTTAGAAATCAGTTAATCACGGTCACAGATTCAAGCACTTTGCAATTTTCTTGAAATCAAATTCTTGAACTTCTTTGTATCCATAATTTTTACCTTTTGTATGTCCATCATTCCAGTGGGTCGATACATTCACAGTCTGTGTTGTTTTCTTGAGAGGAAAAAAAAGTGAAAAGGAATAGGGGTGTACAAGGGCATTTTAGAAGGACCATGGCTGTTAATAAGGCAAAAGGCCAAATCTATGCTCTGTAGTTCTGAAGTCATGCAGAATGACATACAGTCGTCTTTCATTTCATATTTTTCTACCCAAATTCATGTTCTGAAGACAGAAATTTATATAGGTGCATTGTTTGAAATGCATTTAAGCCTGTTACTAATTGCCTTTAAAAGCAGTTTCATTTCTGCCTGGACTAAATGCTGGGAATGTTGACATGTTGCAGAGGGAACTGTACTGTGGAGCAGATTTGGCTGAAAGTGCCCAACAGCAGCAGTAACAAAAATTTAGGAAACTGGTAAAATTGAAAAATAATTTAACTCATCTTACACCCAGCATAGCATAGAGTGAGGCATCAGTTCACCCTACTGGTTTGGTTTGCTTTAGGTTTGCTTCATACAGATTTTACTGCCAAGATGTAATATAATGGGAATATATATTACAAATATAATACTCTTTTCCTATCTAAAAAATTTACTGCATCTTTTGATTCAGTTGAAACAAAGCAGACTTCATGCTTCATCTACACTGTGTTGTTGATGTACCTGCTGAAAGTAATATTCAAGAATACACTTACGTGGTAATGACATTGTGAAAAACCTACATTTTTGTCATAATGAAATAATTTTCTTGACGGCCCTTTTTATATTATTTGAGAAGAAGCTTAAGTAAACATATTACAACGTACATCATGGTATTATTTCACTATTTTTTTTCAGTTCTCTTGGAAATGGTTTCTGTAATACTTAGCACAGAGATCCACAAATAGAGCATCTTCTTAACACACTTATCAGACTTCTGGCATTGTCTTAAATGCTATTAATTAACAGAACTTTTTATATAATACAACTAGTCTTTGTCATTGCTGCTGAGATTTATTTATGATACCTGAATTTTATTTGCATGCACACTTTCAGCCATGGTGTAGAACAACCATGTTAGAACAATTGTTGTTCTAAATACTTTGTCTAAATAGTTATTTTCAAAAGTGCCATGTGATGCTTTCTGTATATAGCTTGATTATGATATAAATATAAATGTATCTGTTTATACATATTGGTTAACGTGTTTGTATATACGTATTGGTTAATATCATTTGAAAAAACTATTACTAAATATTGCATGCTCCAGAACTAGTTTGAAAGAAAACCGTAATCCCTGGTTTTGTGTATTTCAGATTTATTCTATACTCAGTCCTTTTCCACTTAGGGACCTGCCATTTTGTTTTAGAAAGTTTTAAAAAAGAAGACTGAAAATAAGTTATGAAATTATAATGGAATATATGAAATGTTTCCCTTGTAAGTTAGGCAAATATATTTTGAAACACATCTTTTCAGCCTTTCTGTATCTATGAATCAGTTTGAAAAACTTTCTGGCCTTTAAAAAAAATGGTCCAGTGTTAAGATGTGTATTTTAAAATACAGGGATTTGTATGTACTGTGCCAGTGAATGCATTACATTTTGGGTACTTTTCTGACTTTATATTTTGTTTATAAATGCATCTGGGAACTTTTTACTTAGGACATTTCATGTGTAAAGGTTTTTATTGTAGACTTGTAAATATACATGAACAGTAACTAGTTTTCTGTTTGTTTTTTATTATTATTTTGTTGGCTCCAAATATGCTTTAGATATGCTCACAGTCATAAAACTTACCCACATAACCTTTCCTGGCTTTTACTTGGTGAAATGTTTATAGTATCTAGTTTTCAGTAGAATATAAAATTGCCTTTCAATCAAAGAAAAGGGCCTTTATTGTGACAAATACCGTTGAATTTTAGGATGGCATCAGGGGCACAGTATTTTACTATTTGTGCACAACAAGACATTATAAATTAGCCTTAGACACCACTTAGAAGTCTAGTGTGGGCATGTGGGCAGTCAGATGCTGTCTAGAGGAGGGCTGGGAAGCAAATTTCTTATTCCTTGTAACTGACAGAAATCCACTCCTGGCCCAGCAATACTTAAAAATAACGGCTGATGTAGGGTTTTCTACTACCCGAAATGAAAGCTTTTAGAATATCGAGAAGAAATTATCATAACTTCTTACTTGACTGTTCCCATACAGCTGAGTCCTGAGTATCCCCTGAGCTCGCTGCACTACTCCTTGTAGTGAAAAAGCATCTGTTAATGTCCTCTCTGACCCTCCCAAGCTGCAGGTTGTGGCTGTGAGCCCGTGTGATGTTGTCGGTCATGAGCGAGAAGGGTTTTGCTGTGCTGTCTGCGAAACTGCCCTTCAGGTGGCTGTGGGCTGCAGCTCTGTCCCCCCACCTTGTCCCTTAGCATCCTCGTTCCCAGACTAAACAAGGCCGGCTCCTTCAGCCTCCCCTTGTAGGTTATGTGCTGCAGGCCCCCTGCCATCTTGGTAGCTGTTAAGTAGACTCTGTTTTCTCATCTCTCTTAAATTGGGTGCCTAAAGCAGGTTATGGCGTTTTTAGGCACAGTGTCATTAGCTCTGAGTAGAGAGGAATAATAAGCTCCCTTGGTTTGCTGGTTCTGCTTCGTTCAATCTTACTAAGTTGGAGATTTGCTTTGACCCCCAGGTCCTTTTAGCAGGGTCGAGAGCAACTCAGTCAGTTGCTTCTCAGCCTCCACTGCTGCATGGAGTTATCCTCCCTCCGTGCAAAATTCCATTCTGCTTCTTGATGAACTTCATGACTATCTGTTGGTCTAGTCCTCAAGTTTCTCAGGCAAATTTTGGATTGGAGCTTTACTGTTCAGTGTGATAGCCACCCTTCCTAACTTTGTGTCATTTTGAAAGTTGCAGATGATGAGTTTCGTCTCATTATGATAATTCTTTATGAACTCCATTAGCCCGAAAATCACCCCCTGTGGTACTTCGTCTGGTATTGGACATCCTCTAGATCTCAAGCTATTGTCTGCTGCTCTTTGAGTCCAGCTGGCTTTCAACCCGTTCACCCAGCCTTGTACTTAACTTGATAAGGAAAATGCTGTGTGGGACTGTTTGAAAAGCCTTATTCTGAATACACTTTGGAATGTTACCGCCACTGCTCTTCCCTCTTTCACATCGTCAATCATTTCATCATGGTTGTTTCAAACATGACCAACTCATCTACCCTTGTTAAACCTTTGCTATGTGGTCTGGGTTACTTTCTTGTCCTTCATGTCTTTGAAAATGGATCCTGAGAGAACGTGCTCCTTGATTTTTCGTGGGGCAGGGGGGAGGCTGACCAGCCTGTGATTTCCTAGATCCTACTTACTACCTTTTTTTCTATGGGCATGTTGGAACTCCAAGATGGGCTTGTCTTAGCATTTTTCAGTTGTCAGAGACATCCCTTAGTTGTCATGATGTTTCTTAGATCATACAAAGGAGCCCAACAGAGGTAACCAGCATCCCTTTCAGAACCATTGGATAATCCCCATGGACTGGAATATATTCAAACAGAGTAGACCCTGACTTGTTGCTTTCCTGCTGTTGGCTGTCCTTCTCTCTCCCAGGTCACGCTGGTAGGCATGGAAGTCTGAGAGCAAGTTTTCACAGTGCAGACTGAGGTATTGAGCACAAAGTCATCAAGTACATCAGCCCCTTCGGTGTTACCAGTTGAAATCCAACCCATATTTTCTCTGAACTTCCTTTCACTGCTAACATTCTCGTAGAACTACTTTTTGTTTCTCATTGAATCCATCTGGGGTTTTGCCTTCTGAATTTTACCACCGCTCATTTTGCATATTTAGTTAAGTAAGAATCTTCTTGATTAACCAAATAGACATTCTGCTGGATTTCCTCATCTCCTGTACGAGGGGATGATGTGTTTCTCTGAGCTCTGAGTAAATTTTCTTTTACAAATCATTCCTCTCTCACTTGATAACCTTCCCTTTCATGACAGCCACCTGCAGGATTCTGCCTAGCAGTTCCTTTGACAGTCCAAGGTTTCCTCTTCCAAAGCCATGATACAACTTTTTGTAGCATTCATGATTAAGAAGTAGTAAATTCTTCTGTAATTTTAAAACTGTAATGGTGATAAAAGACTGTATTTACACCTCCCTTTGTTCTCTGGACACACTGTTCCAACAAACAATAAAGTTTCAGTAATGCCATTAATCTTCTTAATCTAAACTATAAGTAAAACCTGATCTTAATTGATTTCTGCGTTTCTCAGTCATAGCAGCAAGTGCATCACAGATTTTAGCCTGGGCTACGATATATAGCAGCTTGGTAAAGAGGTTCCACATGATGCTATAGAGACTGGAATGGCTCACAGTCGAACTGTTACAGCTTTAAGGTTTCTAGGAGTGGGAATTTGGGGAGGAAAAAACCCTATAAATGTCCTGAAGAAGAAATTACTTGAATATGTGTTTTAGACTGAGCAGACTAATATAGTTATGTGAAACCTGTTACCTACAGCAGGATAGCTCACACTTAGTATTAGGCATGTTCTTGATAGAGCAGCTGAGCAGGAATCCAGAATTCCTACTGTGGCTCATTTTGTGGTGCTCTCATAGTCACGCATAGATTTTAATATATTGAAGTCACAGAGGAGGTTCTAAGTGCTTCACAGACGTCAATAAACTGTCAATAACTGATGCCCAACATAGTGGCTTAGGCTCACATTTTAATTAACAGCAGCATGAAAACCATGCAGTTCAGTGGCTTTGCAACTCCTTTAGACCCTGGTAGTAACTGTTGGGTGTTAAAACTTAGACATTGCAATGAAATGTAGATTTTCTATTCAGAAGTCATCTCTTCCCAGTGATAAAGAGCCAACCCACAGAAATTACTTCATCTTCTTTTCTGTAAAAAAAAAAAAAAGAAAACAAACAAAATAATAATACTACTACTTTATAGATTTTATCTGAAAGGTTAATGGTATGTTAGTATATCTATGTAGTACTTAAGGAGTACACTGATCTTACAGTACAGTGAGTGACAGTACTTACAATAAAAAGAAATCGTGTAATATATAAAATATAAACATTTTTATTGAGTTTATGCTGTTGACTTACTTTCATGATAGATTAAGTCTTAATTACACACAGTTTATGCAAGAGATAATTTTGCTGGGAAGATACTCTGTGACTATTATCATCAACAGAATCCGAAGCCTTTTTAGCCTGCTTTGGGATCAGGCAGACAGTGGTTGATGCTGGGGGTGGGATTGTGTCCTCTCTGTGCAGATGCTTTTACGGGCACGTCTGGGGCGCACGCTGCTTCAAGAGCAGCCTGAATGTTCCTGCTGCTATAGATACCTCAAAACTCTTAAAACTTTAAAGAGTATAAATTAGACATAAAAACTGAACTACAGCAGAACTCAGTATCTTCTGTGATACAAAAAGTTGGGAAGGCACTGAAGGACTGGCCGTTGATTTTTAGATCCGTTTTGATTGCTAGTTAAGTTATCAGAGGAAAGCTCACGGTTTTGTCTTTAAGCCAGCTAGTTCCTAATTTTTTGTTTCACTTCATTCCACCTTCATGAAATAAAACCAAAAACAAGGGGGAAATAAACCCCAGTCTGTGTGAGGAAATACCACATGGCTTTCTTGTAAGGCAAAGTTTTACTTTTCAAATCATATGCACACTTATGTGGGGGATCAGAAGTATTTTGAAAATGATATTTCAGTTGCTTAAGAAGTACAGAGTTTTGATTTAAAAGACCAACTTTCACATATTTCAAAATTAAAACATTCTGTCCTTAAATTGGTGTGTACTTCTGTAGATAAAATAGCTTTTTAAAATTTCTTTGGTTATATTGCCTTTCCCTTTTTCTTTTGTTGCTTTGACATTTTTGCATGTTAAATCCATCTTGTTGGGTGAAATAATTGAACATAATGTGTAACTTTGCTGTCAGGATAGATACGCATTTAATAAGACTTCCCATCTGTTCGCTTTCAAAACCAAGACAGCATACAAACTGAGAAAAACTAAGCATGTGGTAAAGGCATTATGCTGGAGATGGTGCATTAAGCTGCTGGTCTCCACTGTTTCAGGTCAATTTTAGCTGTATTTTATCTTACTGACTTTTGGCTTAATTGTACTAATATTCCATTGATAAATTTGCCCTGCATCTCAGTATGCTAAAAAAGATGACTATTAGTCATTTAAACAGGAGAATGAGAAGCAGTTTAGTACATTAAAATATTTTTAAATATAAATTTCTGTTTTATATTAAAACTGAAGGCTCACTTTCCTTTTTGAATCTCCACAAAAGGCTTCTTTTTGTAGCAACACCTTTTTTAAGGCAGCAGTTACGTCTAACATTTAGAATTTACATTCTGGTTACTTGTCATTCATTCATTAAACTGAGAGCCCTTTAATGAAATTCTGGTTTGTATTCTTAAAAAAGTGGACCTGCCAGCTACATATTGCCGGCAACATCTATTGCCACATCCTGCTTCAGCTATAGTCTCATTATCTTACAATGATGATTACATTGTTCATCAATATTCAGATATCCAAATATCTGAAAAAGATCAGTTCCTGAATGAGAGATACAGTGACTCAAGCTGAAAAAGTTGTACTGAGTTTTGGAGAAAATATCTTTGTTAAAGACTTACACTGATACATGTAAATCACTCGGAGTCTGAGGTGTGCATCAGTGTCAGTGTTCTCCTTAATTCTGATGAAATGTAAACAAGGTGTGTGATGTTTAGCAGTGCAGCGACCTGCGTGAACAGGTCCGTGGTCTGCTCATTTCCCCACAAGGCTTTGTTAACTCCCCATCTAGACCACAGATTTTTTTCTTTGAGGTTTATGCAGTTTAAACTTAATTGTGAAGTTCCTACTGGTACACCTCTTTTCTGTTAAAACTGTTGTAAGCCAAACTTGTATGGGAAGATACGATTTCATAGATATCATATCCATGTTTATAAATTATTATGCTCATTACATACCAAATAGTTGTTTTTTTTTCTTTTGAATGCATCTAAGTACTCAACTGAACATAAATGCAATCTGTTACAGTGTAGATTACATGATATTGTGCAGTCGGGATTGAGAATTAGTTTATACTGTTATATGACCTTGTGTTATACAAGCCCTAACTCAGTATTTAGGTTAATAATAATAATGAAAAATAATTATGTTTTACGGCCTGTTTTTCTGGCTGCATAGTAAATACGCCAGCAGTCACAGGATTCAGTCAAATTCATGGGTTGGCATTCAGTTGAGTATATTTTTTTTCTTACAGTGAGTACAGAAATTAAACTTGAAAATGCTCTCCTCGTGTGCTCATTCAAAATAATAGCAGGAGGAAGGAAGAGTTTTGCTTTAAGTGGAGAGGGATAGTCACTCCTTGCACTCGCACACTGAATCAGATAGAGACAGCTGCAGAGGGAAGATATGCATTGCGAAAACCAGATCAATTGGATTCAGTCACATCCAAATGAAATTACATCAGTCAATAGCCTTCCTTTCAAGTTACTGAAATCTTCCTGGCCCAAATTTCTCTTGTCAGGTTACTGAGTTTTGCCAATGATTAAAGTATCTTGAAATTGCTTCGATAACATCAAGGACCTTGTTGTGACAAGGTCTGTAAATGCAGTCTCTTAAAAGAGAAAGCCAGGTTTCATGTAGAATATTGAGTGTATTGACTGAAATTTTTTTTCATGGGTTCTCAGAAGCTTGTATTCACAAAGACAGTGCCGAATGAAGGAAAATGACCCTTTTATTACCAAATGAAACCATTTCACATACGCGATACCAATATTTTATTTAAACTTTTGTATGGGATGTGTTGTTTCTTCTAGGCTTTGAAATAGTTTGAAAATGTGTTCTTGTTTTGAAGTGGGCATAGTAGTAGTTGGAGAACAGAATTCTGTAAATCAGGACTTCTGTTAGTCTTATTTGTTTACCTCAGTCAACATCTTTGTGCAGTGACCACCTCTAAATGTCACTATTTATGCTCCAGTGTGCCAGTTATTAAAATGAAGCAGAGCTTTTCTATTCCAGCAGTATCTCACGTTCTGTGATGTTTGTTCCTGCGGATAACTTTTTTACAGGCTAACTGGTGTACATATTAGCAAACAGAAATCTGTAACCATTCAAAGAACATTTATTAATATTTAGAACTTGATCAATACTGAGAAGAATTGAAGTAATTAACAGTGTCTAGAAGACACATTGCTCATCATTGCTTTGGGGGTCTGGTGGGTTTTTTTTTCCCCACAAAAGAGCTCTGTAACTCTCATCCACTTAATGTAGTTGTGGGTACACATTAATTCCTGGGATGAGCGGCCTGAATTTTAAAAATGCATATTACTTATATCGCCTTCAGATGGTTTGGTGTTCACTGCAGATACGGTTCCTTGCCTTCTAAAATTGGTCTTCGTCAGCACTTTCTCTGTAATTAAATAGCTCTATTGTCCCTCTCTTTCATTACCGTCTCACCTTACTAAAGTGTTTCCCAAATACCCCAGGCAGACTTAGCTGGTGGGAGAGTCCTAACGTTTCAGAATGGGTAAGGTGTGCTGGAGCAGCGTCCTACCTTCAGATCTTTGGAGATAAACTGAGCTTGCATTATGATTGCAAATATATTTTACTCATGCCCAGTTAGCAACCAAAAACATTGTTCTCACAACAGGTTATTAACCTGATGAAGGCAAGTATTACAATGGCTAAAAAAGAACAAGGATCAAAGCTACTAACGTAAGCGTTAAATTTGTCTGCATTTTTCCTTTTCAGCAGCTGTTACGTAAATGAAAAGGGCCTTTAGCAATTCCAGTAGAAAGTATTGAAACAATTTGTGGGGTTTCTTGTGCTGTAAATTCCTTTGAAAAGAAAATTTGTACGTATTCATAGACCACCTCTCTATTACATAAAGTTCACTTAACAGAGGAAGCGGATAACAGTTGTGTGTGGTGCAGGAGGAGAGCCAGAGAGCTTGAAGTGTTTCTCCCCCTTTGTATCAAAACTTGAAGGAAAGTGCTTTCATAGGTATTTTTGTCCTGGAATGAAGGAAAGCTGGGAGAGAACAACTCTTCGAAAGGACCAAATATGCAATTGAGAACCCCCCTGTAGAAAGCATCTATTGTGGCATTACCTGTGGTGCTTTTTTCTGTCTGGTATTTTTTCTATCTACTGGTGGGAAAGGAAAGCTGTTGGGTTTTGCTCATTGTCTTTATTTCGGATTTCTGTGTTCCGTAAATCCTTTTCCCAACTACAGCTGAAAATGCAGGTTCAGATACTGCAGGCAGCTCTGGGTACTGCAGTCAGTAGAAATCAGAGTGGATGTATAGGAATGGGAGGAGGTCTTTGGATGAGGGGGGGGTGGGAAATGGTATGTAGGGGTGGGAGGAAAAAAAGCAGAAGAAGAGAATAGAATTGGATAAATAACATTAATGCAGGAGGTCCCAGGAAAAATTTTTATTAAGTAGTTCTCCAAATTCAGTAGTCGCTTATCAGATGAGTTTGTGGGTTACAAGCTTAAAAAAAGCTATTGGATTTATCCATTAATACTCTCTGTTGCTGGTTAGAACTGTGTTTAGACAAAGTCAGTAGTAATTCCTTAACTCAGTAATACTTTGGAGGTGGGAGGGGTGGCAATAACCCTAAATCACGTAAAATGAATGATGACAAGTTACATTTTAAAAACAGTAGAAATGAAAAATTGTCCGGCCTTTTAAAAACTAAATTCCCTTTAATGGATCAATAAATATAATATTTTTAAAAATGTCTTGATATGTTGTTATCAATAAAAATGCAATATAAAGAAATACTAAAGGAATCACTAGTGCAGGTATAGGTTACTTACACTTCCTACTTGATGCCTGTTTTCTGACAGCCTTTCCTAAAGCATTACAAAAAAACAGGATCTTGGCTTTGCTCTATAGTTAGGAATTTCCTCTGTGAGCCTTGTTTGTGTTTTATTACTTTGACTTGTGAGCTTATTATTTAAATTTAACTTACTATTTTGTTAGGTCAACTATGACGACTTTTTCATATATAAAAGCATGTTTTCATAAACATTTTAATGTAAAAATATTTCATAAATATAAATTTGTTTATATATAAGTACAATTATAAGTACATATACATCTATATGAGTACATATACATACATATACATGTGTGTGTATATATAGACACACTTATTTTGAGAAACAGAAATAAAAAACTGCATTAAAAGTATGGATCGCTGTATTCACGTCCAAACCTTGCTAGCCCAGATAGGGCATAGCCCATCACATTCTGATGGCCTGACTCCGATGGTACGGCTGCAGTTACTCATACTCTTACTGAAGGGATAGAGGTGGCACAAAGGCCTTGAGCTCCTCTTGAATTGTCTGCTGATGCTACTCCTTATGTTTCTGCACTTGGGTGTGCACCCGTGTCAACCTCACCCGCGCTGAGGTGATCAGAACAACACCAGTTGCACTCACTAAGGGAAGGGGATTACAGTAAGATGACTGTTAAAAGTAATTCTATTTTACAGCTCAGCTTTTCTTCAGTTTTCTTAGAAAATTCAAAATTGGACTGTAGTATTGCAGTTCAGGGCACCTGATTTAAAATTCTAAAGAAGTGAGAATTGAAATGAATTTAAATATACTACTTGCTTGCAGTCCCTCTAATTCTTAGACTCAAAATCCATACAATCAAAATTAAAATTAGTTTGCAAAGAACTGTTGTTAGAACATGTGGCGACACTATGGCTCCTGTTCATCAGATTATTTTTTTATTTTATAAAAGTATGACAGCAGTTTAGAATTCCTTGTTATTTCCAGTTCTGCCTTATTACGTTTCAAAGTAGAAAACAAAACAAATGCAGTGGAGACTTTATATATATGTCTGTCTTTGAAAACTGGTGGGTATTTGATATGCTGGCACAGCTTAAACACAACATGGATTTTTCTTCTGCTTAAAATCTCACAATGCTATCAGCTACATTAATTTGCTGTATTGCAAGTAGTTTTAAAGAGTTCAAATGTAGAAAATCAGCACTTTAATATTGTATTTATGTTTTTTTAAAAAAAGCATCCTTGAAAAGTACTTATGTTGTGAGAGTGTC
Organism: Ibidorhyncha struthersii; assembly: GCA_013398815.1. Lineage (NCBI taxonomy): Eukaryota > Metazoa > Chordata > Aves > Charadriiformes > Charadriidae > Ibidorhyncha > Ibidorhyncha struthersii. The sequence continues at coordinate 174,144 of VZSZ01007640.1, forward strand.
CAAAGAGATGAAGTACAAGTGGGGGGGGGGGGAAGCTTGATGACTTTTGAATTACTGCCTCGCAGACATTGTTTCAGAAGTGACTAAAGCTTTCTGTGTACTGAATTATTGCATTGAATTATGGAAGAAACCCTCCCTTACTTAATGCTTCCTAAATCCCAAGACTTACATTTTTTTCAAATGCCATTCTATTAAACAAGCATTTTTTTAAGGTTGTAACACAGTACCCGTGTTGTTTGTGCTTGTCATGTAGTCAGTCCCATAGCTGCATTTGTGTGGGTTTCAAATCTGAGGAAAATGGTGCCTTCACAATCGAGCCTACTTGTATTAAATGGTTGCTTTTATGATTAAAAAAAAAAAAGTCTTATGGCCTTTGTTCTTTGAGCTGTGTTGAGAAAAAGTTAAAAGGATGCTATGCATAGTTTAATGTTTTGACACTTAAAAAGGAAGTTTGGTATTAGTGTCTTAATCTATTTGGATCTGAGCATACACATTGCTTGAATTTAGTGTGATGTTAAAATGTTTCATAAGACAGAGCAGAGCTGCTATGATCTTCCAATGTTAATATTTTTTTCTTATCACTTTACTGTGTAGATACCCTTCATGAGACACAACTCTGCCACAACTCATCCTCGGAGGCAATCGTGGAAGCCTTTTATAATAGGATATTTAAATGTGGATAAAGCTCTCAATAGAGTACCTAAAGTAAAGGAGAACAGCTACCTTGTCTCTACTATAAGCTTATTATGACAAAAAGTTGAGTTTGCTTGTCAGGCTTGGATAGAATGTAATTGATTGGTTTGTTATTTGGACTGACAAGGTAGTTAATTTGCCTGCATTTTTTTGCACTAATCAGGAACATTTCATATGTGCATTGTTGAAAAATCCCGGATAAATGTCTTGTCAGAATTGTCTTATTAAGTAATGTCTTTTTCCCCTGTGCTTCGTTGGCAAATGATGTTATACAATGCTTGGATTCACTGAAGAGTGACAGAAGCCTGTGGGACTTAAATATTGTGCGTTCCTCTATGGTGATACCGAATGAAATAAGCAACGGTTTGCCATCCGCCTGCCGCTCTACTTACATGCAGTTTAATAAGAATATTTCTATACAGAACACCGTGTTGTACATAGACCGTACTGTAAAAAGGATTGTTTCCTAAAAAAAAAAAAAAAAAGTGTTCAGTGATAATGAGACCTGTAAAACACTTGAGACTTACTATTCTGAAGGAATAGATTTGCCACGGAAAAATTGATTTTATGCTTATTAGTATGAACTAATTGTTTCTGACTTCAGACACTCAAGTGAATAGAACTATACCTATATTGCTTTCTGAAAAAATTTTAAGAAAAAGAAAAAATTGAGTATATACAGACGTTTGTTTTATTTGGCTTACTTCTCTGGCAGTGTTCAGGATAAACTTTACTCCTCACAATACAAATATGAAATTGTTATGTAAGTTGGGGAAAGAATGAAGAACTGATCACACAGCGTGACAGCTGAGATCTTCGTCTTCGTCCCTATATATCCTGGTAGATGCAGACATAGTGTTTTGATCTACAAATGGTACCCATCCCGTTCTTAAATCTACGGTAGCAGTGTGTTGACATCTTCATCGTTTTCATCTTGAACTTGCTCGGAAAAATTCTGCTCAAATGCAATCACACTTGTAACTTTATGACATATAATCTTTGAATTTCTTGAGATATGGTGGTTTTTGTCATCTATGAAGGCACATTTCCGTTTGAAAATATTTTTTAAACTTAAGAAAGAAATTAAATGCTGTAATAAGTAATAGGAGAAATATACAAATTTGTGTATACTTATCTACAAGTCATATCTTACCAGGGCATTTCATGTTTGGATATTATATTAAATAAAATTAACCTGATGTCTAACACGTCGTTTTGTTTTAAAAAGGGGGTGGGATGATATCAGAGCAAGATTTCTGTCTGAACAATCAGAAATGCTTATTGTTCTGTATTGGCAAAGCACACAAAGTCACCTTAAAAATAAAGAAATTTGCACTGGGAAGTAGAAATTAATGCAGAGATTTGACCTTTAAGAATTCACAAATCTGTTTTAGGAAGAAAAGACCAAGTTTACTGACCACTTGTCCAGAATTCTGGAAGTAAAAAGTTATATCCAAATGCTGTACTAACGAGGGGAGAAAAAAGGTGTTTGCCTGTACGTCATGCTGAATTTAGGGGGAAGGAAAAAGAAAGTAATGTTTATCGTGATTTATGCTCAGTTATTAAACTAACGCAGTCTAGGTATTGTGAGTAGGAGAGAATGATAAATGTAGCATACCTTGGCTTTAATAAGATTTAAAGTACTTTTGTGTGTGACATTCTGCTAAATAAGCTCGAGAAATATTCTGTTAATTAAGCTGCAATAAAATATGTAGCTGATTAGAAAAGTAGGCTAGTTACCATGGACTCACTGCCAAATTGGAATGATGTTCCACTCAGGACTCTCCTGGATTCAGTTCAGTATTATTATATTTTTGTTAATTTTTGCTTTAGTGTATTTAGGTGCTGGAATAAAGTCTTTGGTTACTTTTGCAGGTGATACCAGTATGTTGTGAGGGACTACAGTGTTAGAATTAAAAAATGAAATCTTAAGGAAGCATCCAAAAAACACATGCAGTGCCGTAAAGAAAAAGGCAAATCACTGTTTAGTGCGTGAGAGTAACTAGTTAGGAGATCCGTCTTCAAAAAAGAAGGTATGGGGGACTCTGGATCACAAATTTGTCATGAATCAAACTGGTCATACCTGAGATGTACAAAGAGAGGTGTTACATTTAACACATGAAAGTACTCCTCCTGAATATTCAGAAGACGGGTATCTCACCCTTGGAAAAGTCTCAGCTAGCATATTCTGTCCACTTTGGCAAGAAATACGAAGAGAAAGTCCAAAGCAAACAGAATTGAATGATGAGAAGACTACAGGAGACATAAACGAATAAAAAAGCTTAAAATAGTTGGATTTCTTTAATCTAGAGGGGACTGGGGAATCTGTCTTCAAACAGCTAAATGAATACAAAGATGAAGAAGAGAGAAGTTGCTGCATAGAAGGGAAAAGAGAAGTTGTTCTTCAATCCTGGTCAGACTTTAAGTTAATTTGTAGCAAGATGATTTGGGTTAGGCAAGAGAGGTTTTTTCTAACAATAAGAATAATTGCACTGGAGAAGTTTGTTAGGGAAGTTGAGTAATTTCTGCTGTTGGAGGATTTTAAGGACAAACTGTGTTTGAGTACTGTTGATACTCCCCTGGGCATGTTTGATATCCTAAGGTGATTTGCTGCTGTATTTTGTATGTTTGTTCCCCAGTACAGCTTCTTTGTAGGATTTTGTTTCTTCCTTGGCACTTCCTTTTGACATTAGGTATTAGTTTAGTTTTCAGTCTCTCTCTCTCTTTTTCTCTCATTGGTATGAATTATTATGTCACTTGGCTCTCTTTTTCTGAAAAGCCAGATGTTAAAACTTGATATTTCACCTTTTGAAAGTAGTTTGATGGCAATATTCAAATAGAATGGACTTCTCTAGTATTTCACGAACAATACACCTCTCAGGGTAGTTATTAGCCTGAATACTTGAGAATGGCACTATAGATGTGATCATGTATTACGACTAGACTGTACTTCAGAAAAACTAATGCAGTGTCTGCTAATTACTTCCTTAAATTTTATGCTTTTCAGTTTGTCAAGGGGGTGATCCTGGTTCTTTCAGAATTTCCCAGTTTTCTCAAGACAGAAAATACTTCAGACTCTTCGGGGACTGCAATTTGTTTAGCATTATCTTAACACATGCATTGGAGGGATTGGCTTCACAGAAAGACTTAATTTAAACTTAAAAATACTGTAAATATAAGTTGTCTACAGCAGCTGTATAATATGAACAAAAGCAAACACATTTGACATAGTTTTTGCACCAATATATTCCCCTTGTATATGCGGGCCCTTAATGAATTTTGCAAAATAATTTATCAAAGCCAAGTGTTTTGTAGTTTTGAACTACTATGAGAGAGAGAGAAGTGAACACCTCTTGTTCAGAGGAAGCTGTTCACATGCAGGTATAGTAAATGAAGTTTCTTTATAGTGTTCTTATAATTTGTTGTGTACATGCAGACTAAGTTTCATGAAACAGATGACTTGTGGACCATTCAGAAAAGAACAATTCAGATTTTTCCTTACCCATTAAATAAACAGTGTTAGGTTTTTGGATTTGGGGGTTGTTTGCTGTAGTATTAAAAAACATTAATTAAATCGAGTAGGACAGGTGGCCATTTGGGGTTTAGCATAATAAATTTAGCTACACAAATGTATGCCAGATTAATGCTTATTTTCTTTTACTCATTTGTGGTGTAATTGATTAACACTGTTTGTCAGTTCTGTTAAAATGAAGTATTTGATGTTTAGGTTGTGTGATGATAAGCATCTGGGGTGGTAGGGAGCAGAAGCTACATAAAATGTTTTTTTCCCTTTGGAGTTTATAGGTAGAATGTTTTATTTACCCTTTTTGCTTTAAAGTAGAACTTCCTAGAGGTCAAAGCCATAGAAATTCCTGCTGTTATGTATTATAACTAGTGCTAAATACAGGATTTTTATAAAACTTAACTTCACGTAGCAGATGCTGAAAAGGGTAGCATAGATCCTTCAAGTGAATGAAGGCTTTTCCACAAGATTATTTTATACTAAATAGAAAAAATAGTCATTTTATTAATGCCCTTGAGTTTGGACAGAAATTTGAGTAAGTTAGAGATTGTACAATTTCCCAAACCGTTTGGTACTTTATCGTGAAACTACTGTTAGCTCAGTAAGCTCATCCTGCTCTGTGAGGCCGTTCATCCATCTTGTCCGTACACTGTCTTCATCAGCAGTAGGTAGATATAAAAAGTAGACTGTAATAATCACCCTGCGTCTGGTATAGTCTCTCACCTTTCAACAATAGCCATGCCCCTCTCTCTTCCAGGCGTAACAGAAGAGAATAGTAGTCCACTGTCTCATCTAACATTATAAACTGTGGAAGTCAGGGACTTCTTTTGTGTGCTTGCATTGTACCTGGCATAATGTAAATTTGAATGTGGCTTTTAATTACTTTGTGTAATACCATAAACATTATCCTTCCCAGAAAGAGTATTTCATTTACTTAAATCAAAATTATGAAAATATTAGAATCCAGAAAGATTCAGGTCGGCAGGAGCCTCTGGTGGACATCTGTTCTTAGCCACCCACTCAAAGCAGGACTGAGTGCAAAGGTAGATCTAACGTTGAAATTAGATCAAGTTCCTGAGAGTTATATGCGGTTGAATTTTGAGCATCTTTGGAGATAGAGAGCCTCTCAGGATAACCAGTACCTGTGTTTGAAGAGGCTATATAATGGGCTATATCCTGGTTTATATTCAACATTGTATGCATGTGCAGTCACATAAGAATTTTAGTGCTGAAATCTATCACACTCTTGGCGGTGAAGTCACCTAAAGCTTGGCTGGCCTGTGTGAGAAGACTTTTAAATTATCCCACTCCTAATAGTTTCTTAAAACTATTCTGTAGAACAGAAACTGCAAGATGACTTGACCATCCATTTTTAGTTGTTATGCCACGTATAGGCATGGGAAAAAGCGTAGAAATCGGGAACAGGAAAAACAACTTCTTCCATTTTATACTTACTATGTTTTTCTCTTTTGACAATATTCTGCCTGAAAATAAAAGTTGCTAAGGAGCCAGACCTTATATTTTAAATTGGAGTCTAAATACAGCACTGCATCACTTCTGGTGTCTGCTTGGCGTATGACATATCACAGCAAAATGAAAACAATTTCTGTTGGAATCCATGGGGCTGAATTGAAGAGTTTCGGTGTAGTATGGCAGGGTAAGATACAAAGACGTATCTTCACTTATCTTCATTTTGTTTCACGAGATGTCAGAAGAGAAAGCTAAAAAGAAAAATGTTTTACACATACTCCATAATGAAAAGGTACTATTGTTTCGGGTCCTCCCTCAGTAAGTAGAATAAATGTAGGTTTTGGACAGCATTAATAACAACGCACTAAATATACGATTATACAGTTATTTCACCATTAGATCTTTAATTTTATTCTTTAAACAAGAGCACAGGAAGGTGCCGTCTTTGACATTATGTGTAAGAGCTGCTGATATAACTCACGCCGTAGTATTCATTCCTATCACTCAGAATTTGTCACTTTTACGGTCTGGTTGTAGTTAGGTATCACAGGAGCGCTCCTCACCTGCTCCAGTCCAAAGTCGGTCACCTTGGTTCTATGGTTTGAATTCACTTGAGCTTCATCAGCTTACTCTGTTTTTTGGGGGAATGCTTACATGCTCCTTTCCACTGGATCTATCATACAGCCACTAGCACGAAACAGAATGATGACAGTGCCTTAAACTGTCGTAGCTGGTTTTAAGTTGTCCATCTGAGCCCAAGACTGTGCTGCAGTCTACAGTGAACCCACCTGTGCGTGTCTCCAGCTGTTTGCAGTTTCAGAGGGGCCTGGCGCTTGAGACTGAGGGATTAAAGGGGAGAGAGACCAGTGCCTGAGGACAAGTCTCTCCTCCTCTGGTCTTAAGAGCCTTTAGTCTTCACTCTTAGGTGCAGACTAAGCCAACAAGAAAAGATGCTTAGCAATAGTTAAAGTCAAATCCACACAGATGCTGGAGTAGCCATCGTGTTGCATCCCCCCAGCTAATGGGTGAGTGAACGCACACCTGTCCTACTGCAGTTCTCTGGGAGTTTAACAATTCCGGATTAGATTACTTCCAATTTTGTTCTAATTACTTCTGAGTTTGCCAGCGTAAGGCATACAGGACAAGTTTTAATGGTGATGATGGTTTGTCAACAGTATATCAAAGTTTTATATCTTTTTGGCACTTAACTAAGTCTTTCTAAGCTGCTGTGATGAATAGGGAGTAGTGTATGTATTTTGCAATTCTGTATTTTGTTCAACATGGTACCTTTTGGCATGACACCGCAGACGATGTGCAGTGATGTGTACATAAGTGAGAGATTTTCTGTAGTCTCTGAAGCATATTTGGAAAGTTGTATTTAAAGATTAGCTTATTAATGTTGTGTTTCAGGGACATGTAGGTAATTACTTTTGCAGCTATAGATGGGTGATGCTGTCTCGTGAATGCAAAATAGGTTTCTTCACTCTGGCTGAATCAGCTCTTTGTGGTTTTCAGTGGTATTAACCAGTGACTTACAAATGTGCCGGTGATGGGCAGGTTTTGCATTCGCTGTTCCTCTGTAAAAGCGCAGGTCTTTTTCCCCAGTGCTCACAGGAAGACTTCTGCAGGCCAACTGATAAGACTCCCTCCTGTGCAGGTAGATGCAATGTAATGAAATTGGATGCGTGTGCTGGGCTTTGTAAATAAAATGAGATTGACCCTAGCCATTATCTCATTTATCTCATTTACATTGTAAAATCAGTATCTACACTATTGATTAGAGCATAATTAGTTAATTATAAACAGGAAAATGCAGAGCGATGTTGGGCTTGAGCACAGCCAGCTGTACTGCTAAAAAACTAATAAAAACAATCCAAGGGCATGAGCAGATGGAGATCACTTTATTAAAGAATAAAGCAGACGTATTTCAGGTACAGAAATGCCTGATCAAGCTTTCTTGCTGTGAAGATGTGGCTGACCTGCATTCTATGCTTTTATAAGTGAAAAATGTTTGGGTTTTTTAATTCTTTTTTTAATTTATTAACCTAACTCCTTCAGAATTCACCTTTCTTCTTCACACCCCATTTTCTATGTATGTAGTGGGCATATATCTATCCTCATTAATTGCTGGAATGAGGAACACAGCAATTCCTAATTTTGATGCATAAAGTAATTTCAGGCTTGTTAAAACATTGATAGTAAGCAATTACCTGTCAGTTAGAGGTAATTTAGGAGGTTAGGTTGGCTTGTCTTTGTGTGGAGCTCTGTTTTTATTTTCACAAAGTTTTCGGTACAGCTGCTAGCCAGGCCACTGACGGGGGCTGTGCACTTAATTGCATTTGTAAATCATGTACTTAACCGCAAAAAAAGTTATCCACAAATAATAGCAAGATAAAATATTTGCTAGTTTAAGGACTGCTTTGAAGATGCAACGTTTAGTCCACAAGGGTACAACTTTTAACTGAACCTTTAAAATGGAGGGAGTGGTTTCTTTCCCTTTCTCCCTCCAGAGCTCAAAAGTTTAGCTTGTACTATTAAGCCATCTTCAGGATGGAAGTGGATGATATTTGTAAATGACAGTGCCGTGTGGCTCCTTTGCTCTGTAAATGTCCATATTGTGATTGATACGTGAGTGCATTTACTGAAAGGCTGTGAGACTCTCGGCATGGCGCCTTTTGTGACCCAACAATTTCATTCCCTAATGAAGTTGAAAGTACTCCTTATTTTGTATCGCTTTCTTATTTTCTGAATCTGACAGTGGGTTTTCCATCGTTTTATGTTGCTAGGCAAAAGAACACAAGTCATAGTATAGACTTGAGGGCTTACTCTCATTTTACTAGTGCCATTTTAACCTAGGTATAAGGTTTTCTTTTGGAATTAGCAGTTAGTAATGCCAGTTTTGTTTCCTGTACTGTGATGTGTGTAAGCTTCGCATTTTGTCCCAAGTCAGTCTGGGCAGACAGGAGAGTTGCCAGACAGCTAGGGCATCATCTTTAGCCAAGGTACAGTGTGTTCATCCATTTTCCCAGCATCGTGCTCTGGGAACTTCAGAATCAGTAAATTTACATTCCACAATAGAGAACTTTTATTCCAATAAAAATCAGTATGAAGGAAGTGTTTAAAAATATTTGCTATAGTTTCATTTTTATCACCGTGCAGCTTTTTATGTTTTGGTACATGAAAATATGCTTTTGTTATTTGTATTTTCTCAGCTGTGCAGATGCAGACAGACACTGTTAGTATCTGAACACTTTTGTAGATATTTTTAACTCACTGTAGGAAAATGTAATCTTTCTTCTGCCAAACTAAACAGCTTTGAAGTGATAAGAATTAATGACAATAAATATTAAAACACTCAGTTTTAGAAAAGTGCCACCTGTATTAAATTTCATAATGTTCTGGTTATTTCAACCCAGCCTTGCTAACTCTCCCAGCGTCCTCCCGAAACGTGACTGAAGGTGCAGTCGGGAAATACCACATTCTAGCTATAAAATGGAAAAGATGTTGGGAGAGATGGCAAAGCATAATTTTAAAGAGGAAACATTTTATTTTGAACGTATAAACACTTGTGTTTATAACAATCACTTTAGAAACAAATCTAAATTAATACAGATGTAGATTTTAGGATTAAGCTCTGAAAATACACTAAATCAGTCAGAAATAGCGTGATGCTTTATTTTGTGTTACTTAGAGGATCCCAAACAGTTTACAAGAAGGGAGTTCTGATAAGCACTGCTCAAATGCAAGCACTTACGTGAATAAGATTCTAGATATAGAAGTAGGCTAGTAAAAATATATTCCTTTACAGATCAGAACATTGAGGCTCAAAGGAGGCTTAATCGTTTGCTGAAGGTCACATACACTGTTGGGATGTAAGAGTGTAACCTGTCTCATTTCCCACTCTCAACCTTTTTAGTATTTTAATACGCCTTTTACAAGAAATGAATCTGTATGTATTCCTAATTGTAAGTAATATATTTCTACGGTAGAACTCTTCTGTCATTAAAAACTGAGAATGGTTTCATTTTTTAAGTGTTTTCTTTGTGCTGGAATTAGATTGAGTTAATACTAAACAATTCTTACTAAGAATACAGTTTGTAATATGGTATATCCTATTTTTTAAGAATACCAAAACCAAGCACTCCAGTGTTGCATACTGTGGATAGGCAGATTATTGCTTTTAATTTCTACTTAGCAGAAGACAGTACGTGCCATACCCCTAACCAGTGCTCATGTTTTACATATAACTACTAATAAGAGAAGGCTTCCCTAGCGAGCACAGCCTTGACAGCAAGGAAAAAAGTATTTATTTAGGTTAAACAATCATAATCAGAAAATGGGTACTTCTTTTTATTTGGAGACTCATCCCTGGAGAAAAGTCACGTGAACATTTTCTTCTGTTAATACAGCAGTGTGTTCTGTCAGTTGAATCCTCTTTCTGTGATGCGCTGTGTGTTCTGTTGATAAATTATATCCCTCTGTCTTTGATCTGATGATGCCTGTGCCATGCTGTTATTGCAGTTTTGGGAGATCTTTGTGTTTGAGTGTTTTGTAGAGGAGAAGATGAGCAGCCAGGGAAGCAGAGAAAGAAAGTATAGAGGATTTCCTAGAAAATTTTATTTTTAAAAATTTACTGTGTTGCCTATTCGTTGATAATTTATATTTGATTTAATTCCAAGTTTAAGGACATTTAATGAAGACAATATTGCAAAGTAAATTTGAAAAAGCCTTCTTTTTCACACAAAAGAATACAGGGGGATATGCAAATAAAGTCAAGTATCAGTAGGATATATGAAAATCTCTATTTGGATTTAAAATCTTTTTCTCATTTTGAGCATGTTGTACTGATTTAAAAACCCTTTTGTGAAGCACTTGTTACAGTGTAGCATTTCTTCTATGCTGGTACATTAAGAATGGGTGAACAATAGCTATGGTATATGTTTTGAGCTTTTTATGTGGAACATACATAGTAAGAAACACTATTGAAAGGTTTATTAAAAAAGAATATAAAATTGTTGTGTGTACCTAGGGCAGTTTTATAAGTTAAAGATCACAGTGAAATCCTTTTAAATTAATACCTCTTCCCAGAAAATTCAAAGCAGATGTGTAAAAGTGTGTCTTACAACTATGGAAAATCAACAGTGTCACTGTCTAAAAAAATCACAAATTTCTGAAAATAAATGGCAATGGATGACATTGAAGTATCTAAAAAATTGAGCTGGTTACCCTTTTTTTTTTTTCTTTTCTTTAATTTGCAAGTTTCTGAAATAATGTCATTTATATAAGATGACGCCGAAGGTGATGTATGAGTGTCTACATCAGAATATTCCAAATTAGGCAGAACCTAGTTGAAGTGATTGTTTTTGAAAATACCCCTTATAGAAAATGGATTTTTTTGTATCATGATAATCGATCAGGAAATCTTGTGCTGAGAATCACAGGGAAGCTCAATCTAAAATAGTATAGAAGTACTGTTTATATATTTTTTTATTTTTTTTTTCTGTGCCAGGTGTGATGAATGCAGGCTTTGCTACCATTTTGGCTGTCTAGACCCTCCCTTGAAAAAGTCTCCTAAACAGACTGGTTATGGATGGATTTGTCAGGAATGTGACTCTACTTCCTCCAAAGTAAGTTAATTCATCCTGTGAAATAGTTGCAGTATTCTGGTTTTAGCAGTCTCACTTAGCGTCTGAAGTTTTTGTTGAAATGCTATCCATAGGTTTGCTCTGAAAAACAGTAGAAGGTCATAAAATAATGATTTCAGATTCCCTGTAAAACAAGTAAAAAACAGAATGTATGCAAAATGGAAATATTCTTAATCAATAAAGAGAATTTTATTATCCCAGTTAAATGCTTTCTTTTCACATTATGTTCTCTCTGAGAAAGGAGCGAGTATGGATACTGTATCAGGGTTGGTAACGTTATTGACAAGTGAAAGTATTTCAGGAGTAGTACAGAATACAAACCTCTACAGACAGAGATAGAAAATACACGTTTTTCTAAATAAATGAAGATGGTTTGGATCACTAAACATGTTTTTTCACTGGAAAATCATATGAAGGTTGTTAATACTTTATACTGATTACTATGGCTTGATCAAATATAACATTTTTAAACTAGAAATTATTTTTTGACATGGATTAAATCTCTTTAATAATATTGACAGTAATAGTGTGCTTCTGTAGTACTGACTTTTCAAAAAATAAAGAATTTGATCCTTTGTTTGTCTGCACAGAGGCTTCTTTAGCACTGGCATTCTTTTCTATCATTACCATAACCTCTGAAGAGACACTTTCCAATTGATTTTCAAGATGGATTATAAATGCATTTGACACTTCAGTGTTAAAATAACAGAGCATTCTAAAAGTCTGTAAAATTTTACAGGCTATTCTGCCACGTTCTTTGTATTTCACATAATTTTTTAACTTGTACGGAAGTGACTCAGTATTTGGATACACATGGACACAGCTATTCAGAGATGTCAGCATATGTTACCTGTTAGCATACTTGGATACTTAAACTCTTTCATGATGTTTCTCTTAAGAATGGAAGATAAAAAATGTTCAGAGAGGCGTATCATTTTTTGGCTTGCTAGTGTCCCTTTCCAACTGGAAAAATATGGCATTCAGTTTCACCTGGGGGTTAATCAAATTGTTCTTCTGTGAGGAGATATGAAGACAGACATCGGAAATTAGCTGTCCACTACAGTTTGGACATCAAGCAGTCTTTCTTGAATACCACTTACATGCAACTGACTTTCCAAGAGTGAATTAAAATTGTTATTGAATTTCTGTCACCTGCTGAAACTTAAAAGGGGTTCTTGGTAACATTAGTTAAAATCCTCTGTCTCCTGTTTTCTTGGCTTCTTCTAAGTAAACAGAAAAAAACAGTTTGTAATTTCTAAATGTGTTTTCCAGGAGATTAGTACACTATGTACCAGGTGAAATTTCAAAAATACTTTATCATGTAAATTCAGTGTGATTGCCTTCACTGAGTGCAGGGCGTGTGTTAGTTTTAAGGTGCATGTTGAAAAATACAATCTTCTGAAGAGTAAAGCTTATCATTAGAATAATGATATATGTTGTGTTATCGTAGTGATTATTACAAATTTTAAACAATGCTTCTTATTGTGTCTAGTTTTCTTTTTCATTCATAGAGATTTTTAATGTGTAAATTTAAATAAAGTCTTTTGCACTTTCAAGCACAGGCAATTTGAATTGTATACGAGTGAAAATGTAATGAATATGAAAGATACTGGAAAAATTGTCTTATGGGGACTCCTTGTGGTTTTGTTCAGTCACTTTCCCATAGCTCTTCCGCAGAGCTGTGCAGAGAAATTTCTCTGAAAAAGCTGTATTGCTCTCTATGTTTCAAAAAGTTTTTTTCTGTAGGGTTTTTTTGTGGTATTCTATACTGCATAACTAATTCAAACAACATGGTGTTGAGTTAAACTCCTTACGGACCTTGCTTAAGGTGAACATATTATTTAAAGGTTTAGGGCTTTGTTTAGGTACTTAATCATTTTCACATTCAATATTCTCTATGGCTTTAGGATTGTGTATTATATATCCGCAATTTTGCACAGCTCTTCACAGCCAGGAGGAGCTGATATGATAAAGCTTATTCCACCCATTACTAGAGGGGGTAGTCACTCAAATGTGTACTTAGAGCTCAGAAGAGGAAAACCGTAGAGAAAGTTGCATTGTTTGCTGCACTCTGCCTGACCTGCGGATGAATTGCAAGCCTGAGCTACCAGCGATTTCAATCTCTCAGTCACTCGCTAAATCCAATTCTTGGTGTGTCACAGTGAAGTTCCGTGTATGGATTATAGCAGCAAAATGGGATTGAATTTCCAGCTTTGGCTAAGGAGACTGTTGTTTGGTTTTCATTCCTTCAACTTTGTTCATCTATTTTGATCCAATTTAAATCACTGTTATAGTATACATTTTAAAATTCCCCCAAATATTTTCTGTAGCAGTACTGGTCCTTGAAAACAACTGATAGGTAAGGTACACTATTTTAGTGAGGAGAGGGATTACAGTGCATAGCATACAGTGGTTCAGTTAGTTTTTATTTCTAATTATGAATTTCAATTTTTGATGTTCAGGAAAAGTTGCATACTGCTGACAACAAATAATGTGATTTTATTTTCAGATTTTGTTAAGCACTTGCAGGTGGCAGCAGTACAAGAGATTTAGCGGTAATAAACATATGCTTTAAATTGTTATCTATCACAAATGTTGGACATGCTCCTTCCATTTTGCTCATACTCGTCACAGGACTCTCCAGCAATTGTGTCAGTTTTTCCAGCAGCATAACATATTCCCATATTAGCCTGCCTGTCAAATAACAGACAGACAGCGACTTTGCTGTAGGGCATGAGGGCAACAGCTTCTCTGCTGGTAATACTTGCTGTCACTTTTATGGAATGGGTGATGCTCGCTACTAAGGTCTGACAAGCTCTCTCATCTCAAAAACATTGTAGGTTTTGTTACATCACATGAAAGCTGAAGTAAACCTATAAGCTCTCCGTTTCTATAACATTATCCATCTACCCTGCAAAAGGATTACGGTGCGCTTTCAGGATTGCCAAATCCTGCACTCTAAATCATAAATTTGCTAATAGTTTCAAATAGTGATATTCAGAATGAATATAGAACCTTATTTTAGTTGTATTTAATAAAAACGGAATTAATAAAATATAAACAAAATCATTCAATATTGGGATGTGGTAACATTCAGTAGGAATAAATGTGGCCTGACCATTTGTTCATTATGTGTGATAAGGGTCTCAGTATGAGGTCTCCTTGTTATTGGATGTGGACTCCTTTCGATTGCCTTCCATTTAAAAAGTACTGTTTTAAAGTATCTCCTCCAATTTAAAAATCTTGCAAAGGACCAAGGCAGCAAAGAGTTTAAACATACATCGTGGTGGTTGTGATGACCGTGCTAGTTAGATTTCTAGCTGCTCATCTTTGCATACAATCTGTTTTGCAAAACGCTGCGGAGTGTACATGTCAGGTCATTATTTGAGTGCTGCAAGATCAGCTGCTTTGTCTCTTGACTTCTGTTTAGTTTGCTTTTATTTCATCTTTTTACTGTAATGCGTTTTTTCAGTGGACATAAATTGTCAGTATATATGCATAGAATTCTCATCTAAGCCCCTCAGGAAATATTTTCTGGAACTACAAATACATGACACGCCAACCCTGGCAAATAATATGTTTTGTACACCTTTTGTGTTGGAAAGCAATCATAGATGATTTTACTTATTAGCCAAGTAGAAACATTTATTCGGGTATATCTCACTTTCACATAGTGAATACAGAAATGTAATTGGACACTGTAATATTAAAATAATGACTATAATGTTGGAAATATTTTTAAATTAAAAATATTTTTTAAAAAATAAAATTTATTTCAAATCTCTTATTTTGATCAGAAAAAAAAAGAGCAGTTCGATTTAATTCTTGTAGTCTGTGGAATTTTATTCTAGTAAAATATAAAGTGGGGGGTTAAGAAAGCCTATGGGGAGTGTAGAAGTTTCTGATCTACTCCTGAGTCGGGCAGGTGACAATCTCATTATGGTTTATGGAATTTAAACTTCATTTTTCTCAAACTCAGGGAGCATTTTCTCACACGTGC
>VZSZ01007640.1:189519-415318 GCA_013398815.1 Ibidorhyncha struthersii
ATAAGTGTGTTAAAAAATAAACAGCAGAACTAAAAAATCCTGGTGTCAAGCTCTCAAAATTTAGGAAATATGAAAATTAAGCTGGCATGCAGTACTTTAAGTCCTTTTGTGACTATATATGAATTTGCAGCCTTCGATTACTTCATGCTGTGATATTTTGATTTTTTTCTATAGAACCTCTGCCTTCTCTGATTTAGCTGTTGGGAGTCACTGAAAGGGATTAATTTGGGTTGAGTGTGAGAAGAATATACTATCTTTAGGTTTTGCAAGGCATGAAAACTGAAGTGATGATTTCAGGAACAGGACAAAAAAAAAAAAAAGACGCTTGCCATTGTGTTTGGGGTACTTGAGTTGTGCCCAGAAAATTGGATTTTACCTTTGTCTCGTCTCAGAGCTCCTGTGCGTGCTAGACAAATTAAAATTTTCAAATGTTTAGTAATTTTTTCTCCTTGTTTGCTGTTGCGCAGCTTGGATCCCTTGGTCCAACACGTAAAAATGCTGAATTGTCAGAGCTGCAGTGGGTGATGGTGTAAGCTATGTTTTGAAAGTACTAAGTCTCCATAATGATGCAGTCTGGACTATTGCAAATTGAGTAACTAATTTAATAGAAATTTTAATTCTTGCTCTCCCTGTGTCTTGGCTTCCCTTTTGCAAAATGTCAATACTGCTCCCTTATTTTAGACATTTTCCTAAGATTTGGATGAATTGTTCTCTGGAGCTGCCTTTTCCTGTTCACTGACTATAGGAGGGAGCTGAGACAGTTACTTTAGATTAGCAAGGGTTAGAATATAGGTGGGATTCTCCTTGCTTGAGTACACACAGAAGATGATTGAATCAGTGTTGAATGGACAGACTTTGGGCATTTACTAAACGTTTGGAACAACATATTTTCAATATAGCCAATATCCTTAACATTTTATATATACAAGAAAACCTTATTTGAATATAATATAGAAGATTGGCACATGGTGGTAGTATATATGCATGCTTAATCATGTCTTAAATATGTTTTATATATGACATATTTTAGCATTCAATACAATGTAAGTTGAAGTAATTACATTTAAAATACATCTTTCCAAAAATAAACCAAAAAATCCTGCAAGGTCTTCTGTATTAATTCAAACTTGTTTCAGCTGCATATTCTGACAAAGGGTGACTGCAATTGTAAAGAAACTGTGACCCTCATTTAGTCAGCTTGCATCAGAGAGACTGTTGCATCAGAGCACCTTCTTTTGAGGACACAACTTACAAGAAAATGCGCCGCCACCATGGCGAATGGTCTTGCAGCTGAAAAATGATGAAAGAATACTGCTAATAAATCTGCTTGCTGATACAAGCAGAATATAATGTAATGGAAAAAAGTTCAATTTTTATGCAACGCTTTTCATCCTTAAGTTAGCAGTACTACAGAATAACAAATTGTATAGTGTAATTCAGTGACTGCGTTTGTAAAGGTAGAATCTGTGTTCACTTTTACTAGGTGTGGGTATTATGATCTATTTTATTACATGTTCATCAAGAATGATAGAGTTAAACATTTTTGTGTGTATTCATGTATTTTAAAGTTGTGTGAGGACAGTTGAATAGTGCCACATAAAACAGATTAGGACTTTGGTTTCTTGTGTGACATGGAACAAAAGATTTTTATCTATAAATCAACTGGGAAATATGTGGTTATTCTGAAATCATTGTTGTCTTCCTAGGTTTGTGAGGAGCAGTCAAACATTGGCACTTCAATGATTTTCTTAAAATTGAACAAGAGAAAATTATCCAAATCTGTAAGACTGTGCAAAGATTTAATACAAATCCTTACACCACTTATGCCCTGTTTTAAGACCTTCAGTAATGCCAAACCTTGGCACAGAAATGGATTTCACTATCAAGATAGTAAAAAAAAAAAAAAAAAAAAAAAAAGTGGGGGGGTGCAGANGGATGAAATTGCAGTGTACGGTAATTCTTAACAGTTGGCTGAAATATTGCCAACTGTGTTTTAATATTTGCTCCCCAGGTATCATATTTTAAAAAATGAGTTGGCACAGCCTCTGTTTTTTTCTGGCAAACAAGTATAATACATCTATGTAATGAATAATTTATACCATAAAATGTTCCAAAAATAATCAGCCTTGAAATTAACTTAAGATGGGACTTGATTTATGAACAGCGGATAAGCTCAGCATAAAGTTAGTCTGTATTAAATCCCCAAATTAATCCAAATAATCAGATACACTTAGTTGGCAGAAGAAGATTCCCATAGTGTATGTGGGAAGCTTAGGTTTTAATGAAAAAAAAAGGTTAAGCACTGTAAAATATTTCTGGAACGATGCTTATTTTAAATATTTTAATTCTTCTCCACATCAAAATCTATTCTACTAGTTCCAATACCCCATGTTACTGACTGCCAGGTCCTTATCATGGACTTCTAGTGCTTGTAATTCTTCTTAGGTGCAGCTTAACTGGTATCAAAAGTATAGTTAAAAATGGAAAATACAGTACAACATTGTCTTTCCCATAACCTTGTCTGAACAAGTCTCTTTTTCACTGGTTACACAGATGGTACTACCTCTATTACCAGCCAGAAGTTTAAAGAAATGGGAATCTTTTTCTTAATGAGGCATTGTTGTTCCAAATGCAAAACCAGTTTTCTGATTTTGGAGGATAACGCTGGGATAGATCAAAGAGTATTAATTAACATGTTTAAAAAATGAAGTGCCAATAGGTAGTGCAAAGTGAAATACATTATTTTTTCTTGCCTTAAATGTTGTCAAAAACCAGCAGTTACAATAAACTTCATAAGTCTGTATATATATATAGGAATATACCACTGGGGATATATATAGAGAAAATTAAGATCTAAACTATGCACAGCAGTTTTAAATGAGTGTTCTTGTCAAAAAAAAAGCCCCATTTTCGTGGTACTTGGCCCAAAAACTGCTTGGTTTCCCAGATTCATTTTGGTTTTCCCCATATTTTTTCTTAGCCAGGAGACTGAAGAAGTCACTTGCTGCCTTACTTCATTCACTCTTTTTCATAAACAACCCAACAATGCAGAATTATTTCCAAAGCTGAAACTTTGCACACTGTTATAAGTTCTTTTTCTTAATGGGAGAGCAGTATTTAATGCCTTCTATAATGCTGAATATTTTATGATGAAAGCAGGAGCAAAAAATGTTTCAAATACTGCTGAAAAGAGTGATTCATTCTGATGTCATTATACAGACACACCTTATACTACCTTTAAAATGAAGTAAATTATTTTTTCAAGAGGCTTTGTGTCTCATAGATCAGATTATTCCTGAGGTAGTCTTGCTTTTCATAAGTTGTCTTGACAGTTTTGCTTTTTTGCAACTAAAAATACGTTACTGAAGTAAAAAAAAAAACAAGGATGGCTGTAATCAGAAACAAGCTTGGTTGTTAGTTACCGCTTTGGTTAAAATACACACCCATGTCTAATTTCCATTGGAACATTTATGAGGTACCTGATTAGTAAAGGACTAGACTTAAAAAAAATAAATCACAAACACAGCATAGCAATTATACATTTTTAAGGCATCTAATCTGAATATACACAATCTAGTATTTAAGTGTCTAAACCTCTAGTGTAGATGTGGTTTAGTTTAGATAGGATAACTATTACCTACTCTAAGGGAGCAGTTAAGGAAGCAAAATGTCTTTGTGGGCAGCTGTTAGAAATGCCACTGCTCCTCTTTGCCTTCTTTAGGTTATGCTTCTAACAAAATCTGCTTACAATTACGGTTTATCTGGGAAATAGCTCACCTACTGAATTATGACTTACACTTCCTAAGCCATGACAAAATGAATTTACAGCCTACGTTGCCTGCTGCTGTTGTGCTGAGTGGCAAGGAATCTCTGCTGGGACCTGTCTGCAATTGGGAAAAATCCCAAAAGCACCGAGCATTGTGTTTGAAGTAAAGCCGCTAAACCTGGGTTTATGCTAACGCAGCGTGAGAGAATAAAAAATGAGAGCACTTTTTCATCCCTGAGCAGCACCGGGAAGATTTTCTGCCTCCTCTTTGGTATGCAGCTATGTGTACTCAAAGGATGAGAGAAGGCTGATAGAGGAGTAGTGTCTAGGAAGGACAGGGGGAATGCTCGCTCCTTAAAGAACTGGAGGCTTTCTCTTTTTTGCTTTTGAAAATCAATTTTTAGATATTTACAACATTGAGCAGCATTGAGACAGTGAATTTTACATATTGATACTATAATGAAATGTAAAAGACGTGGAGATAGTAGTTTTAAGACAGGTTTTCTCAGTTTTACATTCCTTTTTAAGTAAAGTCACAAAAGGAAGACATAAGCATGTGAAAGTCACCAAACTGTAGCTGGCAAAGCATCCTAGCTTACAGCACTGATATACATTCAGATCTTCTTCATCAATCCAGTTGTCTTCCTGCTTCTAGAGTTCCTAAAATAATGAGCCTTTTGAATATTGATAATTAGGGGCTTCATGCTGACGGTGGAGCCATAAACAAATTTACCAATAAACTGTAATTGACCATTACTACTTCCTATTAACAACCCTATTGGAAATTTTGATTGTTATTTACTTAATTATTAGAACGCGTTGATTTTGAAAGCATCTGAAAAAAGTGTGGAAGTTTGTAACTGACTTTTGAATTTTTTAACCATTTGGGCCTTGATTAAATTCTTGGCTTAGATGAGCTGCCAGGAGGGCAGTATTAAAAAAACATATCCGTTGTGCATAATCCTTTCTAATTTGAATACTCATGAAGAATTGAAGACTCAACAGAAAACAGCAAAAATGCTGTGCGGTGATGTAAGCAAAGGGGATCCTGAGAGATGCAAAGTTATATCTGGAGTCTGGGGGCATCCCATTCCACTCAAATTTGCAAAGTAGCGTTCTGTTTCTACCAAATTCCTGACATGAATTTCTTTACCAAGAAATATATTTCTTACCTTATGTTTTATATAGAACTAGAAGGTATTAAAGAAGAATTATATATCTTAATTCCTCATTAGTCCAACTTTATTACCCTGCAAATAATCTTAGCATATCACCTGTAATCACATCCTATGTAACAGAATAAAAATTAGATCTTTAAGTATTAGTTTCTGGATAAGATCTGAGCATATTATCATAGTTGCCTAATTATCTGCTCATGCTTGCTTTCAAGGTTGATTTTATTTTAAAGTCTTTCAAAGAAATGTAGCCATATATGCCAATTTAAGTAACGTGTCACTCATCAGTATAAATTACTAATGCTGCCTGGGCAAAATCTAATCATATTGAACCAAGAGAGAAAAAGGGGGGGGGGGGGCGGGGAACCAAAAAAGGGCCATTTTATGAAGTGCTAACAAAGTAGGGAATTTTAGCAGAGTCAAGATTCGCTTTTCGCCGTAGCGTTAGATAGTGGTAGTGAGGTTTTCACCATTCTCAAATAGAGATTCTCTTAGTGCCAGCCACATTTAATCACATTTTGCAGAAGACAGCTGGGCATTGCCGATTTGTGCTGTGTCAGCCACTTTTCTGTGCAAAGGAGTGTCTCATCACTTGGATTTTAGCATTCTGTAGCAGAAAAGTTCCCTCTTCTTAAGATTGGCTCAGCAAATAGTTTGTGTGGGAATGTAACTGTAAGAGCATTACAATCAGCACTACCAAGAAAAAGCACAAATACTATGTGGAATTTTAAGATGGCTTTTGAAAAGATTTTTACAAAACCTTTAAAATGTATAGTGCATTGTTAAATTCTGGTGGCAATTAAGTTTATCTTAGATTTTTTTAGTAAATGGGTCTTTGGTAACGGTTGAAAATTATTACCTGGTTCAGTGGTTTGAAACACCTTTGGGCATGTTTGAAAAGTCTTAAGTGTATTTCAGCTGCATTGGATAGTACCAAAAGATTTCTTGTATGGAAAGCCTTGGAATCTGTAGATACCAAGATTTCTTCTAGCTACTAATCTCACGAAGACTGAAGGGCAGATGGTATCCTTTCAGATGTGGTATAAATAGCCAAAGAAAAAAAGTGTCAAAAAGGAAATAGCAAGATAACTCAGTATTTATGGAAGGTACACACAAGTGTACTTAGAGTATGTTAATGACACCACGTATTTATTTTTGGAAATAGAAGGGCGTCAGCAGATTGATGCAGATTGATACAGTCATTGACATAATGAATATTAAAAGTGTAACCCATCCTGTGCAATAAATAAGGATAAATATTAGGTACTAATATTTGCAAGTATATTGTGCGTTAAATGAAGCTTGTCCTACTGTTTTCTTCTAGTGCCTAATATCTCCACTGCTTGTTATAGGTTGAAAGTATTGCGGAAGGCAGAGGAACTGCAGAGCAAAATGATATTCTAAATACTTCTTTTTTAAAAATTGCTGGTGGTAAGGAACTTTTTGAAGGCTATTATAAGATGTCTGTATTCATGTAAGGATAGCTTCAAGAATCTTACATTTAAAAGGTAACTATGAGAAAATACAAAAAAATTGAGGTATGGGAGATGTGATTTATTAATCTGTTATTAATTCTCTCACTGGAATGACCTATAGACCTATTGTTGTTTATGTGCTTTCTGGGCAGAGCATAGCCAGAGCCTGAAACCTCCTTGATATAAAATAGTAAAATATTCAGCAGAGAATTTGTACCCTTTCACAGGTACCCTGATTAATATACAATGAATCATTTTACCTAGTGACTCGTTCTTCCATGCAAAGTGACCTGCTTCAGCTAAAGAATAGTAAAATGGCTTAAGCAATCCCTTCAGAAATATGATTTGAACCGTCTTAAGAAGAGCAAGAGGGAAGTGAACCAGGATCTGATCTTCCCTCTGATGGTCGAATGTGTTCACCAATTAATTTAGGGCAGCAATCAAATCATCGTCTAAAAGTAAGGCATTGAGTATGTCTGTCTTGCTCTTTTTTGTTTTTCATTGGGGAAAAAAGAGCAGCAGAAGGGGGAAGGGGGAGTTTTTAGACCCCAGAGAGCTTTCAGTGTAGTGAATCTCCAGAGGAGGAGGGGAACTGTTGATAATCCAGGGTAACACTACTGAATGTTGAATAAAGCTGGTATTTAAAATACCCTGTTATTTTGAACATTTCCTATTGATTAGCTTGAGTGGTTCTTCGCTCTGGTATGCTCATTTTCATGGATCTTAATCTGAGGGATCTTATTCTGTCTATCTTAGCGTTTTGGTTAAGATCAGGAGTGCATTTTTGAAAGGAATCACCCAGTTGCCACCAATTGCTGCGCTTCGGTTCACGTTATGGAGTGGTCTCGAGAGTGTGCAAACCGGGTTCCCCTCAAGGGACACTAAAGCTGAGGATATGTTCTGACTGCTAATGGGCAGTGACCAAATTAGTCGTATCTTTGGAACATGTGTAGCACATCTGGCTGATGCTCCACAGCAGCTGCCTTGCTCTTCAGAACTGTTCCTGTCGCACCACGATAGTTACTGGTATGAAGTGACTATTAAAGCCACTCATGTTTGCTGTATCTAAGGTATCTTTGTGTTTTAGTTTCATTGACTACAAAAGTTATTTCATTCCTATTTTGATAAGAGAATTTGTGGAATTCACCTATCGGTTGTCTCAAGGTCAAAAGCCGAAAAATTAATACACGGATATATACTGCTAGGGTATTAAATTTTATCATTTGTTTGTTTGTATAAGCACTGTGTGCATGTGCTTTTAACTGAAGGAATCTGGTCTACAATGTTGTTAAGCAACTATTTAAGAGTAAGGGACTTGGTGTGTGTTTTCTACTACACATGAGAAACACAAAAAGGAATTTTGTCTCATAGATGTAATCTTAAAAAAAAACCCAAAACAAAATCACAGGGAAAAAAATTTGCCTCCTGAAACAATCCTCGTTGTTCCACATATCATTTACCGCATTCTTAATTAGGGAAGAAAGGAATTTCCAGGCCTTTCTGAGGATGCTTTAAAACAGCAGCACTAGTTGTGACCTTTCAGTTCCTATGGGCTCAGCAAAAGATGGCTGATTAATGTCACATCTTAAACTCTGTCAACTGGGCTGTTCATTCCCTTTTTAGTAAACAGCCCGTTGTCAGTGTAGCTCAGTTTGACAGAATAAAATATCCTTGTGTTTTAGCTGGCTACTTTATATTAATAAGACTATGTATCTCTATTTAGTAGTATGAAGTTATATGGAAATTTTCTTTAATTACCCTAGTGACTAGCATGAATGATTAAGTCAGGAGCATCCACAGAACAGGGTTTCTGACATTTGTTTGAATCTTCTTAAGGGAGGTCTAAAAGATTTTCTCATTTGGCATATTCAGATGTTAGAGGTCTGAAAAGCAGGGTAGAAGAAACATTTTTATAGAAAGTCTACAGATAGATTCATTCTTTAAAAATGTTTTTATGGCCTTGAATTGATGGTTTTTTTTTCTGCTTCGTCAGTTGAAAATAAACGATGGAACTTTTTAAAGACGAGAGATTGGGAGAGGGAGAGAGAGAAAAGCAGGACGGGAAAAAATAATGGGACTGCAAGAAGCACCCTTGGCATGGAAGGGGAAATACAAGCACACACACATTCATAAGAACGAGAAAATTCCACTTGAGAAACACACGGAAACCCTTATAGGGGAGAAAAGGGTGAATTAGGAAACAGACCCGTGGCAAAGTGGGGAGGAGGATGTGGAGGGCACACCGACAGCCTTCCCCCACAGCAGGGCAGAGCAATTATAGAAAACGTATGAAGCACAGACAGGTAAGTGGGTGCCATATAAGGGAAGTTCAGGGAGATATAAAACTTGCAGAGTAAACTCAGACTGCAAAAAATAATGTACTGTGCAATCCCTTTCTTTATTTCATCTTGTTACTGGAAAAAAAATGTGGAAGTGGGGAGAGATGAAAACCAGTCTTGATTTAATAAGTAGCCTTTGACCATTTTGTGATGCTTTTAGTGATCACACGTTTTAATATCACTCCGTTTTGCATTATGTTGGGAAAATCTGGACTTCAAGGAGTTGAAAAGCAAGAATCAGTGCTGATGAAGATGTAAGGACCTAAATAAATATTACTTAAAGGACTTCTCAAAGGGGGGAAAAAAAAAAACAACCACCCAGCCCTGTGAATGTGCTGACCCTGTCTTGACAATTAAGTTAGATGGTACAATTTAAAGCTTTGTTCCAACATCTGACAGACTCACTCTGCATGCTGATGCATAATCTCTGAAGATTGTGTGCTTGAAAGAAAGCCTTTTCTGAGCTACATTCTATTTTTGTTAGAATAAAGCAGCTGCTTTTTGGAGCAGAGATCTTCTCAAGTGCTCAATCTTAGTTCAAATGAAGTATCAGCCAAGTATTGTGAGCAAATTTTGAGTGTGCTTTCTCCCAAGCTGCTCAAGTGGAGTAAAGCAAACTACTTTGACCATAAATTTTGTGAATGTGCAGCTTGACCCTGAGAAGTAGAAGTGAGTTTGCTGCTGTACCTCACTCCCAAGTTGTCACTGCCTCAGCAATCCAAGAGCGTGGAAAGTTTGGGGCAATTTAAACATGATTTGAAAAGAAATACAGATGGAGTAAAACTGTCTTTTAGAGAGACTATATGAATGGATCGCTGTGGTATGCCCCTTATCGTTTCTGAAGCAAAAAAACATGGCTTAAGGAAACAGAAAAATGCAAACCCAAAGGTGGCCTTACTAATGGAGCAATTGTAGCTGCAGCACTGCCTTCCACAAGTGATATCAGGTGGCTTTATATATTCGTTGTTTCAAAAATCTTGTTTTAAATGTTAGGTGTAAAGTGCCTGTATCATTCTGTAAATATGCTGAAGTCAAGAGTTGCAGTTATATTCAACATACATACAGCAACACAGGAAGCGCCACACTTACTGTGGCCATAGGAGCTTGTGATGTGTTTGAGAACTTGTTTTGCAACTTTTGTTTTGCGGTTTTTCTTGTTTGGTTGGTTGGTTTTTTTTTAGATGAGGGGGAAAAATGGTTGGCGAGATCAGAGCTGTACAAAACAGGCACAGGGAAGGTGAAACATCCTGATCCAGCAGTAATAAAATTACGTGTGTATTGTCTTAAAGAGCTTTTAGAAATACATAAGATAACTTTTAAAACTCTGTAAAACATAAAATTAGGACAAAAATAACTTTCTAGGCTATAGTATATGCCTATGACCTAATTCATAATAAGAAAAAATAGCAGAACAATATATAGGAAGAGACCACTGTGGCCAAAAAAAGGAAAAAGTACTGAGTTACTCTTATATGCAGTGATAATGGCATAGTATAGCAGTCTTGCCAGCATATTAATATCCTGCAAAAGGATAGTCATATAAAATCTGTTGCTCTGGTGCACCAGGTAATTTCCAAATTTTGCAGGGCATAGGAGATTTAGCACAAAATAGATAGATATTGGCTTTTTCCCTTTATTGAAGAAATTCTAAAATTTCTGGTGATGATGTTCATGTTCATATAGAAATTTTTGCCCGTAGTTTGAGCCATACTGTACCTGTGATCAGTGGCTTTAATCCATGACAGTAACAGGAAAGGTGTTTTCCTTTGCATTATACATATGAGATGAGACTAGTGTGGTGAATCTATATTTTGAAGTTTAATTCCAGTTTTGGCATTTTAATGTGTTTTTTTAATTAATAAACAGTGTTTTAAGAGTTGATTTTGAATACAGTTTAGACAATTCTGGGGTAAGAAAAAGCAGCTACTCAAGGAGTAGCTAAACGGACAGCTTTAGAATGTTGGGAAATAATGAATGATGAGAAAGTAAAAGGGAGATTTTGGTTTGAAAGGTGGAGAATTCAGAGAGACAGGATTAGTACACTGAGTAGTGGAACTGTAGAAAAAACGTGAGTTAGAAAGGGGAAACTAATTCAGGTTCCAGAGGTCAGTGAATGATAATACCTTCAAATGGCAAAATGTTCTCCTGTTTGCTGTTTCTATTTGCATGTGATAAAGTTGGAAGAATAAATATGAAAAACGTTATTTGGAGAGTACTCTTTCTCACTTTAAATATATGTAATTATTTTTTTTCAATTTGAAGAAGGCATCCAGAGAAAACGCGTGACCCTGTTTCCTTTCATACTTTGTTCAAACGCTTCTAGTAAAATATTAGCAATAGTAGCATCCTCATTTTAAAACAACCTTAAAAGTGGGAATTCACCCTTTGACCCTTGGAAATGCAGGTAGATTTCAAAGATGCAAGTTTGCTTTGTCAGTGCTGTAGTTTACTGAAAAACAGAGGGATAATAAATTGAAACGGATGGGTATTTATCGGAAACAACTTCTAACTTTATTAGTTGCTTCATATTACACAGTGTGTTTGAAGAAAAGAAAAAATACCATGAGGCTAAAGAATGTAATCAGGTTTCTATATTAGGAAAACAGAGAGTTTTCTTTTGTTTCTGCCTTTAAAAGAAGGCAGAGGTTTTAGAGCTAGGTTAAGGTTTATTACCTGAACTGAGGTAGTTTCAGAATCAGCTGAGAATGAGACCCTGTTGTGTTAACAGTGTATAAACATAGAAGTCATCATCGCCTTCTCAAGAGAGAGAAAAAATAGCCAAGGACAGAAGAACGGCATTGCCTCTGTGACTGGCAGCGTAGGAGTTTAGCACGTGTACGTTAAAGGTTGAATTTGTAATTTCCTATCTTTGGAGAGGGCAGGGGAAGAGAGGAGGTTGTCAGATGTTAAATAAAATCAGTGTGAGGAGAGTGACAAAGGCAGAATAGAATGAAGAAGGGAAATTTTACAACTGTGGAGCGTGACTTAAAAGTTTAAAGCCTGTGTTCTTACCTCATTAAGTAATGCAGGGTAAAATCCTAGGAATGGCAAAGTAAGTATCTCACGAGTAAGTAGATGAGATAAACTCTACATTTCTCTTGGGAATTTGCTTGGGCCACCTGTGAACTGTGGAGAAATACAGATATCTTGTCTTCGCTAGGTTTTACCAAATTTCGGCTAAGATGTTGTGAATACTTTCAAAGTATGCCCCTGGGGTAAGAGCGGTCGGTCAGCTGATGGAGGGATGTTGTGTGGTCTGGGCTGGAGAGGCACCTTTGATCTGACCCAGGAAGGCTTTTCCTGCACAGCACTACAAATGATACTCTGTGAGGGTACAAGCACTTTGGCACTTCAATAAAAATGTGCTAATTTCTTCCAGTAGCCCTTCAGCCTTGAGAAGCTGGCTTCATCTTTCAGAAAGGGCTTTTTTTTCCCCCTTTTCGTGAGTCTAAAGGGGGACAAATATTTCTACTTTGTTACTGTTAGAAGTCTTTGTTAGTAACTTTGGCTTACAATTCATTACTGCAGTCATGTTTTCAGAGCCTGGTGTGAGAGATAAACCCTTTGCAAATGAAGACAGCATCCATTTTCTTTCTACCTCAGGCCATACAGAATTGATTGGGGTAATAAAATGACACTAGCATGTAATATACTGACGGCTCTTTAATTTGAAAACTAGTTCCAGGCTGATTCAAAACTTGTTTAAAGCTAATTTATGACTTGTGTAATTTTCAACTGGACCAAGGTAAAGGATGATACATGAAAACTGATACAGAGTTAACATAATATATTCAAACCTGTCAGCTTGAAATCATCTATAAAGGGTTTGTGGGTTTGTAGGTTAATTTGTTTTGATTCTTTTTAGTTTTGGTTTAAAATAACAATGGCAGAAAAAATAACGGATGCTTGGCTGGTATAAATACCATTGTAAGACACTATTTTTCCATCATGTTGTTTCAAATGCAACTTCATATGCTTTCTAACAAAGTATTTTATGCATACCTTTTTTATATATGTCAGCTCTCAATTTTCTTCAAAATCAGAAGCTGTGTAGAGTTTCTGTTTCCTATGAGTCAACATCTGTGCTGACAGTAACATGGACTGGTAAACAATTACAGTATTTATTACCATAGCATTCCCTATTAATATACACGTCTGTATATACATATCTGTATCATATTTACATACACAATACATATCTGTATATGTGTATTGATCTTCTATTTAGTGGTCTTTTTTTTAAAAGACAAAAAGTAAAAATTGTCAAGTCCTCAAATTAAGCCACAACATCAGCATAGCATAAAATGTAAATATTTTCCAGAGGAATCTATCACTTCTGTGTAGCTCACAAATGAAATCCACATCTGTTCTGTATGCACTATTGATTTTTCAGCATATTGTATCAGTGATACTTCACAGCAAAAGACAAAACTAAAAGAACAATGTTTGCTTCTATTGTGGTAGATGCAAATAGCAAAAATGCCAGATGAGATGAAGAGAAGAAAACAACTGAATGCTTTGAGGGAGGTGCTACAGCTGGATGCACCTTGCACCTTTGGTTACTCATCTCCTACCAGTCATTGTCACCTTTGATCTCTGCTGACCTGAATTTAAAAAAAAATAATAATAAACTGCTGAATGTCCAAGACTCAGAATATAACCAGCTACACTTTTGTGTGTGCTGCCAAGAGTAGCAAGCAAGTTCCATCCCAGGACTAGAATATCTGATGTGTTATGTATTTGTGTCAACATGTAAGTCAAATACTGTTTTTTTTGCAGAACTGTGATTGATTCAAGCCAATGCTGTGTTGGTATCTTAAACTGCTTGAACATTTAGGTCATACGAAAACAGACATAGTTCAAAGCAGCACCATCTTTCTTGCATAAACATAGAATCTCAACACAATTCATGTTTCCTCTTCAAGGTTTTGTAAGTCCAAGAAGGTTCATGTTCTGAGGGCCTTTGAGCAAAATCAGCATTGTGCAGGAAAAATGTAATTACTGAGCATTCTGAATTTATTTTTTTATGATGCGCTTATATTTTGATAAAGAATTTCTGTATTTTCAGGAAATGGGAAGTACTGCTTAATAGTGGGTTTCCCCCCTAATTCATTAATTAATATAATTTAATATTGTGATCCATTAGAAAGCTATGTCTTGAGCTGTCCAACTTGGAAATGAAGATATGTGAGCTTTCATATGTAAGTTGGAAAATATAGTAATATTTTAATGAAATAGGAAGGGCTTAAGCACTAGAAAACATGTCTACCAAATCACTTACTGGCTAGGTTGTATGTCCATGAACAGTGATGTCCATCGCTGCTACAGTTGAGGCTTACAGGTCAATGAGAAGTGCCATTGACATGGTTTTCATCATACAAGGCCTTGAAAGAAGTGACATTTTGCAAAGTCAGTCTCAGATCTTACGATATAAATAATATGTAGGAAGAACAAGAAACTAATTTTTATTATTTTTGAAGTACATTTTTCCTTTTAACACTTTCAATAAAAATGTTGGCTTAGGTCAGAGGTACAGGTTTTTTTACTGTTCTTTACAAAAGTAAACAATACTGATAGTTTTTCAGGTTGTTTTATTTGCTGAGTAGAAGTCAAAATACCAGGATTTGTTACCAGAACTATCGCTCACTTGACCACATACAACACACTGAGAAGCAGCTTTATGAAAGTTCTCACTTGCACCCTGCAGCATTTTTATTGTTGTACCTTACATGAAAGGATCTCATTCTACTTACTGAATATGTTTATTTCTGAGAGCTGGACTTCATATGCTGCCAAATTAGTTCAGAGCAACATAGATCACCTTTCTTCCATATGTTCAGGCTCTATACAGTCTTCCTGAGAAGTGACAGTAGTGTGAAAAGAAATAATAAAAGCACTGTGATGGGAAAGGGAGACGCATTTCTCAGCTTACTTTCTGAATAATAAAGTAAATTTATTTCCCATCCATCTCCTTAAAAATTGAAGTATTATATTAGTTAGCTGGTTCATAAGAAAACTATTGAAAAGGATGGTCAAGCTGCTTGGAAAGAAGGTATTTGAGACTTGATGGGGGAAGAGGATTTATGGCGTGCTGGTCCTGTTGAGGCAAGAGGGATGGAAGAGAAATGTATGTTTGCCAAATTGCAGTTGCTTAGACCATTTTTGAAAACTGTCATTTATTTCTTTCAAAAATTGTAAGAAACAAAAAAATGTTGCTACCATTATCTGGCCACAGGTAATAGAAGTTTGTTCAGGCACAAAAGACAGGTGCAATTCAAGGAGAGAAATCACTGAACCAAGTAATTCAGACAAGTACATAATTTTCTTCCAGCAGATGCGGTTGTTACTTTTGTTTTTGTAAGTAGTGCAGAAGAGCTTCTGGAAACACACTGAGCTGATAAATTGCATGGTGATGGTTTAACTTCCCAGTTTTCAAGAAGAAAACAAACCTGTACTGTTCAGTACTCGGAGCCAGTTCATGGCTAATTGGGTCAACAAGAAGAGATAGTCTTATCATAGTTTACTGGGAACCAAACTGATGCTGCCTTTGAGAGAGAGGACGTTTGCCTGTGCAGGTCCAGATCTGCTAGGGAAAACAGCGAGCTGTCAGGATGGAGATGATGCAAAGTTTATTTCGATGGCATATAGAACATGGGGCTTCCGTACAGTCAGTAGAGGAAAATCGGACTTTTATTATCAGAATGCTGGAGATGTTTCTGCTTGTAGTTCGCTGTGTTTTAGCCATGGTGTTGATATTCTTTTGAGGAACTACTATTTGGGATAGAAGCTTTACCAAGGTATCCCATTTTTTCCTTTTGTTCCACAGATCCAGTGCTTCTGCCCATAAAGCAGTTCAGTGCAATGAACTGCGGTCGGATGGCATTGCTAACATTTTAATTGGTGGCATTCTTTAGTCTTTGCTGAAAGCTCATTTTTCCTAAAATGTCTTCCTCATACCGAACCTTAAACTTAAGGTGGTAAGCCACAGAATTGGCCAGAATATCCTTTTTCTGTCACAAGGGAGGTGGTGCAATGAGAAAGGCATAAAAAGCTTTATTTGAAATATTTAAGCTCAGAAGCTATTTTAAAGGGATTCACCTGAAAAGGTGTATGAAATAGACATATTAGACTATTCCCCTTCCAGACCCAAAGAGATTTTTCCAACTTTCTAGCCACTAGCAACCCCCTCCATGTACTACTACTTCTACAATATCTGGTCTTACCTGTGTTTCTCTGTGTGATTCGTTAATGGTTGTTGGACCACAGTGTTCACTTTTTCCCCTTCCAACAGTCAAACATACATTGGGCTAAACTGCAAATGCTGAATAATATCATGATGAAATTTTAATTTACTTTTTAGAGGTTGTTATGTTGAAAAACTTAATAATGAGCTTTGCAGCTTGCAGTTTCCAAAAGTATAATCTTGATTTCCTTGCAATTAATGACTGTAGAGAGAAACTGATACATCAAAAGCACGTATTCTGCTTGCTAAGTGATGACATCTAAAATATCTCCTGTAATGAGCATTACAACAAGCACAGTAGAGATAGTACCGATTAATGGATTTTTTTCTCAGTAGTAAAATATCTCAATCTGTGCAGTTACCAAAACCACTGTGTGCAGCAGTGAAGGTATTAAAGTCATTTTTGTTTTGACTGATCTGGTCATGTTGCATTGCAAAATCAAGGTAGTTTGGAAAACAGAATGTAAACTACTTAAGAATTTTTATTTTATTTATTTTACTGTAGCATTAAACTTGCTAATAGACAGCCATCTTTACTAACTTTTCTAACTTTACTAGGTTGTGTGCTATATTGGTTTGCAGTGATTGGTAAAATATATTTGTGGGGGATTGTTCTAGCATGGTCCCAGCTGTTTTGCAGAAACCTCCATCTTCAATAAGGGGATGAAATGCAATATTCCCTTCCTTGCAGTTCAGGAGCAGGGGTAGGTATAGGCAAAACAAGCATACTTATTCAGAACTTTGCAATTCCGAAATGCTGTATAGCTACTTAATAATACTTACAGTGCTCTTGTGAAGAAAATATTACCATTTTAAGAGAAAAATATATGACAGATGTTTTTGCCTCTGAGGTAAAAGAAGTTGCCCAGGGTAAAAAGAGTAGAGTTTTAGACCTCAAGTATTTTTCATTTCTCTGTCTGTGCGTAGAGCGCAGTTCCTCTGAAAAGTCTCATTTTCTTGGCGTGCCACGTCAACACGCTGCTGAGGGATCTATTTGTCTCTGTTGCCCTCAGGACTCCGAGCCGTCAAATGAGGTGGTCTCAGAGGCCCCAGGTAATGTGGTACCCTCTACCTCAAGAAGTAGCTCTGAAGAGCTTGTATCGGTGGCACAGAAACGTCCAGAAGAGGTAGGACATTCTGTGTCTATTCTTTTCCGAGATGAACTGTTGGGGGATACACGTTTGCCTCTGTTTTTTCATGCCTAGTGTTGTTTTACTCATAGCAGAGACTTTTTAAAGCTAAAGCTCAATCTGATCCTCCCATACCAACAACGTGCAAGACCAGGGTAAATCTCAGTACCTAGAAGCCAAGCATATTCCATCTGCTGCCTTTTTAATACTGTTTCTTATTATCAGTGATTGGGAAAATATTGCAAATATTTTTTCTTGTTCCTGTCTTTTACACCATGACAGTAACAGGTGTCCCATTAGATTCTGGCAAATTAAACGTTATGACACTAAAGAGTCAGAAGTAGAATCTGTACATAGGTATATAGGTAGACATAAAGTTTCTGTCATCCATCATTAAGTTTAAATACAGCTAACTGCTGGGCTGTGCAAAGAAAAGACCCTCACTAATATTGTGTCTTTTTTTTGTGCCCTTGTTTTCCAAAAAATGATACTAGGTGCCAATAATGTAATATGATCATAAGTCCATACTCCCTGTTGTTACAAGAAAAGGTGTGGACTTGTAAGGTAGTTCCATAAAGTAGCAAATGACTTGGGTTTTTTTTCTGTCCCTGCAACATGTAATTCTCACAGTACACCATAGCTGGAGGAGAGGTTGTCTGCAAAATTCAGACTCAGAACTTAATTTTATGGTGGCAGTCATCCTTTCAGATCCGTTATTATCCCTAAATTAACCCTTCCTGTGAGTAGGAAGTCCTTCATTTGTTGTAGCCTAACTATTATTAATCTTGGCTTCCTCAAACAGTTTAGTTGTTATTTTTATTATTAAAGATATTCCAAGTACCAGGTAATACAAAGACTAGTCTTTCTTGCTTTTTTCTCAGGTTTCGTTTGACTATAATCTTCCCAGTGAAGGAGGGTATGCAATACTAGCCATAGGAAATACAGTGCAATTTATTAGTTCTTAGTGCAGCCTTTAGATAATTATCAAATACCTTCTTGAATTTCTCCTTTCCCCTGATAGTCTTGTCACTTTGTCTGAAGAAGAGGGAAGTCCGCAGTACAGGGCCAGAAGAATTTTTAAGAGTGTCTTCTGGATTAAGACCAAATAGGTACTTCACTTAT
The DNA here is from genome assembly GCA_013398815.1 of Ibidorhyncha struthersii. Taxonomy (NCBI): domain Eukaryota; kingdom Metazoa; phylum Chordata; class Aves; order Charadriiformes; family Charadriidae; genus Ibidorhyncha; species Ibidorhyncha struthersii. The sequence continues at coordinate 207,770 of VZSZ01007640.1, forward strand.
TTCGGAGTATCACCACTTAGTCTAAGATAGAAAGTCAGGTTATCGTATCTAAGCAGTCCTGGGGATAGAGTAATAGGAGCTTTTAGAAATACATTTGTATATATTCTTGAGTAGCAAAGGGACCTCTAGTCTGTGGAGCAAAATGGGTTCTGCCCCTTAAGTCTCCGCTTTGCCAACTTATCTCACTCCACTGGAGAAATTAAAATTGCGAGTACAGATGATACTTAAAAATAAAAATAGAGGAAAAATGCTGTAGAAAGAGGAGTGAAACATGGTTAGTTAGTAAAAGGCGTCCGAGAGGAAGATGGGTATACAGGTTTTGCTTTTGTGGAATAAAAACACCTAAACTCTGGGAGAGAGGAAACTTCAGAGAATTGAAAGATAGATTTAAATTTTTAAATTTTACTAAATATCTCAGTGATAGTTTATGTTGAAGCAGTTTTACTGAATGTGGGGTCACAAAAATATTATATGTGTTTTATAAGGGAATGAGACCTTCTCCAATCATATGTACTGCAGTTTGTATAAAAACAGAGAGGTGAGTCAGAAGGAGTTTTGTGGTTGGATTTGCAGGGAACCTTGAGAGGGGAGCACCAGTACGCTGAGTTTCCAAATTCAGAACCCACCATGAAACAGCCCATCTAAGTTACACTTGGGTAAGTCAGCATGGTAAACAAACATTTGTGAATTCCACCCTAAAAAACAGGTCTTTAACAAAATGAAACAAAAAAAGTGTTTGCAGAGCTTTACTTCAACTAACACCTTTTTTATTTCTCATTTTATTTGAAGTCTCTTGGTGCATCACTCCCTTATATTCTTTCAGTATCTGCTTAATGAGTTAATATTTGGAATTAACTACAGCTGCTAACTGATGCATTATTTGTATAATAATTTATGTCTCATCTGAATTCGACCCATCAGTATTGCTGAGAAGGCAGTTGTTAAGGAAAAGCTCAAATGCAGCCATGGAAAAGAGAAATAGGAGAAAAGTTTCAAGAAGGCAAAATGGCTAACAGACTAAGGATTTCAGGAAGGTGGAGGAGGATTGAGAAGCATGTGGAAAGTGATGTTCAAAAAGAGTCTTGGACTTGCGTATGTGAGGAGAGAACAATTTCTAGTAGGAGAAAGTAAGGAAAATCCCGTGAGTTGCCACATTAATTATTATAAACCATAGGTTTTTTCCTGCGTACAATTTATTTTCCTCTTAGATAGGCCAGCTAACACTCTGGTATTTGTGTCATTTGGTTTTGCTTTGTGGGATGTCACTTGATCACTCAGATGAGGCTTTGTTTTGCACATCCAGTCCTTCCTCCTAGTAGAAACGATGGTTGAATTTTGAGTTCTACTCAAAAAAAGAAGGGCGGGATGGCATCCACTCCTCTTACTGCCTCCCTTCTTCCCAGCATCTTTTCATGCTCTAAAGTCAGATTTAACTCAGCGTGCGGTAGGAACAGTGTCCAGCTATGTGGCATATGACAAAAGCCACTGCAGAAATAATTAGTGTGTCGGGTGTTTAGATTTAGATAACTTGTGAAGGATTCAGGAAAGAGTGTGTATTCATCAGTGTATTTCAGATGCAGAAACACTTTGGGTTATAAATTCACGAAACTGTGTTTGAACTTAGAATGATAACTTCTGCTGTGTTTTCAAATGCTGTGCAATCCTCAATAAAATTTAAGTTGTATAGATTTGAATGCTTGAATGATTTAATTAGTATCCATACTGAAATAAGGAAATTTGCTGTGTGATTGATGAGTTAATATTGTATATATTTATTGTCTTTTTTAAGAATAGGAATTTAAAAGTGGAATGCAAAGAAAAATTTGATGCATTTGAAAGGGAACAGATGTGTGCCATCCTAGTTTCAGTGTCATTTCATTAGACCTTCTTAGCAGTTTCTTAGGAAACTGTAGAATAACACTGTTTTTTGTCGAATGTTATAGTAAATTGTATTGGTTTGGTGGTTCTGCTCCAACAGTAATGCTTAAAATAGGAATTTCAAAATTCAAAACTGCATGATTGTTAGTATGCCCTGAGTCAATACATTGAATGGTATCTCTGATAGCACACATTCTTTACCTTCTTTACCGTGAACTAACGGAAGGAAATTCTCTGGACATGTGCTTACTTAAGAGCTTTTAAAATGTTTTACATGTACAAATGCACTTGTTTGAATAGCACTGCAGTCATTTGATAAAACTGAAAGGCTGATGAATTAGATTCTGTGACCCTTACTCTTTTTTTGTGGTCACTTTCATTGTGCATCTGGCAGTTGCAGGATATTTAGTAAATATATTTATATAGTTTTTTAGACGAATGAACAATGAACATTGAAGAAAGTGAAGGTTTGTTGTTAAAGTAATTTTGCTTTCCTTTTTTCATATAGTGGCTGAAGAGCAAGATGGGTGTGCGGTATCTTGATACCATTTCTCATAAGCAGCACTTCAATGTATGAGGAGTGGTGGTGTCCATGGTTGGTTATCTAAGTAAGAGGAGACTAGTTTTGACATTTCCCTTAAACCTGAGTCTCATAAGAGACATACCCGCTTCTTTAATTAGGAGTGAAACAGAAATACATGAGTTGTGTGTATTAATTTCCTTTGCCGCTCCTGTTGCAAATCAATTAATCATGTTTTAATAGCGTAAGCCTAGAGGCTACCAGAGCTGTTCTTTCTGAATGTCTGTATTGCCAAAGCAGTACAGATACAGATGAAATGCTGTGCCATTCTCTCTTGGATAAAAAATTGAATTGAACAACCACCCAACCCCCTACTTTCCCTCACAAAAAATCATGCATATATGTTCCGGAGCATTTTAGGGTAAAATATTAATGACATGATGGTAGCATATGAACTTGAATAGCTTATATATCGGTGGTGCTTTCTGAGTGCTGTATTAAAGCTATGAAAGCTGTGCAAAGCATTGTGATTCTCAACTAAAGAAATATTAAGATAGGTACCCATTAATCTGCTTCTGAACTATTAGACATTCAGTGCTTGCAGTTTATCTGGATAGAGCACGGACTTTTTTCCATTACTAATGCACAGCTGAGGTATAGTGTTTTGCTTTACAGGAAAAGATGACACTTAAGTCATCTGCCATTAGTCATAGGTATGGTACAGGCAACTTAAAAGGATTATAGAATTCAGTGTTAAAATCATTGCATTATTCTTGGAAAATCTGGGGGAGCCATCTGCATTATTTCACATATGAGCAAAGGGAACGTTTCTTAATTTTTATGAACACGATTGGCAGCTGATACTATCTTTTGTTTCCTGAGTTATCTTTCTTCCCTGATCTCTGGATAAAACCTTTCCCAACAAGTCCCATTGCCTCTTCAAGTTAGTAAGAAACGAGATTTTTTTTTTAAACCCGAAGCTATAAACTTCAGCAGAGCTTCCAATCTGTCCTTATGCTATTTTATTAGACTGAGGTGTTGGCTTTTTAAACAAAGTATGATGTAACATGTTCTGAAAGAATTGAATAAAAAGTAATTCCATGGCAAAGCTTGTAATAATGCTCGTGTGATATTTTCTCCATCTGGTATTATTAGAAGACTTAAACAACCAGATTTCCACCACCGACATCTTTCATTTGAGAAAATAACTCAATCATCACATAGAATAAGCACTGGCAAGGAGCAGAAAGTTGATTTGCGCTCTTAAAGACTGCAAGGAAACATTAGAGGAAATATACATTTACAAATGTATATGTATAAATGCAAAGGTTTTATGCTTGTGCTTATGAAAAGGCTGCGCATTCTTTTCTAAACTTCATAGGCATAACAGTATTTTCTCTCTGTTCTGTGTAGCTGATAGCTTGAAATCATTTAACAGAAGAATTGTGTCAGACTGTTGTTGCTATAAATATGTTGTTCTTCCTGATGCACTGTTAATGGGGAAAAAAATACAGTTACCCACATAGGGTGGGTTGGACTGTATATTTACTCTTGAACACTAAATTTTTTTAACTTCTGAAAAGCTTTCCTGCTTAGAAAAGTCATTGGAAATTTCCATGCTGTATGGACCTAGCAGACTGTTTTCTGATGAAGAATCATGTGATGATTTACTAGTTATTCTGTATCACAGATAAATAATACATCTTTGTATCAGAAGTTGTAGGACTGTGATTTTGGCACAGAGGTTGATTGGTACTGTGAACCTGCTGCTACACTGAGATTGGGATGTTCATTGTGTGCACCACAAACACTACGTGGCATACTTAAAGAGAAAAAAACACACTAGGTCATCTCTGTCATCCATCCCCAAGCAGACATAGGATTGATCCCTCCGGTGCATTCGTTAGTACTTTATTCTGGTTTCAAAACTTCTGAGCAATGATGGTTTTCACGCTTTTGGAGCCTTTTCCTTTACACTCCTGTTCAAAGCACATTACAGAATATTTATTGCACCACTCCTCTTTGTTTTCTTTGAGTGGCAATGAAGAGTTGCAACAGCTTACAGATCTAGAATTGCTATGCATTTAGAATATTTTTCTGGACCTAAGTCAGAATAATTGTAGAGAAGACTGAAATCTGGTTACCTGGCTGAAATTTGGTGATGTGGCCCATAATCCAACTCCTTGCGTCAGAGTGTGGGTTCCAACCATCAGTCTCATTTATCAAAACAGAGGAGCTGAGTCACTGATTCAGATCATTTGGCACTCAGGAGATTTGTTTGGTTTTACTTTTTATGCTTCTACAAGTAATTATTATGATTACTGTAGTTCCCGTTAATGTTTCATAACAAAAGTGCTAAACCACATGCCTAAAAAGCCTTAGAGTCTAACTGTGTTAAAAGTGAATTAATAATGAACGGAGAAGAGAACATAATACCTTTGACTACTGAAGTGATTCCTCCGTAAAAGAAACTGGGAAATACAGTAGGCATGGAAATGCTCTGGAGTTAGGAATTCGTATTTTCCATCTGATCTCTTCACATGGCTTTTTTATGTATTCTTCTTCATAACAAAACATAAAGGTCGCAAGATGGCTGGAAAATGCTGTCATGCAGTTCTGCTTCTGAAGTCAAAATTTGTTTATGTATATTTAAGCTGTAAATGGCCTTATGGAATGAGGGCTCCTCTTAGAAGAACATTATTAATTTAAAAAATGAATTAGTTCTGTTTAAAATTTCCACAAATCCAAGACATTTTTCTTTATTTAACCTTTTCACAGTCTCTGCCCTTCTTTAAAGTACATTCAGTCCTATATCATCTGTTACTCAGGAAGGTATTTAATACATGACTTGGCATCATTTGCATTATACAAGAAGATTAACTTTACAAGCTCTGCTATTAATCTGAGTAGCTCTACATATTGACCTATGAAAGAACATAATTAAGTTAGCTTAATTAAGTTAATTAATTGTTACACTCTGATGAACTTACTATTGAGAGGAAATTAAAGGCAAATAGAAAATGGCATTCATTGGTTTGAAATCATATTTTAAAGGATTTTACAAAGATACATTATATTTAGATGACGAAAATATCTATTGTGTAATAACCAAAGCAGAGGCAATTAAAAATGTCAAAAGCTAAGAATCCCTGCAGTATTCTCTCTTATTGCCTGACATTTAGCCATATTTTGAAAAGCAATAAAAAAAAAAGTGTGCTAGAAATTTAGAAAGAAACTGTTGTGGGCTTTTTTTTCCCCAATACCCAAATAATTGAAGTGAGAAATCGACACCACTGTCTAAACATGGACTACAGAGAAAAGCATGCTGTACAAGTTAGGTAAGTGTTATAATCTGATATCACACTCTCTTTTGGGGGAGAGAAAAGGGGAAAGGGTTGAAAGACAGCACAGGGCAGCAAGCACTACCCGTTCAAAAGTGCATACTCGCACATCAGCGTAAGAATGCCTCTCTCAAGTAGCGATGGAGAGGACAGGAGATGCTTCCGGAATTTCCTCTGTCAGCTGAATTTCAGTTGTCAGGAGTGCCTGCAAGTTCACTGCAGGAAAACGTTCAGGGTTACAGCACAGATCCAGTGCATGGACCGACCCTCGGCATGACTCCCAACATCTGGGGCGCCGTCATCAATCTTAATATGCACTGATGTGGACCCTGGAGATCATCAATTCCATGTAGCCATAATTAATAAAAAGTAAGAGTAAAATGGCAAAACATGCACAAATGTGCTGCAATAAATGCTGCCAAATGAGCAGTTTATTAATCTGTGAGATTCATTAAATTGCCATGGCTTTAGTTTGAAGTGAATTTGTCTGAACTGTTACTAGTTCTCTACTAATTTTTTCCCCAGATATACAGGTTTTCTGGATTGCATCCTCAGTGATTTTAGGATTTCATGCTTTCTTTCTTTTGTGAAAATTATTATTTTAACTCACGTGAAAACGTTATTTTCCCTGCACTGTTATTCTTTGGCATTTCCAGATCACATGAAAAGGTCATTGATCTATGGATACATTCTCTGGAAAATAGCAGCATTGAAAACAGGAAGCCAGTGGCATTGAGAATCACTTGTGTACAAATTTCTATTCATATTCTGAATACAGATAAGTTGGAAATTGATCCCTTCAAAGAGGAAAAAATATATCTTTCCTTGAATGATACTAGGGGTTATTTTATTCAAAAATAATCTGAAACATTTTTTAAAATGGATAGGATCAGAAGAAACAGTTAAATTACAGCTACTCTATATTTAATAAGACATATTGTTTTTCTTTAACACCTTGCCCATAAAAAAGACAGGTTTAACTTTTGTAAATTCAGTTTGAAATGAACATGTTATAATTGGCCACTTTAAAGTCTTATAGAGCGTTGAACAACCAGCTATATTCTAAGAAGAAAGAACAGCTTTGACTTCAGCTTAAACAACATGCTTTAAAACATAATTTTTTTTTTTTTTTTTTTTGGCTAGAGGAAGAGAGTGGAAAATGGAATGAAAAATCAGAATTAAGCAAGCTTTAGGTGGGAAAATAGCAGCAAGTTGTACAAGTTGAAGGCTGTTTCCCACCTGCAGTATATTTTGATAGCTGTACTGATGTCAGTGGACTTCGGTGTACCTGTGTGCACTGTCCGGTCAGCTACGACTGGATTGTTTTGAGGTGTTCGTGCTGTGGCACGGTACGATGTCATGTAAGCTACTGTTGTTATTTGCTGTGTGGCACATGTGATACACAACAGAAATTCTTTCCTGGAGGAAAGTAAACGTAACTCTTTTTTTCAATGTCATGTACATGCTCTTAGTGTTCTTTTTTCTTTCTTCTTTTTTTTCTTTTATTTTTTCTTTCTTTTCTGAGGGCTTTGTTATCTTCTCTCTTGTCTGTAATACTTGAATGAAAAATTAAGCAAATACGCTCTCTGGTATTGTACGCAGTGTAAATATTAGATTTCACATGCACTATGTGAACAAAGCAATGATCCTTTTCCTAGGTGATATACAACATCAAAAAATTTCTGGTTTAATATGACAGGTTGAAAATATCATCAGAACCCTTTTAAGTTGTTATAGTCTAGATTTCAGATAATCAAGCTTGAGCAAATTTGAAATTTTCAATGTCATCTTTAAGGTAGTGAAGATAAGCAGAGGTCAGTCAGTAGTCATTAATAACGTAGGTTATATAGATTTTTCCCTACCCAGTTGTTTCAGGGTTATCTCTGAACTGCTGTGTAATCCCAATAGTGTCACAATGCTGCTTCATCAAAGTACTGTTTCTGTTAAGCAGAATATTTAGACATTGAAGAGTGTGTGTTACCTAAATATTTTAGCACAGTAGGATCAGTGATGTGGTATTCATTAGAATTGCTTTTTGCCATTAATGTGTATTTTTGTGAGTCATATATACATTAATCTACCCTAATTAAGAGTAAATTAAGTTTATGTTCACGCCAAGTATGTATTTTCTGAAGACTATGAAGTAGATTAACACACACCATTATCTTTGATAGCCCTCATTAACCTGCTAAATCCTTCTTAAGTGAACAGTTTTCCTATAATTAATTTTTTATTTTCTAAAAGTGGCTAGTCAGCTATCTTAGCCTCCCAAAACCTCTAGATTACCTGGAATACCCAGAACTATGTATTCTGTGCTATAGTTATGGGCTTTGTTTTAGTTAGAAACTATGAAAAAGTTACTGAAACTACAGTTAAATTCAGAGGGACTTGGACTATGATGAGGAGTAGTATCTTTGGGAAGTTAGTTATCCATTATCCAGTCCTGATGTGTTTTACGGTGGTAAAATTCTTATTTAAATCGATTGAAGTCAGCACAGGAAATTAGCACACACCTTCTGTTCAATAAAGATACTTTTGTGTCCTCTCATAAGGAGGTTTGGTATTATTCCGTATTCTCCGTGTACACAAGAGGCAGAGATACGCCTACTGCACAAGTTAGCTGGCTAAAATTATTTGTCTAAACCTCCATAGATTGTGCCAGTGTTCACTGAGAAAGATGCTTGCAAGGGCACCCAGATTAGGCTTTAACCTAGGGGAATGTGTGTCACTGCTGGCTAAGACAGGGCCCTGGCGATGCTCTGCAGTTCAGTAGCCAGCAGAGCAAGTCCTCCAGCACTTTATACCAGCCCAAGCCCACGCTGCTGCTGACAGCCTGCCTGCTGGTCCTTTTGAACCAGAAGATGAGTGAGGTGGGTGGGTGGGCTGATCTGGCAGACCATGGAGTGACATCCACGGGAGGTGAAGGGAGTACATAGCTGTGGATCACGACCTCCCTCTTCAGCGGCAGCCTGCAGTTAAATGGTCCAGGACTGAGACCTGCATTGTGAGGTGAGACTGCATTGTGATTTCGGTGCTCTAGAAAAATTAAATGAAAATAACCCACAAAATACCCATTAGTATTTCTGGCTTTAATGCATTGGCCAGTTCTTCTGTATTTACCCATTCAAAAGGAGCACTTTTTCCTCATTTTACAGCTCTCCTCTCAGTTTACCCCACAAGAGTAGGCTTGTCATATTTGGGTTGTTCAGGAGAGTGACTAAAATTAAGAGCTACTCCTTAATGTTGTAACTAATGAAAAACCTGCTCTTCTTTCTGCAAATTAGGATCAATTACTACTTGTAAGATTTTCAGACAGGTGATTAGTTACACAAAATTTAGGCTGTGATTTGGAATCAAGAACCACAGGCACAGAAAGCGGTATAGGTGTGCTTGCATCCATGCGACTTTTTTTTGTGTTCCTTACCAGAAGCAATCTTTTCAGACTGTTAGTGCACAGAGGTGTAACCATACCTTGCCTGTTGGAGGGCCATCACTGTTGGTTTGGATTCAAGAAAACAGAGGGAACCATATTCAAATCTAGGACTCCACCTCCACTCCACTCCACTCCACTCTCTCCAAAATCAGAGTAAATTTAAGTAGTATGTTCTAACTTGCGGTAGATTTACAAACGAAATTCAAAAATGAGAAGTCAGTGTAGAAAGTTGCCTTAAATCTGTACAACTGAATGACAGTAGAACTGTTCCCTGTATGTTTTCCAAACCTTTGATTGTACTGGACTCCAGTTTTCTCCAAATTTTCAATAGACTTTCTGCGTGTAGGCACTCACTATAGGTAAACTCAATTAATCCAATATTGGTTACACAGGTTGGGTATTATGAAGATAAATATCTATAGTTTAGGAGGATAAAGACAGGCCTTTAGAAAATACCTTTTTAGAGGAGTGTAGAAAATTAAACACAGTCAAGAATAAGGGCATGTTTGTTCTAATGTAGCTCTGAATCTGGGAGGTATAATACTCAAAATGGAAGATAAGGTATGAAAAAGTAGGAAGCATGAAGAAAGAGAACATAAAGAAAGGAGCAGAGAACTTTTTCTGCATTTTAGATGCTTATTTTTATTCTCATTTTCTGACAGTCTTTATTTATATAGTTAGTTCTGGGAAAAAGATCTCAATAAGTCAGCATTTAAAAATGGAGTCACCCATAGAATATAATTTGTGTGTGTGCATGCTCTGCAAAATTTTAGATGTTTGTTTCTGAAAAATGTTTCTTGTTTTAACAACCTCTTTATATTTTCAAGGGTGGTATGTGAAATGGGGATAGAGGCAAAAATGATGCAGTGTCATTCAGAGCCTGTAGATAATCCAAAAGTCACCATTGTTCATATTTTCGCCTGATAAGCAGCAGAGTAAAAATAACCCAGCTTTGAAGTCATGTTGTTACTTGAGAAAGCTTTCAGTGTCTGTAGAGGCACCAAGTTATTCAAAAAGGGGAGGCACATAAAAACTTAGAAACCACCAAACCCCAGCTCAGTTCCTGGAAGAAAGACCGAGTAGATAAAACTTCCTTCTTCACTGCAAGCGTGACACCCTGCAAAATCTCTCCTTATGCCGTGGAGGGTGGTACGTTTTATCCATCCATCCCCTCCTCAAGTTCTCATGTAGAAACACTGAACACTTAGAGAAAATTTGAAAATAAACTTTTATTTGAATTATTTTATCTGAGATTGAAAGGTGGAAGAATTTATAGTGGTGTTTAAAATAATATTACTATTCCTAAAGTCTTAAGTTTTCTAAATTCCTCCTATGATACTAAGTATTTCAGGTGAAATTTCCTTATCTCAAAGGTTATTGTATTTAGTAATAACATTTAAATTGGGAAACTAATAGGGATAAATTTGATTTGTTCTTGCTTTCGTCTTGCAGTCTTCCCTGTGTGTCTGCCTGTGGCCGTGGAAGGCGACAAGAAACTGGGCTGGATAAACCTCTGTTGTTGTCCAGTGCAGCTCCTTATTTCTTTATGCCAAAAGTTAACCTGCCAGTGTTGCCAGAAGCCAAGAAATAGTGTCAAAAATTAAAACTTTTCAGATACAATATTGCATACGTGGTGTGGTTTCTGTTCTTTTTTTTTTCTGAGAAGTTAGTGTCTATGTTTGTATTTCACAGTTTAATACAAATGTAACACATTGAGAAGATGGCTTAGCCAATTTTTCCAAAGTATTACAACTTTAGAACTTCCTGATTTTTATTTACTGAATTAATGCTAGTTTATTTTAATTTAAATCAATATGCATTTTAATTTGAATTTAATAAGCAAGGGGGCTTTATGTTACAGTCTGTGAAGCTCCCATGACATAAATTACTAAATAATGCTGTTCAATTATATATTGCACTTTTCTAATGGCAAACCTACCCCAAGAGCTTGTTATTTTGAGTATTTATTTTTAACTCTATAATCTGTATTGTGAATACATTTTGATTTTGCAGTCAGGGCTATATGATTAAAAGCACTGAATCAAAAACAAAAAGATCCTTAGCTCGAGGAGGATCCATTTCTAGTGTAAAACCAGATGTTATGGATAAAAAAATTCTAAAAAAATCAAGTTGTATTGATTCTGTTTACTGCATTTTGGCTAGGGTTTGTGCTTAATAGGAGGGGTTTAGGCTTTTTTGAAAGGGAAGACTGATAATAATACTGATAATATTGTTTCAAATATTTGGAAATGTCACTGTTTTTTCCTACAGAGTGTCTTATTCAGCACTTCATAATAGCCTCTACTTCTCTGCGTAATACAGAAACTTAAGTTAGTAATAGAAACAAGATTAAAGAAAGTGAACAGATCGCTTAATGGAACAAACGAATTCCTAGCCTTATTAATTGGTAAGCTTAAGCTAGAGAAGTATTGCACATGTAAACTGGGAAAATGGAAAACTGTTTGCATAAATATTTTTCCATTAAAGCACGTCATTAATGGACTTTATCAAATCAGACCAAGGGTCTGTATCAAGCAGCTTCATCATCCATGTAGTCATGAAGTGAATGTCATCAGAAATCACTGGTCTTAAACACTTACTGGCTCAATATGATAAAATGACTGTATTTTTGTTTGCACAGTAACCTCAAATCCTCATATTAAAAAGTGGCAAATTTTTTTGCCCTTTGCTGTTCTAAGTGTGACACATGTAACAATTATTCATCATTCCATAATGGATCATTTTTATCAGTCCTCTGTCTTTTCTGTATATATAGAATAAATATTTATGTTTTCTCATTTTTCTGAACTAGAAGATACTGATAGAATAGGTTTGAAGTGTCAACTATAATTCATTGCCTGCAAAGAAAAGCTTTATACTGATACTGTGTGAAAGGAAAAGAATATCTAAATCATTTCAGCAGCGGGCTTATAACCAAGATAATATCAGCATTTTCCTTCCCGAAAATATATCTGCCATAAATTAAAGGAGGTCTTCAGTATTTTATTAAAATGCTTCTGACAAGTTTAACCCCATCTTCAACAGGAACGTATGTATGAATACAAAAACCTTTCTAAAAAAAAAAAGTGAAGGTCAAGTGAAAGTTAAACAAGCTTGCGGTAAACTTCATAATAATTCTACAAACATTTTGTTTAGAACACATTAATTATGATGCTTATTTAGTATTAATCTAAACGTACACATTTTATTGTTATAGAAGCTTAAGATACATGTAGCACTTGCTATTTTGTACAATAGTAACATAGTTTGCAAAAACCCTATGAAATACTTGTATACTGGGTATATTTGAATGAATTCTTAATTTAGTTAAAATTAGCCTTAGCAGTAAGCATAATAGAGGAGAGGTGCATGTCACAGTATATAATTATGTTTAAATATATACATAGCAAAGTAATTGGGATAATAAGAATATAATTAGAATTCAAAATAAGTTTGTAATGAAGCTTTTTATACACAATACTATGGTTCGGTATCTTAACACATTTTCAGTTATGCTTCCAGTTTAACAAGAAAGTGCAGGAAAGCGTCAGTACTATTTGTAATGAAGTAATAGCACAAGAGAAAAGTTGTAAGCGATGGAATCCTGCACCTGTTTGGCAGAATTCATAGCTGTCCCTTTATTATTTTTTAAAAGCGTTTGATTTGAAGTACTTTGAAGGGTCCTGTACCTCCTTTCTCTGACAAGGGCAGAAATGTGCCTGCTTCCCATTCAAGGACGAGTGGTTAAGTTTTGTGCTTTCTTTGTGAGTGCTCCTTCCACAAGCCCCTGGCTGTGGCTGCGGCAGCGGCAGCAGCAGCACCTCCCGCACGTACAGCCACTTGCTCCCTAATTCCAGCTGCAGCTGGAGAGCGCGCCTCTTCCCAGAGAGGTGCTCTCCAAAGCACTTGGTCAGAAGAGACGTTTCTTTTCTGGAGCCAGTCCCATCCACAGAAGACCCAAAGCACCCATCGCAGGCTGGAATAGCTTTTTGCAAATCAGTAGAAAGCTGAAACCAAGTCTCGGTGTTTCTGATGTATATGAGAATGTTAATTTGAACTCTTGAGTGTTTTTTCCCTGCAATGAATTTGACGTTAATCACTCATTAGTATGACATCACATTGATGCTGAAACTAAGTTGGAAGATTTTGTAAGGTCATGTATTTAATAAGAAGCTTATGAAAATACAATTTTGAGTTATACCCAACATTTCGTTTAGAAACTTGATAATTGCTTTCTTTAAAAAATCAGATATTAAAAGACAATGTGAGAATGAATCCTTCCTTTCCATGACAAAAACACAGAAGCAGTCCTTCATTTTGGAAGCCATCAGTATGTTAGGAAGGTCATTATTGTAAAGCTATGCATTTGTCCCTGCTAGTGACATAAATAAGGTAAGTGATCTTATGGTATTTGCTGTTGTCAAATTGCATTAGCATCTTAGGCATGATAAGAATGTCATTAATGTGAAACAAAAATTAATTACTATGATAAGGCAATAAAACTTGTTTAATACTGCATGATCAGTAGCTTGAAAGAAACTTGCCATTTCAATTTTAATTCCTTCTGTAAATATTTCCAGTTCCTACAGACTCTGAATCTTTACCTTTTGTGATTATTTACAGACAGAGTGGAATTTACTCTTGGATGGGCACTCTGTAGAAACAAATTGTTAAAGGTGACTCCATTTGCCTGCCATCTGTCCTTGCCGGAATGTTTTTAGCATATGTATTAGGGAATTGTTGCACTATCCCATCCTAAAATCAGTGTCAAAGATAAGGGCGATGAGTTATGTTCTGGGCACTGCTCCTGTCCACCGAGTGCATCTTGTGTAAGCAAATTTGCTAACTTTCAGACAGCTCAGACACAGGAAAGGTGAATCTGATGGTCGCTGAAATTAGCAGCGGTTCTGTATAAAACCGCATAGAAACGATTTGTTTAGCTTTGGTCATGTCTCGCTCAGGCTTTTAGACATCTTTTTTAAGGTTATGCTGTTTATGTATGCTGAATTTTCGTCAGCCACCTAAAGAGGCCTCGAAGTAACACAGTACTTCAACCCAAACATCTGCCTACATGTGGGATGAGAACTTCCTTTAACTGGTGGGTTCCACTGCTTATTAGAGAGAAGCAATGGCATTGATTGCATTTGTATCTCCAAATTCTACACACTCGATTTATAAGCAGCATCCTACTGAAAAGATTGTTATTTTCTGAACAGCAGACAGGCATTTATATTTGGTCTTGTCCTGCAGATTCACTGGGTCCTCTTGCCTTACACAGAATCTGAGTAAATGAATAATAATAAAGGCAGGAAGTCAACTGAACCGTTCCATTTTCCACCGACTACCCTAAGTGAGATTGTAAACTTTTTTTAGGGTAAAGGGTTTTCTCTCAGTGCTGTTCTACTCAAAATGAAGACATTTGGTGTTGAAAATAAACCTTGACTAGGTGGACAACACACAATTCAGATTCAGTAAAGCTCAGCATTTCATGCCAAAAAATCTAGAGCTTTCAGTTGCTTGCATACAATCAAATGCATGCTAAGAACTTAGAATTCACAACAGCCCATTGTTCTTTCCTTTAAAATATCTCTTTCGGTATAAGATACATACTATATTAAAGTATGAGGTCATACCTGATGGAAATCAGGCACTTATCTTAGGCTGTCACATGCATTTGGCCTTAGGCTACGAAGATGCAACTTAGCATTCACAGCATATCTTTCAAAGAACTGGCGTCTGGTATACTGTGGGAAAATTCATCAGACAAAAACTGTATTAGGCTACCAATACATATAGTTACATATAGCTGAGTCTTTTCTAGCTCTGGAAGAAGCTAGAAGCTTTCTGTTCCAAGAAAGTGGATACATTGGATGAACTGATTTCGTTAAAAGTCAGCTTTTTGTGCTTTGAAACACAAGTACTGAGAAATACTTGGTTGTCTTCATCCCTTCCTGAACCAGGAGGAGCCTGCCTCCCTTGCAGAACAAATATGATGCCTTCACGGCAGATTGAGCAAGCACCCTGACTGCTGCTTCCGTAATACTTCTCAAACATACAGCAATAGTTCTGAGGGAAGCAGACTCTGGCAGGCTTTGATTGACTGGTGGTGACTTCTGAATTTCAGCACGAGAATTCACATCTTCACAGTGCTCTGTGAGGAACTTGCTGCACATCTTCCAGCACCAGAAAACTTCATTATGGAAGCCTACCATTGGTCAGAAGTCAAGTCGTATATTTCTCTTTTCATAATAACGTTCCAGCTAGCTGTAAGTGCGCGGCTAAGAAATTTCAGCAAGTCAGCCAATCTTGCGTTTGAAAGTGGTATTTCAGTGGCAACAGTCAGGAGGAGTATACCTAGGGCTTTCTGAAGTGCTAATTTCTTAGACCACGTACACTTGAGTGTGCCTGTCAGAGCATGAAAAAAAATATTAACTGCAGAGTATCTAATGCTTGATTTTGCAGGACTTGATAGATCACTGGTTCATAAACATTAATGTAGAAAGCAGCAGAATGATGCGCAAGCCAAGCTATTGAGGAGATCTGGCCTTTCATGTTTGGACAGGCATGACATTTTGTTGTCAATTGACTCTTCTTATCCTTTCCTGCCATGGGTTATGAAATCATATGCTCTGGGGAAAGAAAATTCAATTATGCGTTTAACATTTTTGGATTAGTGAGGAATACGCATCTGGCGTGGTGAAAGCAGGATGGTTTTATCTATAAAAGTTAGTTACAGAAATTATCTCAGTTGATATAAATATGATTACAACCTGCTGTATTACTCAGAAAATCTGTAACACTTGAGACAAAAGCTGCTATTATCACTGTTAGAATCAGGATCTTTTTTCAGAGTGATGAAACATTAATGTGGTGGGAGTTCTAAAATATTTAAAAGTTTGGCTTGTGAAAGTGAATATAGAAATCTGTTACTGTGTCCAGAAAGGATTTAGAGGCAACTGCTGATGTAACAGCTGACCAGCAAATAGACCAGTACAATGTGACTTGAGTTCTCTGCTCCACCTCATCCCAACCCCACTAACATTTTTGGGGTTTTCACAGTTCCTTTTGCATGAAAAGACTGGAAGCTTAATTTTCCAGGTACAGAAGGAAAATAAAATAAAATACTGGAATGAGTAGTGACTGGATGCTGCTAAGCAAGGATTAGGGATTTAGTCATGGACTAGTCCTCCTCCCCGAGGAGAGAAGGACTGAAGTCTGGCAAGTGCTGTTATTGGCTATAGAATAGACAGGTGGACGGTTACTTAAAACAAACAAAAAAAAAACAAAAAAGCTGAACACATAGTCAGTTGGAAAATTAACTTCTGTGTTACATCCTTTCATCTAAAATGCTTAATTTTTAGACTTCCAGTCATTCTTGGTGAGGTGCATAAAGCATGTTGCTTAACAGAATAAACCCGAGATTAAATATTGCTTCATATATTCCCTGTCAGAAAACAGGACTCCTGGTCTTTAGGACAGATGAATGAGTTGAAAATTACATTTATCAGTGAAATATTCAATGCCTGTGTCAGCCATTACAAAATGGACACCATAGGTGGTGGTTTTCTGGTTGGAACACATTGCTGTAGTCCCCAAACATGTTTCTAGTTTTTCAGGGAAAGAGACTGCCACCTGTTACAGTTTTTCCTCTTGGGTTCCCTTAAATGTCAGATTAGAGGAAAAATGATGATTCAGAATTTTTTTAAAAAAACAACAACCCAACAAAAAAACCCTGCCAGCTATTTCCTTTCTAGGAATAACTCCTCAGTCCCCCCACCTTGAACATATCTATAAGTGGTAAGCTGTTATCTCTGCCTTAGCCTTGTACCAAGAGAAGATGTTCTGTTAAGGAAGTAGACAGAGAACAGCAACAAAGAGGAGCTTGTGTCTAAAGGAAAGGTCACCAAGAAGATTTTAAGTGATATCCTAAGGACCTTCAGAAACTTTCCTGGTTAAAAAGATGAGAATTTTGTGAAGTAGACTGTGAAAGCTAGAAGGCAACAAACCTGAAGACAGTGAAACATCCACCAAAGGGTGAAGTTCTGCACGCGTTGAGAAGGCAACAAGAGGAAATAGTTCGTGGGAGGAAGGTTGCACAGCCTTGAGACGTGTTATTTTCACCTGCTTTTGTCTAAAGCTATCAGCTTAAACAAAACAGCCAAATGGGCATGGAGAAAATTCCGTGTTATTCTTTGTATCCATGGATAAGACCTTGAAAATGAAAAAATATATTTGGGACTTTACCCAAGGAGTAGGGGGGGCTCTGTTGAATTTAGTGAAACTATTCAGACAAAATAAAGATCTTAGCTCTCACCTCAATCACTCAGAGAAACAACAGGAAAAAGAGAATCACAGATAGAACCTGTACTTTTACATAGGCCAGGAATGCAAATCTTTTTCATTAAACAAGAATACTAGCTTATTGCTGAAAGCCACTGCAGGTAAGGTGCAGTTCAAATCACCTTGACAAGAATATTGCCAGGAGATGTATTTTGCATTTTCTCGGGTCTTCTCCTTCCTGCACACTTTTGTGTTTCCACCAGCTTAACTTTTAAATGTCCTGTATAAACAAAATCCGTACATCTTGTGAGAAATTGTAGATATTATTAAGGAACCATTTACTTTTCTGTGGAGAAGTATGTAAGACTAACAAGTTTGGCTATGCAAAAGAAACTACATTAAGAAAATGTTTGCTTCACAAGTGGTAGGAAATACCATTTCCTTTTTGCCAGCAGTAGCCAGTTGAGAACTTAGCATGGATCCCCAGACAACAGAATTAACTCGAGTTGCTCACCCTTGGCTTACACTTGTTATGTTTTCCCACTGTGAAGGGAAGTTAGGTACTGAAGCTTGTTCGTGTGAGCTGCAGGTGAGCTCTGGCACTTGATTCACGTGTGCTTTCTGCAGATTCTGAGTTGTAGGACTGCAATCCCTTAGTTTATTGAAGTCTGCTTTTAATTTGGGGAGGTACCGTTTTCTTTCTCCTCTGCTCAAGGCATAAGTTAAAGACAGAGACCCTTATGAATCGATAATAGTTAGAGTAGGATGAAAAGCTATGTGGCACTGAATATTGTAATGGGAATATCTTAGTGGTATGCTTTCATCATGTTAAGTTGCTTAAAGTTTCTTGGGGTTTTATTTTTGATTTGAAAACCCGGTGAATCTCACTGTGCTGACAGAAAGTCTGACATCATATCCACAAGGAATGGGCAGCAATGCTGCATTGCCTTTGAGTCATCAGTGGACCCAGAGCTTCTGCAAGGGAGACATGGTGGCACTGGTTTCCTGGCCCTTCTTGGCCAGGACACATAGATGGCAAGGTGCTGGGGTCCACAAGTGTCTGTCATTTTCCGGACGTTGTCCAAGTTGTTACCTGTGGTTTATCAGTCCGAGAGAGAAAAAACAAAAGTAGCGATGTTCAGTGAGTAGGAAATTCTTGTTTTCTGTGGCTATAAAATATGAATAAGGGTTTCCTGAATGGGCTCCTGTCTGCTGTGGGGCGGCTGTTGAAGGCAGGCTTGGGTGCTTTGGCCTGTAGAAAAGAGGAGATAATACCTGCTAATGAGGAAGCTCTTGCTGAATAGGGTAGCTTACACATTTGTGGGCTACACCAGCAAAGTGCCTAATGCTGTAATAACCTACAAATCCGAGCTATTCAGGTTGGGATAAGTGTTATAATCAATTATTGTAGCTTTCAATAGAGGCCTGTTCCTCATCTTTTTGTCAGCCTGAGCCTCTTACCTGCCTTGTTGAGTCATATCTTGATGTGTGATAATTATATCCGGTCATAGTGAGTGCTGAATGCTGGTTTGTAGGAAGCTGTCTGCGGGTTAAACTTCTCGGTTAATGAGGAGCTGACTGTGTGGGATTGGATTACCGTCTGGATTAGATTTCTAACGCAATTCATTTCCAGGCATCCTCTTTCAGTATTTTCACTACACTTTAGTCTATATTAAGGTGGAAATTGGATTAAAAAGGCAAAGCGTGAAGTCATTTGCTGAAGCAAACAGGGTGTTAGTGCCAAATTTTGTATAAAAGGATGCTGCTGAAAAGACTGCGGGTCTCTCTTCTAATCCACAGAGAATCCATCCACCTCTGAGTTTAAGGACTTCATTTCCAAATACAATGCACAGGGGGTACGTAAACCCCTGTTAAACGGTTCATTTTGTGCATTCATCTGTTGTTTGTTTATGGTATTAAAAATGTTGTTTTCAGGCTGGAACAATCCCATTCATGCAGAAATCACTTTGTAAATGTAAATAGTGTATTAGTGACAGCTCTCTTCAGAGCAAGTGTTTTAACCTGTTGGGTAGTATCAATAGCTCTTAATAATAGCTCTCTTTACATGGACTTTCAAAAAGCATTCGATACTGTCCCCCATACAATTCTTGTGGAAAAACTGGCTTTGCACGGCCTGAATGAGCATACGATCCGCTGGATCAAGCACTGGCTGACTGGAAGGTCCCAAAGAGTGGTGCTCAATGGATTTAAATCCAGCTGGCGACTGGTCACAAGTGGTGTGCCTCAGGGCTCAGTGTTGGGACCATTTCTGTTCAATGTCTTTATTGATGATCTTGGTAAGGACATAGGGTGTATCATCAGCAAGTTTGCAGATGACACCAAGTTAAGCAGGAGTGTTGATTCCCAGGGGGACAGGGAAGCTCTACAGAGAGACTTAGATAGGTTGGATCACTGGGCCAACATCAATGGTATGAGTTTCAACAAGGGCAAGTGCCAGGTTCTGCACTTGGGCCACAATAACCCCATGCAGCGCTACAGGCTTGGGGAGGTGTGGCTGGAAAGCTGCCTGGCAGAAAGAGACCTGGGGGTTCTAATTGACAAGCGGCTGAATATGAGCCGGCAGTGTGCCCAGGTGGCCAAGAAAGCCAACGGCATCCTGGCTTGTATTAGAAATAGCGTGGCCAGCAGAAGTAGGGAGGTGATTGTGCCCCTGTACTCAGCACTGGTGAGGCCACACCTCGAGTATTGTGTCCAGTTTTGGGCACCGCAATACAAGAGAGATATCGAGGTGCTGGAGCGAGTGCAGAGGAGGGCAACGAAACTGGTGAAGGGCCTAGCAGACAAATCATATGAAGAGCGGTTGAAGGAGCTGGGACTGTTTAGTTTGAGGAAGAGAAGGCTGAGGGGAGACCTCATCACTCTCTACAACTATTTGAAAGGACACTGTAGAGACGCTGGTACTGGTCTCTTCTCACAGGTAATTAATGACAAGAGGGAATGGCTTCAAGCTCCAACAGGGTGGGTTTAGACTGAACATTAGGAAAGAATTTTTCACAGAAAGGGTGGTTGGGCATTGGAATAGACTGCCCAGGGAGGTGGTTGAGTCACCATCCCTGGATGTGTTTAAGAGATGTTTAGATGTGGTGTTGGCGGATATGGTGTAGAGGATAACTTTGTAGAGTAGGGTAGATGGTTGGACTCAATGATCCCAAGGGTCTCTTCCAACCTAGACAATTCTATGATTCTATGATTCTAATGTTTTAAATATACAAAAGAAAAATCTGCCTTTTTCTCAGTGAAATAAAGATTTTCAAGAGGAAAAATTGGTTATATAGAGAGGCGATGCTTACTATATCTGAAAATGTTAACAGGGCAAATGAATTATTGCTGTTCTTGAAGGCAGTGTTGTGTGTGAAACTTCCACTGTCACCGAGTAAACAGCAAAGTTTGAATTGTAAGCACAAGACCTGACCTAAACGATACATTTTAAAAATCCCAAATCAGAAGCTAAATATCCAAAAGTATGTGCAGCCAAAGATGTAATTCTGGGCCACAACCTTAAAATTTGTCATCGCCTGATGCGGGACAACCTAAATATGAAAGTATATTCACATAGAAAAAACGGATCTAACTCAAGCTGACCACTGCAGCTTTCACGGAGAGGATATTGACTACCACTTCAATGCTATTAGTTTGTGGTCTTCCTTGGAGAGCAGGTACTTGTCGTTCTGAAAAAGAGGAATAGACACATTTTATTTGATCCTGCTGGCTGAAGTACTAGCGCTGACTTGGTAGTTACTTCCTTATTTCATTATGTTTTAAAAATTGACTCCATTCTCTTTTCGTCATTCCAAACCAGACACCTTTTTTATGTGTTGCCTTCTGATTGCTCTCAAAGCATCTTTCCAATTAAATAATTTCCTGATGACAAACAAGTTTATATGAAGTAGAACTGTTTTTCATATGCTTTATAGCTTGCCGCATATTATACCGTATCATGTATCATAAAATTCTTGCTATTAATGGTTGTTTACTTTTCCCAGAGACAAAAAATATGCACCAGAATTTAGAACCAGACAATTTCTTGCAATAACTGCACTCATTTTATGTCTTCTTGGCTGGTTTCAGAAAGAACAGGTGATGTTCTGCAGTAGAAAAGTTAATGCTTTTAAAGCCTTCTGTACTTTCTGAATGTAATAACAATGACAGCACTTAGCACTTATATAAATCTTTTCATGCATAGAGCTCCATCCTGACACTGAAAGTATTATTATTCACATTTTACGGATAAGTTCTTTAATGTAGCAGCGAGTTCAATTTCCACACCCTCCAGGCCGAATATGTATTATAGCAGGGGGACAAATGTCAGAGATTTTAGCCGAGAAATTCCTCATCCGAGTCTCATACCTTGCTTTACTATGGACACATGCGTTAACTTTATCCTGGTTTCTGTTAGTGCCCTCCTCTAGATTATAAATCCTATTACATCCCACTCCTCCATTTCTTCGTCTCCTCCAATGACATTTTCCAGCTCACCCTCCAGAGGTTTTCTCAGCTTTCTCCACACACCATGGTTCATATGGGGAGTTCTCACCTTGACCTCAGTTCCTTTTCTCCCCTTAAAGCAGAGCTCTACAGACTGACTCCTCAAGGCTCAGTACTGGTTTGATAAAATATCTGCAATGACTGTCTGATTTTTTATGTCTGTCCTGTCTAGTCAGTGTATTTGTTTTATAAAGAAATGTAGAATTTTTCTATATGAAGTAGTTTTATATACATTTTTATGATAATCGCTTTTTAATCATTCTTCATTTATTAGCCATAATTGACAGAAAAATGTGATTGAGATACCTGCCTATTATCCTGACCTACTTAGGTTTTAGGATGTTTTACTTCTTGTCCTTCTTTCATTTTTTTTCCTCATAACTGATTTTAAACTCTGCAAGATCAGACTCTCCAGAAGTGTTTGTAGACTATGTGGCACAAAATGACTTGGCCAAGATTTGGATTATTAAATAATATTATAGTTAAATAAACATTATATCACTATATTGTCATTTATCAAATTGAACAGCAAAATCTTGAAAGGAGCTGGAGACCTTTCTATACCTAGGTCTTAAAAGGAATCATTTGGGGGATTTTGAATGGGCAACAGAAGCAATAGCTAACAAAATTTTTCAGGTTTTCCTTTTTTAAGAACTCACTTCTGAAAGGTTCTCTTGAATTTAAATTAATTGAAAATACATCAGTGCAAGTCACAGATGATTGATGCCAGTAACTGTCACTGATGAGAGTACTGACAGGCAAAGGGGAGCATCAATTAACAAAGGAAGAGTAAGATCCTTGGTTTCTTGTCTACTAAAACAGACAGCAATTGCTGCATTTTCTTCATAGTCTTCATATTCTTAATAATCATATTTTGAAATTAAGTTGGCAGATGAAGTAGTATAGTTGCGTGTTTTTTTCTAAATTTAAATGCTGATGTAAATGGCAGTGCTACAGACTTCTGTAGTTCTTGATGTGTTGCATTGTCTGGGGTATATCTAGCTGAGAGGAAGCAGGCAAAATGAGTTGTATCAAATACTAGGTAGTATTTACCGCAGGAGAACATGAGCCTGTTTTTTCTACATAACCTTTTTTTTTTTTTACTACCTGTTCTGTTTTGTGAGTAAAGGAGACATATGATGATCATCTTAAATCATGAGTAAACAGAAAATAATCAAATAGTTACTGGCAGTTAACTCGTAGAACCTTGATATCCAATTCCTGGAGCTCCTGTATGTGCAGAAAGGGAAAATCAAATGAATAAAACCAGAAAAAATAGATTGCAACTCAGTAAAACAAATGAATATGTAAGCATGTGCTTGATATTGTTAGGTTACACTGACAGTTACGAGAGCAGCTGTTGTACAAGAGCAGCGAGCAGCAACTCCCGAATGTCACTGCGGGGCCATTGCTGACCCTACGAAGGTGCCGGGCAGGAACTCTCTAGAGGCAGCTGACTGGCAGCACTGGATTTCAGGAAAAAATAGCCCTCTGAAAAGAGCCTCAGCTTCCTCTTAAATACCCATAACTTAAATGCCATGCTTGATCAGGGGGCTGTTTAAATTCAGTATTCCATTCCAGAGAAGCCTTGTTCCACAGTATATTTCATATGTAACTCCAGTAAATAGTACTGTTCAGTTCAGTGATCAGATGAGTTGAATGTAACAATGCATGTATACGTGTTTGCAAGTTGTAGCCCTTAATGGCTGTGAAGAATATTATGTCATGGGAGCACTGTGATATAACATAATGGGAGAGAAAAACCTTCTGAGTGAGTAGTCTCCTGAGGAATGGAGTTTAGCGAGATTCAAAAGGAGATTCAACGAATGATATTAAGTGGCATTAGTGTTTTAATGAAAAAGTAGATAAATAATGATTTATAATGTGAGCTCTGTAATGAGCTCTTCTACCATAAATATGCGAAACTAATTATATATAGCCAAATTTCTCTAGCTTTGGGAATCTTTTAGAATATAGGTTTTCAGTAATTGAATCACACAAAGTATTTTTTCTCCCACTCTTCTAACAAAGTTATGTGTGATTTGTTGGAGGGTGGGCAGAGATGGGAAGCAAGCTGTTGACAAACCAAAAGGTGATTTTGATGTAGTATAGTGAAATACTAACTTCTAAATTTATCAGAAGGAAATGTGCCATGAACCTGTAAGGAGCCCTGTTTGTGGTGACTGCCTACACCAAGGTGAGGTCTGTCAGTTAATTTGATTCTAAGTTTCTGAAAGGCAATTAGTCCTTTTTTTGGAAGGATATCACAGTGGTTTTGGAGGCAGATGCTGCTTTTACAGGCCTGGTTTTTGCAGAGTTCCTTTTGATGTTAATATTATCTTAAATGGTTGGACATTGCATTATTTCCGTTGAAAGAGTTTCATCAGATTCTGACTTCAAAAAATTACAGTGAAGCAACATCGCTATTGTGACAAGTTACCAAAACATCCCTCAGTATATCCAATGAATTAAATAGCATTTGGCTTTAGAACCTCACTTGGAAATGCACAGACGAGTGGAGGTTGAAGAAAATGAATTCTACTGGTAAACATAATATATTAATTTTTTAATTTAGAAGCTGATCACCTTGAAACTATTGAAACCTGTTACAATTTAGAGTCAAAACTGACTGTGTGTTTATTACCTTGATGCTTCAAATGCAGCTGAGTTGATCTATTGTATGAAACAGAAGTGTTCAGGCATCATTACAGGATCAGAACAGTAAGTGCTGTCTTCAAATATAGAAATAAAGTCAAAATATAAAACCAAACAGATCTACCAACCTTCCTTTGCCATCAAACCAACTGAATTCCAACTTCTAAAGCCATAGATTCCTTCTCTTGTTTGATTTCAGATCCATAGCCAAATATTTGGGTTATATTGTTGTATTAAAAGTATGTTTATACGGCTTGTAAAGGAATGATTTTGACTTCTGGGTAGGTCTGCAGTGCTGGTGTTAATTTAGATTAAGTGATAACAGTAGGGAAGGTGTAGATCTTCCATGAGAGATTGTACCTAGGTTGTTAGCATGAAGATATGGATCTGGTCCTACCCTAGAATGCTGTTCTGGGGATTTTATTTAATGGATGTTGAAATCGTTGAAATGTCTGTCTAGCTATAGTTGTTAGATTCTGAATTAAAACGTCAGTCTCTGTATCGGGGGACTTACTGAAAGGAATTGTGTTTTTTAAAAAAAGCGAAAGTCTCTTCCATCTCTGATTTCTTCATCAGTAGCACGGGTTCTATTTGCTGTCATAGTCTATCCTCCATCTACCCCTACAGCTTCATACTTTTCTATCAGTTTTGTTTGCAACTTCATGGATTGCGACTAAATATAGGCATTCAGTATTACAACAAATACAAGGCTATTTTTACAGCATTTACTTATTTCACATTTTGGAAAATAAGTGACTAAAATAAAGGCCTTTGCTGAGTTGTTCAGACTCCTGTGTCATCATATTAACTCCACTGAAAGATCCATCTTTTATGCCTTGAGCCTGAACAGAATTTCGTGGCTCTACTCAGGTGAAATGTTCTGATGGAAATAGAAGAAAGGAGAAGAAAGCATTCTGAATTGTTAGCTGTCACACTATTGAAATGTTTTCATGAATTCCCAAGTTATTAAATTTATAATACTGCAGTAGACTTTTTCTAATTAAATGTGCATTTTCTTTTGTCGTAAGGAAAGAAAAAACTTAGGTTATGCTTTTTACAGTAATTTAATTAAGCATTTCCTGTAAGTTCATTTCAGTATCTATCATGGCTCACTAAAGTTGGTATTCAGTATAGAATGGTAGATTAATTGCCCTTTGTCTTAGATGAAATAAGAATCCTAAATATGCAGAGTCATGAAATTTAATTGTGTTCCTCAATTGCTTATTCAATGCTTTGGAAACCTGAATCAAGAAATACTGAAGAAGAGGGCCAAAGGTTGTTAAATGTAGCGAGTAACACAGATTCTGAACTTTACTTAATGAACCGAGTGTTTATTACTATGAAATAAATGCACCATTTAAAGAATTATGGTGGAAATGTAAAACATTAAAACTCTAATTAATTTTGGTCAGAAGCATGCAATGCACTCATTTTTCCTAAAACATTTTCATTAGGGTCTAGGTTTTCTCTGTTTTTGAGATAAATTTATTCCTTTCATGTGGTAGTGCTATCTTTTTCCACTAAAAACGTGTACTTCAGTGATGTTTAGAGTGATGTCTTTCAGCTGCCTTCGCATGTAGACAGCATGTCTTGACTGTAGCTTACAGAAGCATTTTTAAGTAACTCAGTTGTGCCTACTTTTCTATTTGACATTGTTAATCATTTTGGAAACAAAGAATGTTCAGATCTCTTGACAAAAGGCTGTCTCTAGCCAGACTCATTTGTGAAAACAGGTAAAGCATGAAAAAAAATCTTCAGCTATCATTTAGTAACTACCAAGATGCATGTATAGCCTGACAACTGAGCAGTTAAAAATTAGCCTCTTATTTGGTTTTTTTTTTAAACAGTACTTAGAAATAATTGTTTTTCAAAGAGCTATTAATTCCTTATTGTTGGCCTGAGGACCTTTTGTTCTCACGTAGCTATTGTAAGAAGCAAACATTTTTTTTCTTAGTATCGAGAATACAAACATGAAGAAGTTTTGCTTCTTATAATTTAGTAAATGTATAGCGTAAACATGGTGGGAGTATAACCATGAATATTTAAAATCATTCTGATTTGGTTAGAATATGCGTTTCTGGGCTATGGAGTATTATTCTGTAGTAGTATTATGCATATATATAAAGTGGAACTTTCTGTTTTAATTTATAATTCATAAAAATAATTATTATATTGCCACGTAAGTAGAAAATGCTATTGTGGTTTCCATATATATGTTTATATATGCACAGATGTAAGTATTAGAATTGAGTGACAAATTTATCTTAGAAAGGATCTTTATCTGACAGTGTCAGACTTGAAGGCTTGAAAATTAATGCAAGTGTGCACTCTGAGACCGGAGTGGAAATGAAGGAGGCCTGTCCCATACAGGCACGGTACAATCCCATGGAAGTTGCTTTTCATCTGTTTCTTAGATGATGTTTCAGGTTTGTGATATCTAAGCATTTATAGATACACTCTAAAGTTCATAAACCTAAACCTTTAAAGACTCAAATTGTTAAAGAGGAAACATTTTCCTCTGCTTTCTTCAAGGAGAACCAGCTGAACTTGTGAAACAATGGTTGGTTTCAAGCACCACCTGCCCTGAAGAGCATCCCAAATGTAGTGGCAGTCAGCCAAAAGGGCCACTCAGTGGAATGGTTGCCTCCTAAAAAGGAGAGAAACAGATGGAGGATTTGAAATCTGGCATGAAATTCCACTTCTGTACTAAGCGTTAAATGAAATTTGACTGTAAGGGCTCTTGCGATGGTACATTTATCTGTATAATCAGAATTAGAAACAAGGAAATAGAAAATACAGAACACTGGCAAACATTTCCAAAAGACTTAAAGTTCTTGTACTAGTGCAAGTTAAGGGAAAGAGTTTATGATAAACATGCAGCTGCTTGTAGCTTCTGAAGAGGAGCGTTTGTATAAAAATAGTTTTACTGGTCTTGCATTGCCACCTAGAGCACGATGCCATGCACTGCATCGATGAAGGAAACCTCCAATAGTTAAACGTTGCTCTTTTTACTGAACAAAATGGGGTGGAGAGCTGCTTCCAGTTAACTGATGTCATGTTTACTTACATTATAATGTTTCCTTCATTCATAGCCTCCGGTTTGCTTTCTTTTTTTTTTTTTATGTACCAGATCAGCAGAGATTTCATTGTAGGAATTTGGTGGGCTTTGACAGTAAGAATTAATGGAGATGCGCATTAAAAGGTACGACTGTCAGCTTGCCAGTGGTCCCAGAGGGGGCATTTTCTTGTTGGCTGCTTTAGAATACTTCATGAAGCAAATGTCAAACTTGTCAAGGCTGTCACTATGAAAATGATCCATGTAGCAAGGGTCTCCTTTCCTTGGGAAACAAACAGCTGCCTTATCACTGCAGAGCTACAGTGACAGAAAACTGTCATCTATCACAAGAAATTTATATTTGCTTCTAATATCCATTGGTAAAGAACTGTTCCAGTTGTACTCTGTATTTTTACACCACTCTTCATTGTAAGGGTGGTCAGTAATACATTTGAAGAGGCTAGCATAGGCTTTGGAAGAAAAATAACGTTTGAATTTTAGTGCTGGATGCTCACCTTTTGCTGATTTAACAGGGAGGCTGACTGAACTCCCAATTTTTAGCCCTGAAACTCCTTTTCCTCCAAATTTGGCCTGTGACATTGGAAAGCTAGACTTTAACATACAAAAAGAAAAGCTCTCATAGTTTCTGAAGACCCTTTTTCCTAATATATTTTTGAAGAGTATTAAAAGTATTTTTGCCTACTTCCAACTGGTGTTTCGCTAGCTAGAATCTGTGAGGCAGGAGATGAAATACCAGCTGGACACCCTTACTGGAGCTTAGTATATTAGTCATATTACAGCTCTTTTGGGTTAAGATCCTGTGAAAAGTAATAGCCTCTGAATTTGGTCCTGAGTGTTTTTGAGATGATATTTCTAGATTATGTGATAGCATAGAGAACCCTTTAGTCATTCCTCGTTATAGTAGGATATTTTTGTGTTTTGCATACTTTCTTATTATTCAGATGTTCAGTTACATCATACTGTAATATATAGCTGTTTATTAAGTTCAGAATGTGGGTTACGGTTTGCAAAGCACACAACAGCAAGTTTATTTTATTAAGTATACCTTTGCCATGCAACTTTAGAAATTACAGGTGTGT
Source organism: Ibidorhyncha struthersii (assembly GCA_013398815.1). NCBI lineage: Eukaryota > Metazoa > Chordata > Aves > Charadriiformes > Charadriidae > Ibidorhyncha > Ibidorhyncha struthersii. The sequence goes on from VZSZ01007640.1 coordinate 236,538, forward strand.
GATGCACAAACCTGTGAATTGGTGTCTTTCCTAACACAGTTAATTGAGATGTGATCTCTTCTACATACAAAGTAGTGTCAGATTCCCTGTAGAGTAAAGAATTGTCTAATTCACTGGCATCTTCCAGATTTCATATAATTAGCTAATGGAATAAAAAGAAATTCTCAGACATTTTGAATGAAATTGGTTGGAGGGGGGAAAAAGACAAAGGAACACCCAAAATGCTATTTCTAGGCTTTTTTTTTTTAATGCCAGAATTTGTCTACAGGGGAGTATTCTGGAATAATTACTACAAAATTAACTTTGCATGTGGCACCTGTTATTCTCTGCTCAGAGAACCATTTGTAGTTGTCCTTAAACATCCTTTCAAAGGGGATGAAGTTATATGACAGTCTCTCTCAACTGTCAGATCAAAATTTTCAGAAATAGTATCTTAAAAGTCACCTTCTTACCTTTATTTTTTTGGCAGCTGAAGACACCTAAGTATCAAGGTATTCCCATTTACTTCTGCAAAGGTATTAAATGCTCAGTACTTTAATAATAATTCACAAGACTTATTTAGGTGACAGATTGTACGGTCTCAGTTTTAAATTTTTGACCCTGTTCTGTTACTGTGACCCAGAAATGCTCAGCTACCAAGTGTAGACTAAGTAGTTTGATGGAAGAGATGTCCACAGGACATTTGAAGACATCTGTAGAGCATCCAAAGGACCCTTTAATCTAATACCTTGTTTCCATCAGGGAAAAGGAGGGATGCCTGGGGAAAGGATGTAGGAAAACAGATGATGCGGAAGATCCATCAGTCCATCAGTGTCATTAGGACGCTGATGAGGTGTTGTCCAGGCATCAGTGGCTTAAGGAGCTCCTGATCTGACATTTCAGTTCAGGGTATTGGCTTTAACAGCACTTTATAAATCCCTTTGTACTTTTTCTTATCACTGTTGGTTTTGTAAATCTGAAAGAACGACAATTCCAGACTAGAAAATTTCATTCATTTCAACATGAAAATAATCTTTGGGCTGCTAAATGCACTTTTTTAGTGGGAGTAGTAATACAGTCTTGAGGGATTCACTTCGCTTTGCTACTCTTACAAGTCACCACATCCGTGCTGAGACATCTTTTACGTGAGTGTGTTCAAGATTCACTGTATAATATTCGAGTCTATGGTTGCCTGTAGTCAGAAAAGATACTGAGAGAAGTTTGGTTTGTGACATCAGCTAGCAAAAACTGCTTTGATCATTGAACATTTTAAAACCAAAATGACTGTTCTCTGTTTCAGGATTTTTAGGACAGAAAGCACTAAAAGGTAGAGTCATAGACAGCTGGAAGCAAATAACATAAAATAGAGATGTGAGGTATTAATAGAAATAGTGTGAACTGAATTTCTGTGAAACAGGAACTGGAATTCAGTATTTCATCTGCTGTGCAGCCACTGGTAATAGCAGCTTTACACACATGGACTGTTTTTTGAAACAGAAAAGAAAAGTTTTTCCTTTGCTATCTGTTGGAATGAAAAGCATTATAATGATGATAATGATAGGTGGTAATTAGTAAAACAAAGATATTAAATATGTTTAATCTGCAGTCTGTTTGGCATAATTTCATGATAATTAGGCTATATAGGCTATTTAGCTGAAAATTCAAACATTATTAATGACATTAGAAACTCCAACCAATTCAGTATTCTATGTGCAATCATTGGGATGCCTCTTGGGCTATTAAAAAAAATAATAAAATATTTCATACAAATTTTGCATTGTCAGCAAACTGAAATAATAGTGAGTCTTCACATCTTGGAATATGGTTAATATGCGTGCTCTAAATTGCCAGTTCAAATCTTTCCCAAGCATATGGGAACTGATATTGCACTCTTTATAACTTAGAGGAGTTCATGTCTCAGTATTTTCTGATAATTTTCAGTCATTAGTAAGTTTGCCATTCTCAGGCCACTGCTATCACTTTTTTTCTGGCAGAAAGCTGCATGGGTGCCAAAACTGGTGGTTCATACTTTCCAGTGTCTCCTACTGATTGTTCCTGCCACCTCTTTTGTGCTGGCACTTTGGCAGCACACAGGTGTGGGAACTGATCTGGCTGAAGGCATATCTGACAAAGAAAAAAGTTTTTTCCCCTTCGTAATTCATACTGTGAGAAAGATCACCCATCATTACTCTGCGCTTTGCACAGCACTCACCCATGTTCAGAGATGCTACATTTAGATTTCTGTTCCAGAAACATGAGTTTCTGTTCTTGGAAAACAGAGGTGGAGTAAAAACACCTCTACAAAATTAAGATGTGCTATGTGGAGCATGTATTAATACAATACTATTCAGAAAGCTTTTGTGCATAAAAATATCAAAATAACAAAAAAGAACAAAATGTCTGTCAGGGACCTGGATGACTTGTGTGGGGGACTCTGCCCGCGTAAGTCCAATTCATACTCTGCTGGTAGATTTTACCTGTTTGAATATGTTTTACCTGGTTGAAGCAACAGGAGATGAACAAAGAAAAGAGTATTGGTACTGCAAAATATCCCAAAGTGGATGCTTCCATCCTGAGTATTCACACAGAGTGAATCCTGGACTTGCTGCAGCCACTCAGCCATCATTTCTGCATCTCAGAAATCACGGATCACTGCAGCTGCTGCTGCAACCTCGGAAATCTGCCAGAGAGCAAGCATGACCTTTTGAGCACAAAATTAAAACATTTCAAGTCTACACAAAGCCAGAAGATTCTGTTACAAAACCTTTTTCACTGGATGAAACCTTTTTGTCCACAAAAAATAGACTTGGGAAGCTGATGTTCCATACTGAGCCTAATATGCCTTCACCCTCTTGTAGTCCTCAGTGAAGGTATGGTCCTGTAGTCTCTGAAATTTCTGCATGCTCCCTCTATGAGGAGAGGAAGCCCTAAGCAGTATGGCAAGCATGCTGGGAAAAGAATGATTGTGTAGGGTTTATGTTCCCTGTACAAGGGAGTACAAGTCAGTACTTGTCAGTTATTCAAGTTGGCAGGTTGTGTGTTACAGAGGTGGATTAGTTGGCGTTGAGGTCAGTAGAGATACAACGTCTGCAGGTAAGGACCTTGAGAAACATGCAGATTCACTGTTCTTTTATTAACAAGTCCTTCATGAAAGAACCTGGCTATTTTTCTATACGAGCCAAAAGTTTCCCTGGGTGGCTTTTTTATTCAATTATGTTCTTTGTCACCTGTAAGCAGTGTATCTAAGCTTAGTTACACACTGACCCTTTGTTGTTTCTCGTTCTGCCTTGCCTTTATTTTCTTTAGAAGGTTGACCTTTGTATGTGTACTGTGCATTACACTTTCTTGAATATATGCTACACTTGTAATTTCAATGAATCAACAATCTTTGGTTTCACACACGTGCACAGATGTGTTTCCTCACCTGAACTAAAAGAGCCACAGGGCTCACTACATGTTTTAAAGGTAATTGAAGAGATGACAGTCCAGAAAGATAAGGAAAAAAGCTTTTAGCCTTTAGTGGTCAGTCATGTAAATATTTCTTAGTGCCTATCCTATCCCAAGAAGGGGGGAGGATTTAGAAGCAGAATGGTTTGAAGTGTATGTTTCTTTAATAGAACGGCTAGCTTTTCCATTTTATTTTATCGTCGTGTAACATAAGACTACATTTTTAAAATGAGATTTTCCACTGCTATTCTATTTTGTGCTGCCCATGTGATCTTCCTATAGATTTTGTACCTCAATCTTTATTATAATTATTCTTAAAAAACGCCCTTCAATGGTGAAAGAAGGACTAGAATGCAAAAAGATAAAGTTGTTTTCCCATAAGAATGGAGGTGCTATTTTAAAGCAGGAAACTGCACCCTGGGTTCCTGGGTCCCACCTAATGTCCCTGACATTTCACTGTTGACTGGTGATGAGCGGTGTTACAGCGGCCAGGACAATTCTTCAATCCCAAATGTCTATTCATTTGTTCTCCTTTGTGGTTTTGGAAGGAGGAAGATTCTCTGTATATGGAATTAAAATGCAGACAGGAAAACTGGCCATACTTTGAATGTGTGATAAGGACTTTTTGGTGGGTTGCAAGTTGCCTTATAAAACAGTTTTCTCAGTCTTCCCTAATTTATACTTTGGAGGTCATGATTTTGTACTGGACGCAAAATAGTATCCATTCCTATGGAAACGCGCATTATGATGTCACTTCATTTTTTTCAGTGAGTTCCAGAGGAACTTGCAGTGAATTATGAGCCCAACTCTTGGAGCTGAAGCTGTAGAATATTGTAAGCATGCTGCTGCCTGACATGCTCATGTTTCCTATTTTAGACCTGACTGATCTTCAGATAACATATGGTGGTACAAGTAATTGGAAAATTGGCAGACCTGTCAAGAAAATATGCTAGATGGGACAAAAATACGATGCTGCAGCACATAAAGTGTCTCTGAAGTTAAATTTATTGTCTTTTATCAAATGGTGAAGTAAACGTATCTGGTCTCAAAAAAATGAAACATTTTTCAATGGCAGATGCTTTTCAAAAGTAATTTTTTAGAACAGTGATGAAAGTTCTTGCATTTGAAAGCAATTTAGTGGAAACCTCTGGTCAAGAACAAAGGAAAGGTGTGTAATACTGTCTGCTGCAGACGTTTGAATGTCTTGTTATCCGTGTATGGTTTAGTAATTTCTTTATGTAACCATCCAGTAAATTGCTCAGCAAAATAGTTACTCATTAAATTATTCTTCTAATACAAATGAAGGTGATTAGATTTGTTTAAATTTTGAGTGTTGTTATCATTTTTATTTCAACCCTGGAGCAAAATCAAATGCTTGAATAAATGACATTTTTTGCTTACTTTTATGCTTATTGGTCAGGCAAAAGGTGACAAAAGTCTGTACAGGATTCTGTACGTATGCATAAGTACAATAAGTGTACGTCTTCAATAAGTTGATTAATGTTCAGGTTTTCATTTTCTTTTACAGGAAGATGAAAATGAAGCTGAGGCAGAAATTCCATCTCAGGAGCTGAATTTGGAACAGAAAAAATCAAAAAAATAGGAGATTGCTGTCTTGTTTGAAATATTTGCAAGTTGTGTAACAGTGATTATAGTTTCTCATTGTAAAATTAAGAAAAAAGTTCTCAATAAAGTCATTGAAAATTAAATTCATGCAGCACTGGGGAATTAATTAAGTAGCTCCTGGTGATATTCTTGATTGCATTAAAAGCTGAATTATCAGAACTGAGCACCATACCAATAAAATTCTAAAAGCTTTTTGAACACGGTATAGAAAGCTGATGGGTTATTCATCACTAATAGCATTTACTAAGCAAACAGGTCAATTTTTTTTTTACTCTACAAAGCAATGTTATTCTTAAAGGATAGTTACAACTCTGACCTATTTTGGTATTTCTGAGCAAGAGCTTTGATTTTTAAAAGTTAGATAAATATGTTCTAGTAAATGAGCTCTGAAATTTCTTCTGATCAGTGACTAAAATAAATGTTGCTGCTGACTGGGTGGAGGCAAGGATTTTTTGGTATGTACAGGATGTTTTCATAAGTAATTAGTTTTACGTGTTTGTAATTGGTTTCATGTCGCATCATCATTTTCTTCCATGTAAACCTTTTCCATCTTCACGTGATCATTGTCTGTTAATGAATGTCAAGCTTTTGTCTTGATTAGGCCATCCTGCACAGGTCCAGTTCCTTCATACCAATCTTTCCATTCTAACAGAATAAAATAACATTTTGCTGTGTCATTAGACCCTTAAGTGAGTAGAAGAAATCTAAAATAAAACCCCCTTCTTCCCATACTCATCGTTTTGATTTCTGATTTACCTCTGCTTTTTAGCCTGTGCAGACCAGTAAATGGGAAGGTTACTACAAGAAACTCAGATGTAAGCTTATAGCCCAATAGTTTCACAGGCTGCAATGAAGAAACCAAAAATCTTACTGATTCTGGTTTAGGATTAGAGCAACAAGCACTGACTTTCCGTGAGTGAAGTTTATCTTGCTCCAAGAGAAATGAATCATCATCAGTTGAAAAAGTTCACCTCTTTTCCTACTGTTCCACATTTTTACTGTTACTCTGCATATTGAGTGTTAAATCAGATTGTAAATAGCATTCATCCTCAATTTTATTGCATCTGTATAAATTATAGTTTCAGATATTTTAAAAACGACATGCCTGTGCTTAAGCAACATCTTTTATAAATTCTTTTCTGGTTCATGAGGTTCAAATGTGTGTAGCTCGTGGACAAATTTCAATCACAATTACTCTACAGGAGTTTAATAACACTAGATCTCATTTTAACAAATGCAGCTATCATATAAATTAGCAAATAAAATAAATTCAGCATTGGTCCGTTTGGTGCAGATCAACCACTGTAGCCATCTCAGAAAGGCGGGGGGGATACAATTTCGAGTTCACTGCAGCGGAAGAGACAGATTTAAGAAAGACGGAGGCACAGATTTACCACACAGGACCTTATGGACCGTTCTCTGCACAGTGGTGTGTAGGATCACAGGGGAGACGGGAGCAAAGTGAATGTTTTTCCTTTTTTCAGGCTAACCCAGAAAGCAAAGGTCAGTTCTCAGAGCTTACTACTCATAAGGATCTGAAGAAGGGGGGGTTGGCCACTGGAAAGGGCTGAAAGGCCTCTGAATTTTGAAGGACAGAACAAGTAACATAAGGAAAAGGGAGAGACTGAAGTTTCACACGGGGCTTACACAAAGGTAGGATAATGGCAGGGGGAGTTACAAGCTTGGGTAGATTATGGCCGTGTCTTGGCCACTCTGCCCACCCCCATGCCTGTGCTCTTGGTGTTTAGGTTTATGCACCCAAATAATCCTATCCAAAATTAGAAGATAGGATCTAATTTGTGCAAAATAATTATTTCTGTTCCATCCATGGCAGCAGGTTTGTCCTTTTGCTGTGAGTCTAAGCTCTGTGACAGCCTGGGACTGTACGGTTGCCTGAGACGAGGAAGGTGGTTATTTGGTGTTCAGGTTTTGTATGAAAATGTATTACTTGGCTCTCAAACACCTGAGTGAGAAAACGGTACAGACATGGAAAGCTACCGAAGCTGCTGTTCGATGCATAATGCCAATGAGCTTAAAAGGGGTATTTCTGTATGTTTCCTAAATTCTTGAGAATTTAATGTGAAAGTACAATTATATAAATCATACTTTTACTTAACTCCTTTTTCAGAAATCCAACATATGTCATCAGAACTCAGGGTTGATAAATAGAACCCAGTCCCTAGGTTAAGTTATTTAATTCAAAATTCAAACACTGGAATTTAGAGATTTTCACTGCAAATTAATAATAGTCAGCGCACTATCATAATCAGCTGGGTTTGAGATGAAGTGAGACAAATGTGACTGAATCAAAATGCAGTCCTAACTTCATTCCTTCCAGAAAAATGGAGGAGACCTATGTAATGACGTGTGTAGATATTTTTACTAGAGGTGTTTTTAACTGTTAAAAATCAAATAAAGACTATACAAAATAGGTGGCACTGTTCCCTTTATCTTGATTCTGATTTGCCGCTGAACCAATTTTTTATATATTCTTGAGTTTTCAGGCTACCAGCATGAATTTCATTTTCATCATATATTTTTTTTCTCGATGTCTGGAGGTTTTTTGGATACAAGTCACTGGGTAAAGCAGATGGCTGCAACAGTCCTACATCACTACGACGTGATGTTTCTGAGTGTTACTCTTCATCAGAACTGAGCAGAAAACCTGATGCAGAATATCGTGGCTTTTAGTAAAGGTATGTCCACGCTGCAATCAAACACAAGCCAGCTTGGATATTGAAGGCAGCCTAGCTCCTGTAGGATGAAGCTCAAACCGTATCTGAAGATGCTCAAAGTCTAACTCAGAGATGGGAATAGCAAAAGTTTAGACAGCTTTAATTCAGCTCATTACAGACATTTTTATGGAGCAGTATATTCCTTGTGTGTAAAGATATACATACCCTTTACGTACATGTGCCCGATCTGCCAGGTATAATGTCCTTTTTATTTTATTCTCTCTCCCTCTATGCAGTTATTTAATAGTAGGAGCCACATGATGCTCTGAAAGTCTTGATGGAGAACTATTTGTATCCCACTCCATCCCTGTCATGCATGGCAGTGGTGATGCTACTCAGTTGGGAGTTGCAGTTTTCTGGTTTGCACCAGTGATAGATATTTTAGGATGGCTTAAAGGATAATTATGTTTTCCCTGCTTGAAGAGAAACTGTCAATTTCCTCACATTAAAGCAAATTTACTGCTTTTTCTGCAGTTTATGATGGATTACTGTTGGGTTTTGTTCGGTCCTCCATGTTTGCTCTTTCTCCCTTTTGGAACAGTGGGCTACTGAGAATTTTGTGGACTCCAACACTGTGTTTTCTATTACAGACAATCCGTTCACCCTCAGATAAAAGCAAATTTGTCTATTACCATATTTTTTTTTCTTAGAAAATGGTTTCTGACCTTTCTACTCCCTGTTAGGTTCCTGCACAGCTTCCTCATATAGGGGTCCGCAACTTGAGGTGCGGGAGTTGTGTCACCTACCGAGTAACGTTTCTGATTTATGAGAGTATGGTTTATGCTGTTTCATAGATAGATGTGCAATAGATCTGCTCTTAGTTAAAATTAATTTTCTTATTATATTACCTAATTGTTGTTGTCACGCAAGGATTCTTATTCTGAATGCTACATTCTCAGGTTAAAGATAAGACTCCAAATGATTGGCATGAATCAAAAAAGCAAAGCTACTCTTGACACAGATGCTGTTAATCTCCTGTTTGTAGCTCCACAGTCATTGAAATAGTTGGATATAAAATGTTATGCAATCATAAGTATTCTACACACACCAGATATATCTTGGTATTTAAATCCCAGCATATGTGTAACTTCTTACTGGTTAAAATGAGAATTCATAGTATTTTGTTATTGATATATTGAAATGTATTGCTATGCTGGACATTTGGTGCTCATTTATGTTTTTTTTTTCCCAAAAAGCACTAGTTATAGTGCATTATATGCATGCAATTTGACATGCAGCAGCTAATCCTAACACAATATTCATTTTCCGCTCATTAGAACGCATTTTTATACCTTTAAATTAAGAAAATGATTTAAACGTGATTATTCCTCTCAGACGCTTGAGTATTTGCACAGTCAGAATTTTTAAAGGGAAAAAAATGTATTGACTGAGAAGTATATCACTTCGGTGCTTCTTTGTTATTGCAGTGCCATAAGCCATCTACCTCTTGGTTGGTTGCTCTGCATCACACTACAGAAACTAACTCTCCCTGACATTAGGCTGGATAGGTTTTACTCTGTGACAAGTGAAGATTAGAAACTGACTCTATTTCATATGACCTAAAGAAAACAATTTTTACATAGCAATGAGTAAACGACTTCTATCACCTATCTAAGGCTATATTGCGGAATCATAGCAGGTAATAAATGTTTCCCCATGGTGAATTCAATGTGGATTCTGCAGTGATGTTATCTGGAGAAGGAAGTAAAGTGCTGAAGGCAACAGCATGAAAATGCATGCAGCTATGGCATAATTCTGATTTGTTTTGGAAGAACTATTAATTTACTTGTTACAAAGCCAAGTAAGAGCAACCCTTTAAAACTGTTGAACCATGAAAGCCATTTCCTTAAGGGTTTTAAATTTGGGAACAGACTCATGAAATTTATAGCTTTGATGAGATATTCTTTGCCTGCAGTCAGAATGAGAGCCAGATCATTGGTTTCCCAGCATGACACCTATGTATTCTTGTGTGCACTAGATATCATTAGCTTCATAATAACACAGCTATCATCACATTAACGTCTGAAAGGTTCAGTTTTGATGCTTGGTTTAAGTCTCTCATTTATACCTACAGCATACTAAATAGCGGAATAAAAATAAAAGCTATACCATACCTATATTGTGCTATTGTTCTGCACTTTAACCAAAAATAGTCATTTGATGCCTGATCAAATTTTTATTAATTTTTTTCTTGCCAGATCATGTTGTTTTGAAAGAGCTGCAATGATGAACTAATAGCATACCATGAATGCAGTAGCAGATAAGGGTACCGTGAGACCATCTTTTTCTGGTTCATGCAGTAAGGACAATAATGAACATCGTATACACATTGATCTAATAATTGTGATTTTTGGTATATTATTGAAAGTTTATGTACTATGCCTGCCCTCTTATGGTAGAAGAGAAGTGTACCAAAACAAGCCAATAGCACTTCATTGCCTATATTCTTTCAGGTAAAGCCAGGCAGCCTGTAATGTTCTAGTGAGGCACCAGCAATTAGAAGTTACACAAAGAAGGAATTACAGCTGAAAGCAATTAATGTCACTAGTCTGCTACATACTTCTGTTAATTTATATTGGTAAAATAAAGTATATTCCTTTACAGCATAAAGTTGCCACTAGGTTTTACAGTGAGTATCTTCCCATTTGTAATTCCCGAATGAAATTTGCAGAGGGAGATACTAAGAGAAATCAGGTTTTATTCTGCCATGTGACTGAACAGGTGCATAGAGTTTGGGAGAAACATCCTAATTCTCATAATGGAGAGAAAAAGATTGGAGAAGCACCAGTATAACAAGTCTAGTAACGTATGACTTACAGGAAAATTACTTATTACTGTGATCTGAGAATTTTTTCCCAGAACAGCGTCAGAGCTTCCATTTCTGTAGATGGGAGGTGATACCTGTAGGAGTTCTGGCTAGGAATAGTCTGCAAGTTGGGGCTGTGACATAAATTGAGTCAAAACCAGCCAATTCTAGTGACGTAGAAACAAAAAAAAAATACAGAGACAACTTCAGTCTTTAATCATCAGTAAGTTGTGAAGGTTTTAAAGGCTACATGAGACAATATTCAGCAAGTGCTTAAAAACCCTGTGGAATAAGAAACAGTAATTAGCTGCTGAGATGGGATTTATAAAAGCTAGAATATAACAGTAGTGTTACCCACAAGAAAGACTCTGGGATGTTTTTGTTTTGATTGTTGAAATACAATTGCTTAATATTTATTTTAAGCATCATGTTTGAATCACCAATATTTGAATTTCTTTGACTCAACACTGGACATTTTATTTTTAACATCTTGCTATGAAAGATGTGTTATGAAACAACCTTTTTCTCTTAAATATTTTAATAATCGGTTGAATTTTTTATGTCTTTATATCTTCAGATGTCAACCTCTCTTTCAAATATTGAATCAGCTGCAGTATTATGAGATGTTTTGTCCCTGAAAAGAAATGCAATGTTCATTCTTAATCACAAAAGTCAGTCAAGCCAAGCGCTTAGGTGGAAAATCGCTCTTTTGGCCCTTACTTGTTCCCTAAAAGTTTCCTGCCCCATTTCAAATCCAGGCATAGTGCAGATAATATATAACATTGCTAAACCCACCCTTTAACCTGCATTGTTCATGTTATGGAATTGTCTTTAATTGCTAACCAGCTTGCTTATCTAAATCTTGGTATCTATTTTAAGAATTTTCTTTTGTTGTGAAGTCACATTGTTGATTCACGTTTTTAGGATTTGGAGTTGAAACAAAACTGAGACTACCTGTTCTTCCTTGTGGATAAAACGTTTTTAGACCAGCCAGGAGAACTGTCACCTTTCAGAGATGTCAGCGTGATGGGACCCAGCAGGGTGAGGCTGCTGCCAGCAGTGGGACAGGAGGACAGAGAAAATACTCCCATTCCCCAGAGCTTCATTTCCGTTACAGATGCCAACAGCCTGGAAACCCAGACTGAAGAAGAGGTATAGCTTGGATCATGTTTTTTAGCACATCCCTGCATAGTCTTCTGTATTTTGGGGGCCTTTGTTAAGAGAGAAAGGAGTAGAAGACTGCATTGTTGATACATAGTAGGCCACGCTGGAGCCAAAACAGCAGACCTAGTCTCAGTGAATATCATCCTTGGGTCCAAGCAGTTACACAATTTCTCCTTACCAGCTCATCTCCCAGGAGAAAGCTTGCAGACATTGCTCTGCTCGTCACTACATGCAGTAACTGATGCACACATCTATTGCCTTTTAAAAAGCCATGTAGATGTGAAGAAAGGATTGTTAGAAGAATTGTCATAGCTTATCCTCACCCAGTTATTCATAATGGAGAGACTTTCAGAGACAGACCAGACCTATTGAGTAACTTCAGTACCACTTACATGCAGGCACTGTTGTCTTGCAAGTGGTTTCTGGGGAGTGGATGAGGCTGGTCTTCAGTCACTTTGCTGCTCGCAGCCCCCGGAACATCTCACCAGATGGCTGGGAGCAGTATCTCCTCTTCCTAGGGATCTGCCAAGAACAGCATTCCACAGTGTGACTAGCTGTTGTGTCTGCAACTTTGTTCTCCCAAAACAGTGAGTGTATGGGGACAAGAATGGTTGGTGTGGGGCAGCTGTAGTGCAGCCTTCTGATCAGTATATTAGCTCAGTCCTTCAGCCAGAGTTTGACCAAGATCAGAGCATAAAAAAGAGTGAATTGGCTATATGGAGATAAGACTGAGATGATGATGAAAGTTTGGGGTCATCAACTGCGAAGTTGGCAGAAGTAGCAGTAGTCCTCTAGACTGAACAAATAAGTTTTTCCAGTAGTAACTATAACTGACAACTGGGTCTTTAGACCCGCATTTCCTGGTCATCTCATCATTCCATTCTCAATCTGGTCAGATTTTGCCATCCACACCTGGTTAGGAAGTTACAGCTTGTTTGACATAGACATCAGGCCTGTTGTTATCTTTCCTCTTATCCTCAAGACTGGAATTCTGTGTAATATTCATCACCAAAACGAGTTGGGATCTCAACTAAAGGTAGCGTCTGACTAAAGGAGAAAAAATACACAAAGGTCTCATTCTTGGCGTACTTGTATGTCTCTGGTATCCATTTAAATACAAATTTATGACCAACCACCCTGCTCCTGCCCTGTGGCCTGGGACTGTCCTTTTTCCAAAGATTTCCTCTTGCCTGGGCATGATGCCACCACTGAAGTCATGCAGACTCACTTGATTTAGGTTCCCTTACCAAAAAAGACAGCAGTTCCAATGGTTTTCTAAGAAGACACCAAGGCTGAATTAATTTCCCACCTTCTTGCTCTCCAATGCTTGTTAACCTTCAGAGAGCAGCAGAGTTTTGCAGTAGGGCAAAACCTATCTTTGTTAGGGCTTGAGAGAAGGCTGAAGATATAACCTTTGTAGCAATGAATATAACTGGTTTGTTGGAATGATTCATTACTAAGTCATTTTTCCAGTGTAATCAATCACCTTGTATTCTTGTTTGAGCAGTTAGTCTTGGGTAGAAGGTTTTAGATTATTTTAAAATTAAATACTTATTACACACCAATAAAGGGCCTAGTTGCTGACTGGCATGCAAGTTCATGGCCTATTCCCTTTACTGCTTCATTCACAATGAGTGAGACCTTTTTATTGTAATTATTTGCCATTATTGGGAGGGGGGGAGTATTAATTATAGTAATACCTCATCATCAACCTGGACTCCAAATTGTTAGGGACAGTAAAAATGAATGAGAATAAATCAGTCTGCATTCTATTCTGTGTTAGAACTTAGATGTGGCTAGTGAGGCTCTAGGCCTATGGTGGTGTTTTTTTCTGGGGGTATGGTTAGGTTTCTTTGTTTGGTGGAAGTACCTTACAAACCCTTAAAAATGTTCATAATTAGCACTAAAAGGCTTGTGCAAAGGAAATTACATAAACCTGACAGGATTGCACAAACCGTACAGGATTTTAATAAACAGTGACATCAATGACCATGTACCTTAGAGAAATGATCAAAAATGTGTAATTCTTAATTTTAGTATTTCATTTTTAGTATTTTAACTGTTAGCACAAGATCAAGCGGCATATCAAATTCTAATACCAAGGTTTACCATTGACCATGTCAATGTTCGACACGCTATTTAAAATTTTGCAGAATCTTAAAATATAGCTACAATACAGCTGCTACCACCCCATCATTTATTCTATGTTGAGCAGATCTGTACAGTGTGAATGGTTTACCTTTGGAGTCATCTGGGACTGCAAAGGAAAATTAATGTATCTCAGACATGACATCTTAGAAGTGGAAAAATGCACCCATTTTCAAAACTTTAATTTAGAAAAAGTAGACTCCTGTTTCTACCACAGATGGTAAAAATGGAAGAATAACGGTTGCCACGCATCAAGGTTCTCTCTGTAGTATTGACAGGAAAACCAGGTACACCATTAACATGCTGCACCTACAAGTATTTCAGTGTATCTGTTACAGTCTAGACATTCAGTTCAGTGGACAGAAAAGAATAGTGTTTTTCTAATATTGAAGAACATACTGTTCATAAAGCATGTGCAGTGAGAGAAGTATGGATCTCTAACACTACTGCAGCTTTGTTATTTTAGAAATCTCATAGGATCAAATCAGAAAGACCAAACGTTCAAGCATACCGTTAGAAATACCACTGCACCTCATGATCATAGTCCCTAAAAATGGAACAGTCAATTTGCAATGTTTGCCCAAGTTGGCAGTGAAGAGTTAGAGAAATGCAGGAACTAAGTAGCAGGTTTGGTCTAAGCGCCTTTAAGCTTGTATTGTTACATTTCAAAGATCTTGATTTTTAGGTGAAATTGTTTTAATATCAGGAGCATAGTGCCATCAGTAGTCAAATTAATATAACATTTGTGAATTATATTTTGCTTATTAATTGTGTTTCAGTTCCTTTTAAGAGGACTGTTTTATCTATGGCAGGAGGAAATGAACCTGATCTTTATTTGCCTCTTTTACAATGAATTCTAATTTTAGATCACAGCCCTGTCTAGTATATATTCCTTAATACCCAATATCTGAATCTTTTTGAACATGATCAGCTGCTTTTCTAACTCTAGGTATCAATTAAATATAGTATTTTATATATATATACACACACGTATATAAAAATCTGGTTTATGTGTCTTTCAGTTACATAAATGTATGGGTTGTGCAGTCTCCATTCTTAGAAGATAAAGGCCTGAGCAACCTGGTCTGATCTCAAGCTGACCCTGCTTTGAGCAGGAGGCTCCTCTAGAGACCTCCTGAGCTGCTTTCCCATCTGAATTATTCTATGATTCTGTGATAATTATTTTGCATTTTTGCATTTAGCAGCTTGGATGTGCAAGTAGAAAGGCTGATAGAACACTTTGCTTATGAACTCCAAGCGTGTCTGTTTTCCCTCTGGGAATGTGAGGGAAATGTCACTTTCCAGTGCATGACCCTGAGCTTCACACTGCATCCAGTTTCCCAACTTTGAGCAGAATCCAGGCATTGCCCTGGGTGCTGGGGGTCCAGATGAGCTCCTGGGGCTCAGACTGACACTGCCTTCTAAAATAAGACTCATGGTGTAACTGTTCAGCCTCTGAAAATGAATAGCAGATTTTAGTACTCTCTTTCAGAGTGCACCAGCAATTTGGGCACCTTGATTTATTGCTTATCCCTTCTGAAATATGTGATAATGGAAAAAAGAACTGAGGTGTTGGTTTGGGAGGGTTTTTTAATTGTTTTCTTTTTTCCTCTCCTTAAATTTTCAACAACTCAAACATATACAGACTTAGGTGATGCTTGTGGAGCTCAAGCTGACAGAATTAAATGTCACTAAGCTCTGGCAGTGACAAGAAGCTTCAGGAACTTTTCCCCACTCCTTTGTGCACAAGTCCTGCTCTACTGACCACCAGTTCTGTATCTTTGGAAAGTGACTGACCGCTAGACTTTATCACAAACCACACAAGCTTAAACTCGTGAGATGATAAGTACATGGTATTTCTAAAAAATAGTGGCAGTCTGCTAGATATACCTTGGAAGGGATTAATGTTTTTGAATTTATGACTAGCTTACAAGAGAACACTGATAAAGACGTATTTTTCTTGTATTCTTCTTTTGTCATTTTACTTCCATCAAGGCAATTATTTTTTCATCTCTTTATTTTATGTCTCAACATAGATGAAACATCTGATAAATACCAAGGGGGGTGGGGGTGGGGGGAGGATTATAGGTAGAAAATAGTGTTTTAAATCAGTGTTTTAGTCATTAGGTAGCATTGACTACAGCATTTCCCTTGCCTACACTTTCCTCAAAAGGATGGATGTAAGCTTTTGTTCCGTAAGGATCTGACTGTCTCGTCCTGCTGACAGAAATGCTGTGCATATGCCCTGTAGAAACTGCTGGCTACAGAGGTTTTCTAGCAGCTGTCACTGTTGTGGGGTTCTGTAGAAGTTCCTGGTCAGTGTTTCATCACATCTGTGTCAACTAAATGCTCTGTTAGAAATACAGTCATCCCAAAGTATAATATCTACAGTGTTACTGCTTGAGGGTACCTCCTGCATAGTTTCCTTTTAAACAAAGGTGTGTTTATCTTTTGATGATCATTCATTACAGAGTTCACCCAGGATGTATATAACATCTTAATAAAGCCTAAGGGTTTAGTATGTATGAAAGAAAAGCAGCGTGGCATAAGGTGGTGATTCTCCAGTGAAGCAGTAACCTCAGGAGCTCTGATTCAGCAGAGTCTTCTTAACATCTTTCCCTTGGGTCAGGTCAATTGAGAATTAAAGCATTGCAAATGTCACATGGAGGGCTGTTGAAGACAAAAGTGACACTTATTTACAGGCCTTTGCTGGCTGGCTTATCTTTGAAGCACTATTGATTACCTCATGAGGAGGAGGCTGTATATTCTTTCCCGTCTGCCAAAGCAAGGTGAGTTATGTGGGCACAGGTAATGGAAGCAGTGAATTTGGGGAAAAAGAGATCTATGGGTGACGTAAAGTACAACAGACACTCTGATGTCAAGAAAGGCGCTGTGATAAAAAAGAGGGGGACAATCAAAGCCGCTAAGAACTCATTGGAGTTAACCTATGCTTGTATGGCAAGCAGCAGAGCCATTCATATGACAGATTATTATACAAGCTGTCTTGTTTTGCCTTACTAAATTATTCTACACCCCTGTCTTGTGAAAAAAAAAGCCGATTTGCTATGACATGGTATGTACATCACTATGGCAGAAGGGTTCTAAGGAACTGTGGGCTTGTATGTGTTCTCGCAGGCTTTGCTTGGCAAACCACTGCTTTATCACCACGTGCAGGGCAACTTCATCCTTAGGAAACCCAGACATCCAGTCCTCCCATCCCCTCCACCTATCTTAGTATGAAAATACCATGTTGATGGGTAATCTCCCCTACCCTAACAAGCTGTTGTGGTTTGAAGCACCCACAACAATTTGTTGTCGTTTACACAATTATTCTATCACCCGATGACCCCTCCCCACCCAGGAAGGGGAATCAGGAAAAAACATGGAAACCCAAGGGTTGAAATATAAACAGATTTAATAGAATAAGATTAGATAATTAATAGTACTAAAGAATCAATATTGATCCCAATACCAATGTGAACTAGAAAAGGATTATACTCAGCCCAATATATCCGTAGGAAGCTGTGCACTCCCAGTGGACAGAAAATATCAGACACTGCAAGCACGACGGATTTGGAAGGAAGGGAAGACCTCAGGGGTCCAGCACCAGGGCAAGAAGTTCTCAGGATTGCAGCCATCATAGAAGAGAAAAAACTCAGCAAACTTTCTAATTTCGATTGAATGTGACGTTCATGGTATGAAATAATCCTGTTGGCCAGCTTGGGTCAAATGCCCAGGTCTCGCTCCTCCTCATCCCTGCACCTCGCTAAGTCAAAAACACTGAGACCTTGAAACCAGCATACTATAAGTGGCTATAAAGTAAATATTTTCACAAATCCAGGCACCTAAGTCTTCTGAAAATGCAGTTTTCCCAAGCATTAGAAGAGACCTTACTGAAAAGCAGAATTACTGAAAGAGAAATTAATCCTGTGTCGCTCAAACCAGGACACAAGTGTCACCACTGAGACCCTCTCACATGGTACATCTTTCAACCCTGGTGCATTAACCATGACCAAGACCACATGCAAGCTCCTGCAGCATGATGTTTATGCTACACAGTGGCACTAAGCGCGCTGCCGTGGGTGGAGCTGGGGTAGGGCATCACTGGCATCCCCTCAGCCCTCTCTGCCACCTCTCCCCACTCCAGGTGGGTCTGTTCCTGAGGGAGCCCACTAGTTCTTCTGAACTGAAATACTGTTTTCGTGATGACTCAGAACACTGAGCTGACACTTGTGGGCAACATTTTTCAGCTCTATTTAACTTCATATTTTTAAGTAACATTGTTTAGATGAAGCATATGATTCAGCAGAGGCTGCATTCTTTCCCTAAATACCTCACATATTCGAGAAAATCAGTTATGTCTATAGATCTAGTCAAAAAGCCATATATATTCATAAACTCTTTACTTGATGGCAACCTTTTCCTTAGATCAGTACAGTGTTAGTGACACTGTTCTGCTTGTGCTTCTGAAGCCAAATCTGCAAAGCCTTTTCTGAGTAGGACTCCTCTGAAGCAGAGACAAACCTTGCTTTCATTTCTGCTAAGTTCAAAGTGGTTTGCAATGCTGACAAGTGTACGCAGAATTAAGATGGAATAATGAATCTTTTTCTCTGATCCACAATAATGTGTGTGCGCATGGGGCTGCACACATGGAAACACACACAGATATGTGCGTATGTGAGTATTTGCTTGATATTTACTTGACTGTATGCCACATGAAATACTGTTTTGTTGTTAAACTATATTACAGAGTGATTTAATTTATAGTAGGAGCGGGAATTTTAATTTCCACTGTGTAAAAGTTCTTAGTTTATTAATAAATTTGTCTTCATGGGGACGAAGGAGCTTGCAGAAAAGTCTTAGTGTTCTGCTTTTGGAGAGATGGTAAGGTAGTCTTCTAATAGTGACAAAAACTAGTATACTTCATGACATCCTATCCAATGAGTATTCCCATTAAAAATATTTTAGAATGTGGTCAAATTACATTTATGTCATAAAATGAAGTTGTACTATAATAGAACTCTAATCAAATTACATTTCCATTTGGCATAAAAAGAAATTTCAAACTCTTGCTGTTTATCAACTTAACTTTGCTAATTGAAGGAAATGGTTTGTGTGTCCTTTATAGGATATGCAAAGCACGTTTGTATTGCCAAATCAACTTTTTCAAGATTGTCGCAAGGTAGAGTGTAATGGTTGTTGAATGGCCGCAGAATGATTCTTCTGCATTTAAACACTTGTCCTTTTATTTCTTTTCTTGTGTAAAACCTAATTTGACCTGCTTATTCAGCTTATATAGCAAAGCAAGTGAATAAGAAACCCGACAATTTATTTTTGTGTGCTAATTATACACAGTAAGCAAAGAGGTGCATATGACTAAGGGCAGAATATACTGGCTTTCTGGCAAATTTACATATTTTTATTATGCCTGTCCATAGGCACTCTGTAGAACAATAGGACCACTGTAACGAGAAAAGACATCAAGTTGTTTGCCGCATATTACAAGTGTCCAGTTTATTTAGAAGATTCATAGTGCCAGAGACAAAAATGTGAGAAGTTTGCTTGCTTAGGATGCTGGGAAAACAGTGTGTGTTTCTTAATGCTGTTCTGATTTTTTTAAAGTTCTCATCTAAAAATTTACTTAAAGTTTCTGTTTTGACGTTAGACATTTCTTAATTGTGCCAGTCACTACACAAAAGAATTTTCATTCCCATGTGAAAGAATTCAACAGAGACTGATTTTAATAGCATCAAGTGTTATAACAAAACATTTTGATTTCCATACTGCTACTATTTATCCCAGCAGGAAAGCTCTTAGTTCTGAATTCCCCGTGGAACTAGCTCTTGTACTTGCTAATTACTGTACCACTTCCCTGAAGCTTATCTTCGCTGAGGTTTAAGTTTCTGGTAGAGAGCTTGACTGTAAAGGAAAGCTCAAATAAAGGACATTTTCCACTAAAAACTGGTAAATTATAGTCCACATTCTCATAACGGCTGTTATCCTGTAAATATGTACACATGCACAGACTGTAATTGCACCTGAAATTGCAATAGAAATGGCACATTCTAGTGATGCCTTCTTACTTATTTACTTCTTGGATGTTTGTTTAATGGTGTAGCATGAAAAGCCATATTAGTGGCATATACAAAGTATGTAGCAGGTCTTGAAGGATGAAAATATATGCTTGTATTTGAATGCATGCCAGGGCAATCTCTTTCTATATCAATACCATATAACAAATCCAAATGAGTTCCCATATGCATAAAGTTAAGCTGTGAAGATGATTAATGATTAATTTCTGAAGGGTTTTACAACAGATCATGTGTTTAATATATAATATTAAATTACATAAATAATGGGGATGTTATATTAAATTATATCATATTTGGACTGTGAATGTGCCTTACAGCCCAAGTTCTTTTATACTGGATACTATAAAAGTCACAGAATGTTTTAATTTTTGATTCATTTGGTAAGTGTATCAGGAGATTGTGTAAGGTAACAGGAGACCAGACATGTTAAAACAATACAGTATGTGCAGATGAAGGATAGCAGCATGTCCTGGTTTCAGACTGGTGGCACTCTTTAAGTCAACATAGTCACGACAAGACATGACTGGTTGACTTCATAGTTTGAATGGATACTATGGTAAGTAAAAGAAGACTTTGATTAAAAATATAATTTTTTACAAAGCGGAAAATAGGCTACAGGTTGCTATTACAGCAAAAAGAAGTGTTTGATTCCATGCTGAAGGGACTGGTAAGTCAGTATATAAAATGAAAGGATTTTGTAAACTTGCTTTCATAATGTCTGTCATCTAAGGACTCTCTTTTCGATACAGAAATACTGCATGCAAGTGCTGTGTAGTTACTACAACTGCTGAAGAATGCTATTGACATTCCAAGGAACTACACCGCACAGTCATATTAGCTATTCATCTTTATTTTTAACATGTAACCTTTAGGGATTCATTTTGTCATATTTAGTAGGTAATACAAAGTGTTACTGTATCAGAGCTCAGATTCATCCCCAAAATGTTGTCTATGTTATCATGTGTATTTTACACATAAAGATAAATGTTTGGTTTTTTTTTTTCTACGAAGTTTTTAAGTATTTAAACATAATCTATTCAGGCTTCTAATTTAAATGCATATAACTTAGATAATATGAAAGACACCTTCCCAGGAAGAGTCTTAATACATTCTCTTTTTAGGCCTGATTTTTCATTCATCAGGTTGATCCCTATTTAATCACCAAAATAAAAATCCCCAAATTCTGAATGTTGTTGAGTGGTGAGCCCAGAAATATCATATTGTAGTCAGGGAAAACATTGCTGAGATTAAACTGTCAACTTTATTTGACTATCATAAGAAAGCTCCAGGGCTCATGGTCCTCAGTTTCTAATTGCTGGCCAGAACAGAGGAGAATAGGTTTTACAGTATAACCACAGTAAATGTTGGATAATAGCTGCTCCTACTTTCAGGTTGGTTAGGATATTTCTCTTAGAAATTTGGGAATGAGAAATTGCTGATGGGCTACATACTAGAATCTGCTACGGGGCATACTTGATATTTCTGGACAGGCTGGAGAGTTGGGCGGAGAGGAACCTAATGAAATTCAACAAGGGCAAGTGCAGGGTCCTGCACCTGAGGAGGAATAACCCCAGGCATCAGGACAGGTTAGGGGCTGACCTGCTGGAGAGCAGCTTTGTGGAAAGGGACCTGGGAGTCCTGGTGGACAACAGGATGACCATGAGCCAGCAATGTGCTCTGGTGGCCAAGAAGGCCCATGGCGTCCTGGGGTGCATCAAGAAGTGTGGCCAGCAGGTCGAGGGAGGTCATCCTTCCCCTCTACTCTGCCCTGGTGAGGCCGCATCTGGAGTATTGTGTCCAGTTCTGGGCTCCCCAGTTCAAGAAGGACAGGGAACTGCTGGAGAGGGTCCAGCAAAGGGCTACAAAGATGATTAGGGGACTGGAGCATCTTTCTTATGAGGAAAGGCTTAGGCACTTCGGTCTTTTTAGTCTAGAGAAAAGAAGACTGAGGGGGATCTTATCAATACTTATAAATACTTAAAGGGAGGGTGCCAGGTAGATGGGAACAGTCTTTTTTCAGTGGTGCCCAGTGATAGAACAAGAGGTAATGGNTGCCTGGGTGCCATCCTGTGCAACCTGTTGTAGGTGACCCTGCTCTGGCAGGGGGGTTGGACTAGATGATCTCCAGAGGTCCCTTCCAACCCTGACCATTCTGTGATTCTGTGATTCTCACAGTAAGTTAATTTAGCCTAACAGGCATTGCTGATGACTGGGGGCCATAGGCAGCCGCCCCCTTTGCTCTGCTCCCAGGGTATCTCTGAAACATTTACTGATTCAGTTGCATCTTGTCATGTTCCTGTATACAGCATATAATCCCCTACAAGGATTTGACAAGAGTGGTATGTCTCCTGGCATCATTACTTCAAGTAATTCTGATGACTTTCTTCTTGGCGCTCACCAGGATTTTTTGTGTGTGTTTTCCCCATCAATTGGGGGTGGTCAGCTGCAACCTCTTTACCACTTTGTTTTGGTCACTAAGATGCTTTCCTTCCAGAAGGTAAAATTATGTGTTCCCTGTAATTTTACAGGGCTTCAGCACTTAGATTTGCCTGAAGTGTTGTTTACCTTATAAAGTGAGATTTTCTCATTTGGATTATTCTGTTTTCTAAGAATTTCTTCTATACTGTAAATGGACATTAAAAATAGAAAATTATGGAATTTCTGTGGGCAGTTTAGATTTGAGTGCTAGTTGATACGAGCTGTCAGGAGATGACACCTGGGCTCTTTGAAAATGGCATGATAAAAAATGCCAGACCTATACCCTGGGGAAAGGTGTATTTGATGGAGAGTTTTCTTCAGCTGTTGTAGCATCAGAGCTCTAACTGTATTTTCGCAAAGGTCGAAAAGACCAGTTGATCTGTCCTTAATGACTGATCATAGGAGAAACCAATGAGCTTTGTATCTGGAATACTACCACATTAAATAACAGTATATCATGTTTGAATGATTATGAGAATTGTCCTGGTAAGTAAAAAAATTTATTTTCTGTTCATTGTTTAATCTTGGCAATAAATTATTCCTTACTGAAAAATAAATAGAATTTTACTACTTAATTCCTCCTGTCACTAGAACATTGCCTTCACCTTTTTGCACGTTTCACTGATCTTTAAATGACACACAATATTAATGAGTTTAAGGGTTATTTTGAAGGAGAGTTTTTGTATGTACTGCCTATCTTTTGTTTAACAACTAAGTATTTTTGACTTTGAAGGCTGGACTTACTCTACCTTTTTCTTTCAGCTCTTTCACTACCAGTGTGATCAAAAAGATGGCTAATGTGTGATTTCAGGAACAGCTATAGAAATCTTTTTCAAGTAGTTTTCATTTTTAGGCTCTGGTCATCTTGTATACAGACTGCTGAGTTGTGAAGTTATTTTTTGATGTCTGTTGAGCATGGGGATCTTTCAGTGTAGTCATATCAAATCTTTCCTCTGCTTCTGACATTGCATTGACCCGTGGCAATTTTTTTTCATCCAGCCTTTGTAATGTTGAAAGGGTTTGCCTGGTGCTCTTTAAACTTGCTTACATCTTGGTTGTTGCAGTGTTTCAGACTGGCTTTGAAAAACTGATGCTTACGTATCAAATAGATAAATGCTTTAATAAATGCCTAAAATAGGCTGTGCTTTCATCCTCAGTTATTTCCAGGACTACCCAGAGTTCCTGGTTCTGGTCTTAATTTGCTTTATTCTTAGGAGTCTTCATTGGGTAACATCTAATTCATGATACAAAACACTGTACCATGTGCTGATGGTTATATATAGGTATGGATTGGTTCCTTTTCTTCCCTCTGGGAATAAGTTGTAAGACATTCACTCATAGATATTTTGAGGCATGCTGTTAACACAATTTGTTTCACTTGGCATCTTTTTTTTATCCAGCTCCTGGGTATGATTGTAGGTACAGATAAATTAAATTCCTCCCCTCATATATACAACAAATTGTTCTATTATTCCACAGACTGTCACCCCAGGCACTATGAGTGTTGAAGCATGTGGCTCATCTTACTTACACGAGTTTAACGTATTGGGTTTCGTTTGATAATTGAACCCCCAAAGTGGCTCCTGGTGCCTGAGGTAGTGACCAGGACCCAGGGGAAGTGCATTGGGGTGATGTTTGAAGTGATTTACCGTTTGCAGGCTCCACGCCGTTGGGAGATTTACATGCAAAGGTTAAACAGGCAGCTAGTTAACTTAATTTCATTTAAAAAAAGTTATATTAGTTTTTACAGGGCATTGATTTTGCACATCATCTGAATCGTCTGAGGAGTGCAATTTAACTGATCATTTGCACAGCCTTCCCAGGCTGAAGCCTTTTGAGATAACACACCTAGAAGTAAGGAGAGCTGTGTTTCCAAACAGCGGTGGCACAAAGGGGTGAGGGATTACTGTGAGTGGCCCTGCCAAGATCGTTGCAGCAGCATGAAAACCGCTGATAAACGCTGTGGAAAAAAAAAACCTGCAGTCCCCAGTTCATGGAAGCCTGCTTGTCCAGATAGGCTTGAACGGCTGCCAGTGGGTGAATCAGATGTCACTTGGGTTTGCACTAGAGGAGACAATCTGTTCCAGCAGAGCCCAAGCCTGAAAAGAAGGAATGAATCAATCGGAAGAGTCTCCAAACACAAAGTCCTTTTCATGTTACCAGGAAAACCAGGTTTATGCCAAATTACTCTGGGATCGGGCTTGTGCCATTTACCTTATTGGAAAGCAATAGCTCCCCTTTATCAGTCAGTACAGTACTCATTTTCATTCCCATCTTTGCATTAAATGAAGGGATATGGTTTCTTTGAGAATAGCATTGAATTGAGTTTCATTCTGTGAGGCCGTGCAACTGTTGATAAATAATTCTATTTGCTGACATTTAAATCACTGTTGTTTTCATGATAAGGAGAATTTAGATTTTCTTTTGAATTAGCTGAAATTCTATGGGTTGCAGCTTTCATTCTACCCCTGGGGCACTGTCTGCCCCACTTAGAAAAATGCCAAATTAAATGAGAGCAAAATAAATTAATCTCAATTTTGTGATTTCAAGCTTTATGCCTGCCCCAGAAATGCAGACGTGCACAAGCACACACACACACATGTACATGCTCTGTCACTCTGAATGGTGTTTTTGGTCATTTGAAGGGCTGCAAATGGCTTGAGTTATTTAAAATGGCCCCTGAGGGACCCAGTAAGTTTTTATATTCAGCAGTGGATCTTAACTGTGTTCCCACCTTGGCCCTAACAGTCCATCTTTTCTGTTCAGGTTTGTTTTAGATGGTTTTCAGGACTCTAAACTATATTCATTAATTTTGTCCAAAGCTGACCTTTAAATAATGACCACTTTCTCTCAAGCTTTTTGAAAAATATTTATGTTGGATGCAGACAGAAAAGGACTTCGAATAATCTATCCTGCCAGCCAGTGAAAAGCCATTCCCAGGTTTAAGTTTCTGAGGGGATAGATTATTGCTGAGTGATAAATTTGTACTTGATATTAACCAAGTAGTGTTTGTACGGAAGCAGCCAGACTGGCAGCTAGTGGCTCCTGAAGACACATGACACAACTAGAATTTATTGGCTCATTGCAGTGTTCTCTTATCCATTCCCATTGCCCATCTTTCTAAATAAATTTGTTCTTTCGGGTAGCCTATTTACTAAACAGGAAAACTGCTATCAGGGCAGAAATGAGTGGTGTGTAGAAGAAAGGAAAGCTTAACTTAGATTTAGAATTAATCCTTTTAGATCTTTTGCAAAATACTTTTTTTCTCTCTCACGGTGCGATCACTTTTGTGCTGTCTTCATGTACTGCCACTCTTTTAATAATGGTACTTCTTTCCATGCAGCACTTCTCAAATGTGTCACAAGTGCCCCTTGTGCTACCTTTTCCATGCATATTTTATGTCTGTTGCTGGTTTAAGCCATAAATATTTCAAAAGATGTAAGTTTTTAAAAAAAATCAATTATGACATATGTGCAGTGTTCATAATATATAAAGACAGTGGTCTGAAATGGCCATTTGAAAGTTCTGGAAAATTAATCACCGTAATGTTTATTACAGAACTGTCTCCTTTATCAACATTATTATTATTGTTATTGATATTACTATAGGCATCCTATTATTGTAGCCTTGTCCTTAGTAGACAGGAGCCTGTTTCATATGTGAAAACAAAATTTCTACACTTTTTTTTCCCAAACGTGAAATACTGAGATGTATTCAGACTTAGCTGCACAGAGATGTTCCTGTGTCCTCCTAATCGATTTTTATCCATCAGCTGTACTTTTTCCTTTGGACAGGGGCAGAAGAGCCCTTCTGCGGAGTTGAACCGCGGCTACCTTCTGCTGGACATGAAGAGTGGGACTTCAGCACCAAATAGCTGAGCACCACGACCACGCCGCTCTCTAGCCTGTAGGCACAAATGTGTAAAACAATAGAAAGCATATGCTCCTTATGGCCTCCAGCCCTGAAGTGTCTGAAACGCATGGGTGACATACAGGAGATGGTGTCAAAACAGAGCCAGAGCAGTAATTGCACACTGTTTCTGGTTGCAGGCCTTCGGTGTCATGCTTGTGACTCCAAGCGCTGCCACGAATAACTGAATCTCACTTAGAACTGCATCTTCCCTCTGCCATCCTGTTTCGGGTGACTAGGAGTTTAGAACCTCTGGCTAAAGGGATATTGTGGGCATGTTAAAAATGCATATTCCTTTATTCCCTCAGCTTTCTGTTTGTTTTTGTGTTTGGTTTTGGTTTGGTTCGAAGTTTATTAAAAGTAAGCTACGAGGGACTGTACAGGAGTTCAGAATTGAACAGCCGTTAATTTTATGCTTCCAAATAGGCTTCATAGTTGTGATGTCATTTCACCGTGCAGACACGGAGAGATGCCCATTGCCCAGGCCTGACGGGCGATTCTGCCACAACCACCTCGGTGGATTCTGTGTGCTCTGTCTTCTACCACCTCGGTGCCCAACACACTTAGCGATACAGAGCTCTACTACCTATAGCTCTGCTTAGCTGGATGACTGTCGTAGTACTGACAACAACAGTAAAGTGGATTTTATTGTTCTGTTGGGGGAGAATCAGCTGGATTGCCAAGTCTACAAGTTTCATCTGGATTTCCTCCAGCACGCTCTTCATTGCTAGCAGTGAAGACTCTGCAGCTGCAGTTATGCCCTGTCCTGTTGCCTACAGGTAATATCTGACAGACATTCATGCAAAGATAATGGGGCTGTCCCCAGAACTGTGGGAGACAGTTTCATTCTCAGGGGTAGCAGGAAAGCTTCTGTAAGTAAGTTTGACACTTACAGAAAATTAACAACCTATTTAGACTTGGTAACTAGAAATATTTATGATTATAATGAAAGAGTTACTGTGGATATAAAGCCTCACAGTTTTTGTAGGTCTGTTTCAGAAGTTTACATAGGAAGAAGTCTCCGATAAGGGAATTCTGACCCACAGAAAGGTAAGTGCTGACACTTTTGTGACTTTTCATGCATGTCAATGCATTCAACTGTTAGCAGAGCTGACCAAACATGATTTTCTTTTCATAAAACAGTGAGACTGGGTAATCTGTTGCACTTTCTCAATTACTTGTAATGAGAGACATTTGACTGCATTATTGGAAAACTAATATAATTATCGAACACTGTATTGGAAAATTCATAATGATTTGAAGCTGCTGGCAATGTTTAATGAGATTTCCTCTTTTGCTTTCATTCATTCAAGTATGTCCTTTAGCAGTCAGATTGGTAAAGGTTGAGATATTTTGGCATGAAAGAGTTTCTTAAATGCAAAATTCTTGTATAGTGGGGGCTGTTCATATCCCAAACCTTATCTGAACCTAATTATAATGGAGAACATTTATTGGTTTCTTTTTGTCATTTTTTTCCATGGTAAAGTTTCTGTCATAAATGATAAGAAAAGTAGAATTTTCCTGATATCAGATTGCCACTTCATCTGCAAATGCATTATGAAAGAAAAAAATTAAGGCTCTGTTGGAAGGTTCAAATACTCAGATTGTTTTTCTTGAGTAGAAAAAAGGGCAAAATTAAACAAAAGAAGACCCAACAATACTTATTTTTAGTTTCTAAATACAGCTTGTAACTACACAATGTTATATGACAGACTTCAAACTGCATTTAAATATAATGGTAACCCACCAAAATATATTTATCCTTCTCTATCAGAAAAATGACTTGTGAAGAACAAAAGTTGTCTGTAGTTTTAAGTAAGCTGTATCTTTTAGTGTAACTTAGAAGCAATTATTTTTATGTTGTATAATATGACCCAAATATTGTATTTTTGTCAGCATGTCTAATAGGTTGCTCCATACCCTTGTTCTATACAGGTCATTGAGCCCATTCATGTTCAATGATATACAGTATGAATGTTCATGGGTAGTTTGATACATCTTTAATAGAAGGTGAAGGAAATGGCACAAGTTTATTTTTTGACCTTCTAGAAGTGCATTTCCAGCCAAAGAGAATTGCACTTCTAGCCTCATCAATGGAAAGAGAAATTCTGGAGCAGAAAATGCTTAATTACTGCAGATAAACCTCTGAGAGCTGGCCAGTCATTTCCTGTGATTACCATTATAAAACAAATTAAAGGAACATTTGTTTTAGATAAATTACTGTACAAAGTGAAAGGTCATCACATGCATTTTTCTCTCACTTCTGAGTTCTTGGATTAGTTTTTGCTGCTTTGATGGCCTCGACTCTGCCTTCAGTTCAAAATGCTCTGAATAAGTCGTTCTGCTCAGGGCCCTTAGTTTGACACTACATGAAAGAACTCTGGATACTTGATCATAAGTAATATATAATAAAAATTAATGTCAGCAGATGCTAAAAAAATTAAAAGTGGACAATTTGCTTCTTAGAAAGTAATAATTTAATATGTGAAATCATGATGAGAATTAATATGAAGATGAAGTCAGTTCAGTCAATAAAATGCATATTATATTGAACAGAAAAATATGAAAAGAACCCTGAAAACCTAGTCCAAGATGACCATTATCTTTATTAATGTAGAATGAAAATGATTTGTGGTCATTATGGCCAATTTTTTAATAGCAAGTTGCACAAAACCAAATTCCTGACACCCAGGACAGGCAGTTCCAGATAATTTGGTGGAGTCCTAGCATAGAGCTGGTGGAAGCTAATGGTGGTTATCTGGAGGACTTTTACTCTCTGACTTGTCCCTGAGCTGATGAGTGAAAGAATTAATTGGAGCAGCTTGGTGGAGTGTGACTGTGAATTGAACTGGGATAACTGTCCACCTCTCGATGGTGGTTCAGGGAGAGGAGTCTGACCTTGTGCACTGAAAGGAAAGAGGGGCACGTGCTCCTTCAGTGTGCCTCTTCTCTGACAGGTCACCGGGCTGTGTCTTCTTGCTCTAAAAATTGCTGGCAGAGGAGCGTGGCAAGAGTTCAGTGACATATTAATAAGACATTTATAGTGTTTTGTATCAGAGTGTACACAGCATAAAGGGGTTTTAAAACAGTGGAGGTACAAAGTCACATATGCTGAAAGACCACATGGAGTGCCCATGTGGAGGAGTCTGGTAGAATAATGTGATGGGAAGAAGCACAAAACATAAGTCTGTATTTAAGTGTCTTTTAACACAGTGTCTCTGAGTATAAGATCCTGTGAAAGAGAAGTTTCTGTCCCACTTGATGCCCAGTGTTCCTGCCTAACACACAGTGGGTTGATGGATGGCAGATGACAGTAACGCTTATAACTTGCATGTGGGGAGGTAGGAAAAGGCACGGAATGCAGCAGCATATCGCAAATTAAGAGCTGAAAAAGACTGTGAAATGGGTTAACAGTGCAACTCAGTATATAGATGTTGACAGGCCTGAGAATTGGATTTTCTTCTTTTAGTTGAGGCAGTCTGTATTGCATGTTCCTTCTAGGAAAACAACAGTCTAGAAAAGGAAGATTAAAATTTTTCTTCACAGGCAACAAACCAGAGTAAGAATGTCCATAAAATGTAGTAGCTTTGCCTTATTCTGTAATAAACGCTGTGCAGCACAAGGACGGCAGCCCATGGTCATTGCAGAAGCAGGACCTTTGTTCTCAGCTTGAATTCAAAAGTCTGGTATTAGGTTAAAAGCACTGATCTCCACGACTACTCTCTATGACCGTGACCCCAGTTTTCTTACTGTATTTAGAACACCTATGGCAATAGCATACTCACCCCACAGTTATCTTGTGTGCTTCGTTTCATTAATTTTACTGGAAAAAGTTGGCTAATGACAGTGTTGTTTCTCTCCCAGCTTCCCCTCCAAACAGTCTTCAGGAAATGAAAGTGAGACTTTCATCATTTAAAGGACCAATTTAAACTGGGTGGCATTTGGTAACACTTGTAACATTGTAGCATTTGTAACAAGTGCTGTACCATTGAGGAAGATGGCTCATGGGTACTTCTGTGACATTGCTGGTCAGTTGCAATCAGTTTTCTTTTTATAGAGAAGGGAGGGTTATGAACAAGGAAGCATATACATTAGGAGAAAGAGAACCTCAGAAGCTGTACTAAAATGCTTAACAGCACTTAATAGACAGAATGAAAACATTTAGAACAGGGTTTGCCTAATTAAAATTTCACTGGGGTTCAGAGACAAAATACAGTGTAAAGTTTGTTCTCACCTTATCTTTGTCATATTTCTGCTTGAACATGTGCTCTGCAGTTCCCCGCAGATTACGCAGTTTATTTCCAAACTAATTGCAAGGGAGTAGCTCTTCTTTAACTAGTTCTTTTCATTTTCACCCCAGGCATACTTTGTTAATCATGCCACAGTACATTGCAGGCATTATAAATCTTACTGTGCACATCCCAGTGTCCTCTAAATTGATCTTACGGGCATTTATGTTGGACTTTTGCCAACTCATTGGTCCAGTTTCAATCTCTAGGGTGTTTTTTAATCTAGTCTCAGTTTTACCCATGAATTTATTGTTAATTGTAAAAAAATGATTTAGAAGTCCACTTACCATTGTGCTGTTGTGTTGGACAGAGATATTTAACTGTTTGAAGGTAAAGAGATGACAAATTCGTAACATTTCAATAGCGAAGGACGCTTTGAAAAGTTTCAGAATGGAGAGTGAAGTACTTTTTCTGGTTGCGAGAAGCAAGACCAGGATTTCGCCTGAGGTGAGATGATACAGTAATACCAAGGCCTTTACTGTAAGAGGACGTAAAAGTGACTAACTGCTTTGATACACAATTTTGGAGACAGAACAGAATACCAAAGAATGCTACAACAGAAGTACCAACACTGTGATGAGAGATGGAGAGCTGCACGTAGCACTCTGCCACCAGACACCAGGCAGCTTGGGCAGGAGAGGAGAATTCAGAGGTGAGGCTCAACAGACCCATCAGAAGAGCTATAAATGAAACATAAAGAGTGTGCAGATTAGTTTTAGGAAAGAAGGCTTTCTGGCTCTGCTTTTACAGTCGGTGTAAGATCATTTGGATCCTTGCTGGCACTGTGAGCATGGCTGTGGCTGCATCTTACCTTTCCTGCCTTTGCACTGGCTCTCGCAGTCATGGACGCTACCTGTGCGCACAACAAATAAACAGCTTTCTTGGCTCCATGGTTCACAGGCCCGCTCTTGTCTGACATGTGTTGGGGGAACCATGGGACTTATGTTAATTCTTTTGTCTTGTCTTGACCAGACCGGTTACTGATTTGAATCAAGAGACTTCTTCTTGGCCTTGGGGGTTTTACATGTATGTAACTGCATGATCATTAAATAGATGTCAGAAATGTTTTCTCTCCCTCATTCCCTTGCTTTTATTCTTATTTTCTTTCATGAAGCAGTTTTGGTAGGCCACATGCTGAGTCTCTCACTCATTGCAGCATTTAGAAGGAACACTCTGGCAGAGAGACTTGGCTTATGAATTCATTTTCATAATGTTCCAACATCCACATCATGGGTTTTGCCTGACAAGTGGGAGATCTAAAAAATAATAATAAAAAATAACCACATTATAGCCCAGCAGGAATGATTTTTGCAAAGTTACATCTTAATGCAAGAACTACATAGTAGGAAGCTTTTAGGTCAGTGTAATTGAGCTCTAGAGTTGGTTTGGGGCTTTTTTTTTCTTTGTGTTTTGTTTTTTTAACGCCTGCGATGGTTTGATGAACTATGCCATTTGTGCTGTTTCAGACATCACAAAGAATAAGCAGATGCAGAAGGAGCACAACAGTGTCAAACTGGAGCAAGAGGAATTCATGTATGTGTGTTTTGTTAGAGTGCGATGACCTTCTAGGAGGAGTCAGACACTCAGAGAAATCACTGTTTAGGACCAGTTTTGTGTATACATTTAAAAAAAAAAGCTTGCTGTTGCTATCTGGGCGAGATAAGAGCTATCATATTAAAAGAACTTGAAGTGCCTAGGTTGAAGAAGTGTTGCAAGTTTACATGATGCCCAGGAGAAAAATAAATCATTATCACCACAGGCAGTCTCCTAACATACGTGGCCCTCATTTTTCTGTTAGGGAATGAAACCATATAGAATGGGGCTAATTAAAGTTTTTCATTGTTTAAGGAGATTTGCAAAGGATTTTACTGATTTATAGGCTCTTTCTCTTACAAAGCAAGTCACCAGAGACTTCCCCTCAACCCCACAAAACATGGGAACCTACCAGCCAAAGCTGTGCCGCCGGCTACTCCTGCCACAGCCCGAGCGCTGCTGAGCAGTGTTTCCACAAATCATAGAATCATAGAATGGTTTAGGTTGGAAGGGACCTTGAAGATCATCGAGTTCCAACCCCCCTGCCATAGGCAGGGACACCTCCCACTAGACCAGGTTGCTCAAAGCAAAGGCCCCATCCATCCTGCCCTGAAACATCTCAGTGGACAAATTTCTCACTTTTCAACAAACTAACTGGGAGCTGATGGGAGCAACAGAAACCCTGTCTCCTCTTCAGTGCTGCTGGCAAGATAAGCAGCCCAGGAATGTGTTTGCCAGGGTGATCATCATGCTGTCAGAAGGCATTAGAAGGATCTATGCAACTTCAGAGCCCAGTATGCAGGACAGCATGCTCACACAAAGTCATCAGTTCTTTCTTGGTGTGCTCACAGTTTAAAAGACATATTTTAGACAGAGTTGCTTGCAGAGTACCTTCTTGTTTTGTTAGCATCTCTTCCTCTTGAACTTGGCATGCACAAAACATACACTGTGGACTCTGAACATGTAGGTTTGATTTATTCATTGTGTTGTTCAGATCAAACAATATAGTGTGACATGTAACACCAGAATGTGTAAAAATTTTTTTTTAAAATATTTTTTGCTGTGTTTACAGAATGAATTGCACAAGTGGCGATAACTAATGAGTGATCACCTCTACTGTAACAGCCTCTACTGGGGCTACTTTGATGAAAATAGTGAATAATACATTTCAAGAGACAGATGGTTTTGCATCTTTGCTGAAATAAGTATGTTTAGATTTGTTTTAATTGAGATTGAGGGTGTCTTAGATACAAGACACTATTATCAGGAAAAATCCTGTTCTTCAGAGTATAGATAAAGTATGGAAAAAAATCACAGAAATGTTGACAGTATAAAAAATACAGTGTATTTATGAAAAATGTTGGAAGATATAATGGCCTGTAGATTGTCTTTATTATAGATGCTCTAATTTTTACATATGCGTTGTTAAATCAATCATTTAAAATATTTAGAAGTGTTTTCATTTCCTCATTACTCATTCTCTAAAATATCTGAAACGAAATAAAAAATGGTCAAGACAGTTTTCTCTTAGCTGGTTCCAGCAAACAGGCCTGTTCAGTCTGAGATTTAAAAGGCTTTCCACCCATCTGTTTTCTTTTTTGGTCTTTGGCGTTTTACCCACTGAGATTAAGTGATCGAAGAGGTAACATCTGTACTTTTTCCAAACCTGCATTACACTCTATGGGAAATAAACATAGGAAATTTGGTGGAATTAAAGTTTTATAAAAGGTCTGTAACAGAGGAAACTCTTTAAGTGCGTGCGTGCACTGTAAATACAGGGAAATCATCACTTGTGCTCTGGATTTCACACTGGCATACAGTGAAAGGCTCGACAGAAAAAAAGATAGAGGGTGTTCTTGTTTATTTAAGATTTTGCATTTTTTCTAACAAAGATCTATTTCAGATGACCTATAATACTGGTTTTCTCCTTTGTGGACTAAAAACAAAAAAAGGAAATTATAGACAATAAGGGAAATTCCAATTTATAAAGTAATAACTGGAAGGACTACCACCACTTTTCCTTTTGTAACAACAAAGATGGCACTCCTAAATGACATAATCTTAAAGCAGAGCTTTTATGCGCAAAGGGCTTCATTTACAGCACTCCAGCTCCTACTAAAATTAGTGACTCAGAAATAAGGCATGTAGTCTTCCTTTGAAAAAAAATCCTGTCACATGAATATTTCATGAGGCTTTCTAGACAGATGGAAGTAGAAAACAAAAACTAGCCTTGGCTACACAAAATGTACCTCAGAATGTGAGTCAGGGGGCTATTTTCTAGAAATCTGACAAAGAAGTTCCTGTCCACATTTTCTGGAAAAAAAAGACCGAGCATCGAGCATACTCCTCCAGTGACCAAAGGAAAATTACTAATACTTAATATCAGGAATTATTGCTATTAACAAGTTGCAAAAAACACAACAGTCCCTACTATGGCTTCATTGTTTGATTCTGTTCCATGATAGAGTGAAACTTTTTTTGTGTTTTCAGGTGGTGGTAGGGGAAAGTTACCAACTGTTCAGGACAGTTAATGACAGAATTAAATAATTTGAGTAACTGCCAGAATTGTGAAAGATTTAAATCCCTTCTCTGCTAATTCAGAGAAAAAATATGGAATTTGTAAGTAGCCCAAACTGGCTTAGCCATCTATTTGTCACTATACAATCTTTGCTCACTCTGAGAGTAACCCCTACACAGTCTTGGGTAAAACCGGTGTATTTCTTTTGAAAATTTTGTCTAGGTGATTTGACCATTTTGTACCAGATGAAGAAAATCTGAATGAAATATTTCCCAGGAAAAAAACTATATTCAGCTCCAGGAACTGTCTCTAATCCAACATATGGAAAAAAGCCCATGTGGTGGCACAAATCATACCTAAATACTCATGTGCTGCTTTGATAAGGTATGCATTTTGTCCTGTAGTGGGATACTACTGAAAGCATATAAATAGTTTTATAAAAAAAAGTAAAATATTATAGAGGAAGCAGATGCAAAAGAGAGGTTGTTTCATAGATGAAATTGTTAGAATAATTTAAATGTTGAAATAGTTCTCAGCATCTTGGAAGATCTAGTTTTCTGTTTAAGATTAATTAAGCACATAAAACTCTGCCTTGTGCCCACCTCCATCCAACTGGGAAACATCTGGCTTTGAGCTATCAGTGATCATAACTGTGCTAATAGAGAGAAGATTCTGAGAGTGGTGAGAATTATTTGACATTTGTCTTTACGAAGGATGTAAATTGTCTTTTCTTAATGATGTTTCAGCTTCAAAAATTTGCAAAAAAAAAAAGTTCCAATAGATAAGAGGCAAGAAGTTTCAGCGCACACACAGAAGGATATTCTTTGAAGTTGTTCAGCTACCAAGGACAAATTTTGCCATTAAACCATGAGCAAAAAAACCCTTTTACAGCTAAAGACTCGAAAGCTGCTAAGCACTGTGAACTGTTGAGGCCATCTCAGAGGAATAACAAAGATTTTGCATCATGTAAGTCCAAACTAGGACACAGTGAAATTGATCTCAGGAAGTCTGCAGACTCTTGAAGGTTTCAGAAATAATTTTCTACTAACACTTTACCTGTGGTCTTTATAGGCATTTTTTATCCATGCTTCAGCACAGCTGCTCTGTTATGATTCATCTTCGAACTAATATGAACTTATCTTTTGGTGCAAATGTTCTTTATGTAAATTATAGAATGAAGAACAAAGAAGTTTTATATCCTTTTATTGCTTAGTGCTTCATAATATGGAACAAAGATTTTATATTACGTTTTGGAGATGCTGATATAAGGAAAAGGATAAGAAGGCAAATAAATGCATCTTTAACACTATGATAATTTACAAAAGGACAAAGGATATCAATATTTGTTTCATTGACTTTTGCTAACTAACAAGTTTTTGTGAAATTATTTAAAGTTTCCTGTGAAGCATAGTCTCATCCTCTCTTCTCTTGTGTTGATATTGCATATTCTGTGCAAGCTAAATGTCATTTTTCTTCCATAACCTCTATAGTGTTTGGAGGTAAAATAATTTTTTAGGTAAAAATTCATTAATTTGTTATCATTTCAAAATATTCTGTAATCTACCATAATTTCAACTGCTTCTGCAGACATTTTCTGAACTTGTTATAGAATAAGACGTGCAATATTTGTAGATTAACATGACATTCATCTGGGATGGCTTGAGTAATATATTTTCACATGCTCCCACTGCTTATTTCAACAGTTGTACTAAAATGAAATTATTGATATATATCTTTATAATTTTTAAAAAATGAATAACTGGATGAAGAGAGGTTACATTTGCAAACCTGTCTGAAATGGTTTTGTCTGTTTCAATGGTAAAATATAATGATAATTGCCTGGTATGATTAAAATATGATGTACTTACAGGTTTGCAAATCCACCCTTACAACACTACTTAGGTAATCATGCACAGTTATTGCTAGTAGTACTAGTCATTTAGTAGCGTACATGATTTAAAGAAAAGATATTTGTAGCTGATTTTGCATGTTTGCTGCTAAGTCTGAGAGAAGAGCTTCCAGGCAGAAATGTTACCATTTTATTGTATGGAAATGATTCACTGGTACACCTGATGTTGGAACTGTGCCTCAGGTCATTACATCTAGCCATGAGATGAAGGAAATGGGTATCATTTTTTGGCAAAAAAATCATATGTTTTTATGTAGAGACCCAGAACCTGCTTAGAATGTGGAAATTTGGGTGATGTGGGGTGAAGCGTCCTCTCAGGAAGGGCAATTACTGGTCACATGGTCAGAACTTGAAAAGTTAAAATCTAAAATTTAGAATAAAATTTGAATCTGCTTATAAACAAACCCCCTCCCAAAATAATAATAAAAAAAAGAAGCTCATTATGTTAGAATCTCCAGTTTTGAAGCAGGAGAGGTGATCTAAAGTGGAGGACAACCAGAGACTGGAAAAGGGTGTGGGAATTCAGACAGGAATGCTGGAAATAGAAGAAATGCTACAAGGGAAAAAAAGGTTACTTTCCTCTGCTTGTTGTGTTGTTGAACGCATTGATTCTTGTGTTCAACCTCCTCAGCAATGTTCAAACTGCTGATTATTTCTGCAATTTTTTTTCCTTTCTGCTTCATCTTTTACTGTTTCTAAAATAGCTGGTGCTTCGGAGTCAGTAGCTGATAGAGGATTTAGCTGAATGTTGCACAGTGTTGAAACCATTTGTTTACTTCCTGTGCCATGTAGTCTAGTGCTAATGGGCAGGTAGTTCAAAATGGAGTGCTTTCACTAAATGACTGGAACTGGCATTTGGTCAGTCCCAGAGAGTTTGCTTCCTAATCCCAACTCGATAGTGTCTTCTCAGGGTCAACGGTGGGACTGAGACTGGAACTGAGGAAAGGACTCGGTGATGTCGTTTAATACAAAAGAGGTTGAAGACAAAAGGGTGACTGAAAGAGGTATCCGACAGGACTGCCATTGTGACAGAATGGTGTTTTCTGTTATGTTGCTGCTCAGTACACTGAGAGAAATTAATCTTGATGTAGGCCAGTATTTGTGTGCCTTAGGAGAGGCTTCAGAAAGTAACTGAATGAAATGTGCAGAATGCAGGGAGTGTATAGAGGGCAGCATAGAAGATGCGTAGGCAGGCATCTAATAAGGACATTAAAGGATGATGGTGTGGTGTGCTTTATTTTTATCTTTCTGACCATATGTATATCAGTACTGAATTAAGACATTACACTCACAATTTTTTTATTATTCACTCTGAACAGCCAGTTACAATGTCTCTGTTTATTGTTCTTACTCTGTTGTAGATATATTGTTTG
This sequence comes from Ibidorhyncha struthersii, assembly GCA_013398815.1. Classification (NCBI taxonomy): domain Eukaryota; kingdom Metazoa; phylum Chordata; class Aves; order Charadriiformes; family Charadriidae; genus Ibidorhyncha; species Ibidorhyncha struthersii. The sequence goes on from VZSZ01007640.1 coordinate 274,544, forward strand.
CAAGATGGTTGCTCAGACCCCTCACCCTTCTTCCCTTAGACTATACAGTACCAAAAAAACTCTAAAAATCAAGATTTATTGTGCCTATTTGAAGCTTCCACCCAGGGGAATTTTCTATCAGACATCTCTTAAGAAGTTCTATTTGTTCTGCCTAGTTTAGCCTTTTCTCTACTTTGTGGATAAAATGAAAGAAGTTTATTTTAAAAGCAATTTTCTCAAATCCTCTACAAAAGTCAAAATCAGTGGGTTTAATGATTCCCTTGGCAACTGGCTCCTTAGGCAACTATGCAGTAATTATAAATAATACTAATATGTTCATCTGATGGCTTCCGATAACAAGTCAATTCAGAATTCCTCTTTTCTTTTTATAACATAGGGCACTGGTTGTTGAGAAAGAGGCAGAAATATTTGTATTAGTATGTGTGTGCGAGAAGCAGAACTGATTTGCATACTGAGCTACAATAAGTAACTGGAAAGAGAGAATGAGGCATTCATTTTAAGAGATTTACTTATAGGGATGTTATGATCACCGTCTCCAAAATAGAATAAAACAAGAATCTAAACCCCCCAAAGAGAAAAAGAAGAATAAGAAGGATCCAGAGGTACAAAAGTTGACATTCATGGTCTTGAAACTACAATTGTATTATGTTTGCTGTTAAAGAAGAGGTGTTGATGTGCATAACAGAACTTGTACTGACTATTGTACAAAAGGCCTGGTACTATGTAATACCTGGGCATTCAGAGCTATCATCTGAAGTAGAACTAATCTGTTTTCATTCTTGCAACATACTTCAGTGTTTTTTTCCCAAATTACCAAAGTTAAAGTACATATAAATCTTATTTAAAATAATGTTTCACTAATTACAGCTCTTAGAATAAATATATTTATGTAGAACAAATAGAATTTGTACTTCACAAACAGTGCCTCCATTATTATAGATGTATATTATGTAAAAAAATGCTGTTAATAGAATGTTTGCCCACATATCTTCTTGAAGCTATGTATACATAATCATTTCTGTATAGAAATATTGCTGTGTAGATTGGTAGGGACAATTTTCCATCGTAAAAATAATTGTGATTTTGTTGGATGCAAACGTCATATGAAGAGGTTTCATCTCCTTCCTAGAATTTTCATGCACTCAAACAGTAGCTGACTGACTGAATCTGATATATCAGTAATGGCTGTTCATCTAAATGACTTCCACTGTTTTTTCCCAGCCCAATATTTTTTCTCATCTTTAACCTCAATAGGCAATTATTTTATATGTCTTCTAGTTAATTGCCTGAAGTTATTTAGCACTTTCTAGGCAAGAATCTAGCTCTCTGGGATGCAACTAGAAAATTATTTCCAATTAAGAGTTAATTTGTTATTACAGTAAGAAATAGCTGTATTGTTCACTTTGTTTTTTAAATCGCTTATTTTGTAATTCACAATATCAGGAAGTACCAAATCAGGTACTTGACAGAAGATCAAGAAAACTTAAACCAGCGTAAGTTAATTTTCATAACGAACTATTCAATAACACCCCTAAAAGCATATCTTGTGCAGGTGACTTAGAAGTGTAGCCATTTATCTAAAACCCACCTGATGTCCTAGATTTATTTCTGTTAACATAAAACACAGATGATATTTTGTAAAGTCTTAAATATTCCAAAACTCTCTTGAGCAGAAGATACAAATTTAAAAGATAATAATCTTATACTATAATTTCCAGGTATTACAGTGTTAATTGGAAATTGGAAAGTAAACATAAGACTTTCATGAAGACAGGAATACTAGACCTCTGTGAAGACCGTATTTTCAGTGCACTGCACATACATGAGCAAGAAGCAGTCAGGGTCTGGTAGGTTAAATGAGTAACATGCCACAGCTTTTAGATTCTGCTTCACAGTAGTACTTCTCACGGTAATACTCCACAGCCACTGGAGATGCTGAAGTTCGCAGAGTAACATCTCTATAAGTCAGCCCGCTGTCTCAAACATGAATCATGGTGATGATTGCCTTTCTCTTGAGCATAGATGCAGGTGGATAGGTTTAATGTAATTTGCCAAAATGGCTTAAGTGGAATTATTCAGAATGTATAAGAAGTGTTAGAAATGCAAAACCAACATTTCTTTATGTCAAAGAACAAAACAACAGAGATAAATGATTGTTCAGGCTGTAATAGTACAGGAAAACTCAGATTCAAAAATCACTGATATTAATGAGAGCTTTTTTACCAATGATTTTCAAAGCATCTTATTTTGAAACGGAAAGGATTTAAACAACAAAAACATTTAGTTATCCCTGTTGCTGAATTCTCCTTTCTTTTACTGTTGTACATAGTGAAAATCAGCAATGATGGCATTTTTTGGCATGTTTGGATTTCAAGTACTGGCCAGGAATATTTATTTACTTAAAACACATTGTCATCTTTTCATTGTTGAAGGTGCTGGGGAGGGAAGACAAGTAATTTTGTTCATCCTGATGTCAGTGATAGGCACTGCAGTTTCCCTGGGGAAATGACTAACTAGGCCCTGTGAAAGCTTTAATGGTTCTTTTAGTGCCAGGCAAAGGAAGACTTGAGGCTTTCAAAAGTGTATGAGATAAGAAACTGAGAAGTAATGTGTTCAGAGCTTTATTTTATTTTTTCCAAACCGATTTGTTACTATCTATTTTTGCAAGTCATTGCTCCCAGCAAATTGTCTCCAACCTCTCCATCTTCTCTGTCTCCATAGGCAAATGCTCCATCGGCATATGTGTTATAAGCAACAGTACTCACAGGTACGTCTCCAGGGGCTTTTGCTGTAGAGCACATTTGTGATACAAAGGGCAGGTTTCAGGAGAATGCCTAAGCAACAAGGAGTATGAAAGGTTCAGGGAAGAGATCTATTTCTTGGTTAAAGAAGGAAAAAAGGATAAGTGCAGAAGCTGTAGGGTTTATGGGCTATAAATCAGGGAAAATGGGCCAGTTAAGCTTAGAAAAGTAAACAGCAGCATGGAAAATTCAGGGACCAATGTGCTTCTGCTAAGTATTTTGGAAAGCAGCATCTATGTCAAGGTGCATCTCTACATGCCTGTGACATCTTGAGTTATGTGTGTGGGAGAGAGACAAAGGAAATTACTGAAGAAACCAGACGGAGACAGAGGCTTCAGATGAAGGCTGCACTCTGGTAGGATTTTGGTGCTGAGACAAGAAAAACAGCTTTTGGTAGTTTGATACTGTCTGTGCAAAGACTATAAGAATTTGTACTTTCATATAAATAAATGGAATTCCCAGATTTTAAAAATAAAAAACAAAAAACATTTATTTTTCCACGCTAAGTTAGTTTACATCTAATTTAAGGGGGTAGACAGCAGTGGGTAATATCTGTAACCAGGCAAGCCCACCATCCACGTGAGAAGGCAAATACATACAACCTGTAGTTGGTGTTGGTACTTTCTTGCTAGGCACAGACTGTTGTCTGAGTCCAAATTTTAAAAGTAGAAAAAATGTATTTGGAAACTATTGTTCTGCCACTATTAGTTTATAACACTACTGCAGCTAGACGTAGCTACTATGGGCAGAACTAAATTTCTCATGAATATATTGTGTCTGAACAGTGTATGAAAAATTCCTCCCATACCTTTGCTTTATTCAAAGGGATTAACCTGCTTCTGGCACACATTACAATCTCCTCAAAAGATGAGGAAAACCTGCTGAACGTTCCCAGATATGCACTGTCTTGTAAGACACATGGTTAAACCAGTTATAAACTCTTATTTGTACATAATAGCCCATGTATAAAGGCTACTAACAAGAGCTGTGGTGTGTCAGTAAACACCTTTATTAAATTTGACCGCTTCAGTGGTGCTTAGCCTGTAACAGTGCTCTCAATAGTAGATGCTGAGCACGCCGGAGCACCTTTACAAATTGCGCCATGCTGTCAGCCTCAGAAGGCATGTCCTTAAAATTTCTGCAGAGAAAGTGGTTCTCGGTTTGATAATCTAAAGATTTTGTGTTGGTTTTGTTTTTCTTTTTTAACGTGTTTCACTGTGATTAGTACATTTGAATGCCACTGTTTTCCAGACGACTCCCTGATTGAACTGGGGACCATGTTAGTTCTCCCCATGACCCGTCAGAGATAAAGAATTTGTTTACTGTAAATTGCTCACCACTCACTCCTATGCACCATCTGCCACACTTACCCACGAAGAGCTGCATTTCTAATAATAGCTCTTTTAACTTAAGAAAAATAATACAAGATGTTTTATGTACACGCATGGGATATAACTGCAATTTTAATCTTCCTGGTCACTTTACCTTTACATATTAGTCTTTAGTGTCAATAAATCAATTTATTTTAGATTTCAAACTTTTTGTGTAATTGTCACAGTTTTGCATCAAGGAAAGCAATGAGCACTAATTTGCTCATAAATTTGCCTCAGCTGAACCTATCTGTATGTTTAGACTTCATTAGCAAATTAATGCCTTTTAGCCAGTAATAGCCTTTTCTCTTTCCATATCTGTGAAGTCCTATATTAGGAAGAGAGAAATAAGATGTAGAAAGACAAGTACTAGGTGTAGAGCAAATGAATGCCTACAGCTTGGGTGCATAATGAGCAGGTACCTGGCCCTAAAGCAGAATCCAGACTGAGTTGGATGCTCGAGATGGGTTAGGAATGGAAGCTGAAATGGGAACTGCCATCCTACAATTAACAAGCAAGAGAGGTTGCAAGGAGATGAGAGGGAGTATCTGAATTCCTGCTGATCTCTATGAAACCTAGACTTGAACTCAGGAATTCTTAGGGCATGCGCCTATCCACTTAGTGTCTTCAGTCTATATTTGTTTTATAAGGTAGGCTCCTCCTCATGTTCTTCAAAAAAAATCAAACAAACAAACATAAAAAAGAACGAAACAGAGAAGCCTCCCATGAACAGGTTTTTCTCCTTATTTAAAATCTATCTGAAAGAGGAACTGCTGCTCGCAACTTCTTATAGTCAAATTCAGGTGGATCCTTTTTGCCTGGTACCGTGATCACTAGTGACAGTGAAAACCAAAAATAACATAGAATCATAGAATCATTTAGGCTGGAAAAGACCTTTAAGATCATCGAGCCCAACTGTTAATCTAGCACTGCCAAGTCCACCACTAAACCATGTCCCCAACCACCACATCTACACATCTTTTAAATACCTCCAGGGATGGGACTCCACCACTTCCCTGGGCAGCCTGTTGCAATGCTTAACAAGCCTTTCAGTGGAGAAATCTTTCCTAATATCCAATCTAAACCTCCCCTGGTAAAACTTGAGGTCATTTCCTCTTGGCTTATTGCTTGTTACTTGGGAGAAAAGACCAACCCCCACGTCTACAACCGCCTTTCAGGTAGTTGTAAAGAGTGATAACGTCTCTCCTCAGCCTCCTTTTCTCCAGCTTAAACAACCCCAGTTCCCTCAGCCGGTCCTTGTAAGACTTGTGCTTTAGACCCTTCACCAGGTTCATTGCCCTTCTTTGGATGTTCTTCAGCACCTCAATGTCTTTCTTGTAGTGGAGGGCTCAAAACTGAACACAGTATTTGAGGTGAGTCCTCACGAGGACTGGGGATGACAACCTCTGGCTTTACATCTGGCAGCCCCTTGCTTTGAAGGTTTGGGTTTTTTTTACAGATACCAGAGTTTGGAACACACTTGTTAGACCTGACGTGGGACATCTGGGTTCAAATTCTTTACTGACTCATCAGTGTGGTATCCAGCTTTTAAGGGAGTCAGTAACTATTAGGCCAGGCCAAGCGTGGACACTTTCCACTTTTGAACTTTGGGAACTGCAGCAAACTGCAAGGTAAGAATGGCCAGTGAAACACAGTATGAGAAGACAACTGATGTTACACCAAATGTTTAAGACACTACTCCCAATGGGGTCATTGCAACTGCAGACTGTTTTGTGTGTTTCACAATATATAACCAGTCTTTAATAAAAGGACGCATTCCTCTCAGTTTAGTTTTTTAATAGTATTTTAATCAGTATTTTAATAATGAATCTCCAAAATAGCAAAAATGAAATAAACTTGGTGAGTTGGTGGCTGCAAGTGGTTTCTGATGTTTGGCTAGTTGTACGTTTCTGTCTGTATTTGCTGTTCATCTCACGCTGTGCATGACTCGTATAATCACATCATTTAACAGCTTCAATAGGTGTCCAGTGGGTACCTGCTTTTAAAGGCTCACTAACTGATGAATGTATTAGATTTGCCACCCTCAAACCAGTTCCTGGTTTGAAGCCCATCTTTCATTATTCTAGTTGTGCCTGTGCGCTACAAAATATTTAAATACTAGAAAACTGTGTATGTCAACGTAATGCAATCCTTGTTCAGAGTTAGCGCATGCTGCCTGAGGAAACCAAAAGCCCCAAATTTCCTGCAATTCAGACAAAGGAGAAAGAATGGCTCACATTTATGTATTCACTTTTTTTTTTCTCAATATTTAGTTTTGAGGAATGACATAAGAAGGCAAGTGCACTAAGGTAGCTGGGCACTCCGGCTCCAAATTAAGCTCCTGTTTCTTAAGGTTTTTAAACTTGGGACAACTTCTGTCTTCCTTTCAATTATATGTCTTTTTTCCAGAAAGTTCTACAGGTTCATAAATATCCAAGGAATATTTAATTTTTGTAAACATATTCCAGTCTTCTCTGGATTTTTGTTCCAGATTTAATTCTAAAATTGATTTTTCAAAATCTCAGAGAACTAAGGCATTTTCTTATAATTTTATTTGCATTCCATAATTTTGCCATCTTTCCTAGCACTCTTCTAGAAGTGTCTGTCTAGAAGTGTCCTTCTGTCTTTCTTTTGATATTTAGGATGCTCTAGTTCACCAAGTACCTTTTCTTCGTTTATTCCATGTGTCTTTTTGTTCCACATTGTCCAGGATTTTTTTTTTGTTTAAGTGTATTACTTTTCTTTACTGGAAGTAATTTAATTTAGTGGGTATGTGTCATGCAAGAAAATATTTTTCCTGTGTATCTATCTTTTTTTCTTTTCTGTGGAATAGAAGCACTATTCAGCAAATCTTTCAGTATTTTAGTATTTTCATAGATTTACTGCTTTCACCCTTTTAATATATTTTGTCTGTGAAGAACCACAAATACATGTGCTTGCACAGATTATTTTAATAGTTTATTCTTTGCAGACTTCTGTTTTCTTAGTTCAAGTAATCAGTATGAGTTAAATAAAATACCATTATTAATACAAGTTTTGATTCTATGCGCATGGTGATTAATAATTTTCTTTTCTTTCAGAACACTGTGTTACAGGAGGTGTAAAGACCCCCAAAATTTTCCAACCTTCACGTAAAATGCAACTCAAATTCTATCATGCTTCCCATTTTCAAGAGCCTAGGAGCCATAAATGGAAGTAAGCAAAATAAGCTTCCTAGTTTGATTGTTATCTCGTGAGGGTTTTTTTTAAGCATCTGTGGCAATGCTCTCTGGACTAATTACACACCTGGGGCTTCCATGTTCCTGTTTTCATCTCATAATGATTGAGGGCTGCTTAGGGTCCCTGACTGAGAAACCTATTTCTATATCTTAAATATCTTGTTTACAAAATATTCACTGTGTTCTGCTTTTTAAAAAATGATTGTATTGTTTATAACAGTCCTTCAGAAGTTGTCAGACATTTCCTAACAGGCAATTTTATCTTGTAGAGACTGGAAAGGTATACTCTTCAATAGCATTGTGCTTGTAAATACAGGTAATGTTGGGCACACTGGTGAAAATTTTGAGGCACAGTCCTTTCCCTTTTCAGTCTCTTACACATGAGTTATGACAGATCTTCATTAATTTAAAGTAACTTATTTCCATTTTTAATAAAAAATAGCAATAATACCAAACTCTCAGATTATTTACATAACCAAAATTAATTTAGACAAACTATTCAAGTGTGACTACTACTGACTATTAAAGTCAAACTATTTCTTAACAGGAATTTAAATATGGATTAAGAAGCCTAACAGTTTTGGCTTAGTATTTACTTTTATACTTCATTATTAAGAAACCCATCTTCCATATCAGAATTCTCATTTTTTAAGCTAATACCATTAAAAATTAAAATACAGGTTTTTTTTTTTTTTCATTTTTTACTGCTATGATTGTTAATCTGTGTGATTTTCTGGTTATGTTACTAGGTTTGTTATTTGCAGGTAGTACAAATAATATGTGAAGGCTTATCCTTTTATTTTACGTTTTAGTAGGGTAGATGTATGGATGAATGACAATCTAGAGGATATATTTTTAAGACATTTCTCTTTCTTTGCAAAACTGTGGTCTTATTTGGAATACACATGGAAAACAAAAAGCAGTCTATTTAATAACAGTCAGCAAAGTTTTAGGTGAAACTACCCATTCATTTATGTAGAAGAGCATAATTCCATAGCAAAAACCCAAAGTAATTCAACAACAGAAGGATTCAAATATACACAATCCTAATTTGCAACTCACATATTGCACCTCTATGACAATTTTCAAGGGAACAAATCCTGAGATGTGTTCCTTCAGTAGATTGACAGTACATCGTTTCCCTGAGTGACAGAAAGTTCTGAAACACCAGGCATATGCTATAGTCTGGCATCACTGGAAATAGCAGAAAACCTGGTAAGTAATTGACAAATCAATTGTTACAGATTCTTCAGAAGAAATAGAAAGAGAATAACCTGCCCTCTCTAAACATGTCATCTTAATTCATACCTGAAAAAATAGTTGAAACCATGAAGCAGGATACTGCATAACCTTTCCATTTTTTTTTTCCTACCATTAACTTATTGTTGTGGCTATGATATGATCTACCATGATTACTCCAAGTCAATCCTTTCCACTTTTAATGCCAAAAATCAGTGATACGGGTTTGCCGTGACTAGAGGTCTGTCTAATAACATGCTGTGTGAAAAAACAAAAATCTTTTTCAGATTTGAATTTTGTCATCCTTCACTTTTGTTGGCTATTCCCCACTCTTCTGTTAATGAGGAGCTGCCATCCTCCCTTCTCCACACCACTCATTATCGCCTCAGCTTCCCTTGTTGCTGTGATGGCTCAGGGTTTCCTGGGAGCAATGGGATTTGTCTCAGCTCTCTGATCATGGCAGGGGGAGGGGTTGGTTTATGCTTGCTAGAGTGCACTTGTTCCTAATCATCATGCCAGGTCCCTAAGCTGTTTCATTGCAATTGGGAAGGAAACACTCTGCAGAGTCCAAATTCCTTCTCAGTTGGCTTCAAACACCCTGTCTGAAGGAAACACTGCAAGTTTGCAGGTTTCAGACTTATCCCCACTAGCTCCGACACCAGACAGACTTAACTGTGAAGCAAAAATTAGTTTTGTGTGTCTACAGGTCTGAGTTTGGAAATTATAAGTTTGGAAAGAGAAGGTTGCAAAGAGGCAAACAGAAAGCTATTCCAGCTGTCTAGATGTGTAACTTCTCATGAAAGTCCCCAGGGCTTGTCCCCTGTCCACTTTCGCTACAACTTTCCCTGTTTCCTACCAGCCTGGATTCCTGTTTCTTGTCCAAAGAAACAGGCAACGTTGATGAATTACATTTCACATCTACACTGTCTTTGCAAGACATGAATGTGCTTGGTGGCTCAGTCTTGGAGCCAGATCAACTGGGTATTTATATTTATATTTACTTCCCAGCTCTGTCGTGCAGCTAATCAGACAGGCTGACAACCGTTTCACCCACAATTTGGATTTTTGCCCTTTTTGTAGGGCTGTTTGCACCTTCATTTTAAATATGGTATAGAACATCAGTTATAAATTTTGCAACCATTTTGATTTCTTTTTTTTTAATAGCTTCCTATAGAAATCACATGATGCTTCACTAATAGAGATGGCAACTTTAGCAACAAACTGTTCTCCTGCGGCAACACAACACGAGCTTATGCCCTTGGTGTTCTTGGAGTTCAATGTGATAGTACCCTGTCTTTTTAATATTCTGTTATAAGCAATCAAGGTTTTCTGTTGCATTTAGATGAGCTTTTCCATGTTTCTAGTTGTTCTAGCTTCTTCTGTAATTCTTCATACAACACAGTGCGCATCCCTCTATGCAGTGCTCTAGAACAGGACTCCTTCTGTATTTAGAAAAAATAAATATCATATAGGTCTTCAGCACAGCTCTGGATGTTAGCAATGCTGGATAAACAGTAATTCTTTTCTATTTTTAGAAAAGCTGTCTCATCAGGTACCTCGCTATGAATTTGGGTCTAATTCAAGTAACAGTTCTGTCTGGATGTGGAATGAGGCTTACATTTTTAGTTTTAGTTTTTAAATGCTTCAGGTTTCGCTTTAAAATTTTCAACTCAAACTAAGTATTTAGTTTATGCATCAATGTAAAAAGTTAAGAATGTTTTGTTTTATGAAACAAGCATATAAAATTCTAAGCATATACAAGAGAAAGATATTACAATATAAATGTGCATTATATATCTACATTTTTAATATGAATATATATGTGTATATATGTATATATACCCCTCCTTCTTCCATCCTTGATCAAAACAGCTGGATTGCTTTTTACCTTCTTCCTGCCACCCCACTGTATATTGGATAGATATATATACTGTTTTGACAATATACAGTGGTGTTTTCTCAAGAAAATATCTGGGAGATAACTGCTCTTCCTTTAATTCCATTGTAACAACAATTTTAAAACCAATTGGGTATAGTCATCACCACTGCGGTTACAGCAGAATTTTCTCATTTGCTTATCTTCAAAATGGTTCTTGTAAAATAAGAAGCTGTTTTTCATTAAAATATTTGCAGCAATCAAATATGAAAATTTAAAAAAAATAGCCTTAAAATATGTGGGGATAGGGAGAAATACTAACTATTTTTCTTTACTTTCCAGGTTCACAAAGGGAAAACTAATTTTTCTCTGAAAGAAATTATAGTATACAAATGCTTCCAAAGGAAGGCTGATTTTTATCATGCTAGCCACGTGATTTATTATTCACAAAGAAACTTTGAACAGAAACTGGCCAATGTATGAGCCAAAATACTGACTTTAAAGAGATCCTTTGCCTGTAATTCTTACTGCCTCATGAAAATCAGCAGGGAATACTGCAAGCATGTTAAATTTTGTGTTTGAAAGTTAAATCTGATAAAAATATGCTCAACAAAACTTATTTTGTAAAATAAAATGAAGCATTTCTTTGATAATTTATGTTCTTTCTCTTCCGAGGTATAAAGCAATGAATGCTACTTATTCTGTCCTGTATTTTCAGTTTTTATATCTTACTAATTTCATTTTTAGTTTGGAAAAAAAAGTAAGAAAAATATTAGGCCCAATCTAATTTCATTTTAACTTGGCTCAATAATATGGTATGCTCAATAATAGGATGGTAATTAGACTTGCTAAAAAAGAATGCAACATGAAGAGGGGAAAATGTCCTTAAGAAAATATCTCTGAGACAGTAGGAAAGCTGTAGTCTTTTCTTAGACCTTATGGACAATCTTCTGTCTCCCAAGGCATTTAGTCTTTGTTACCTCAGTCTTCCAACCCATAAGTAAAGATAACATACTGTATTTGGGTGATTGTGAAATCAGCGCCTACAAACTCTTGGAGCATGTTATAATTGAACAATGTTCATTTTTGCTGTTGATAGGTGATAATTATAGCATCTGAGAGAGATTGATGGCCTAAGTACTGAGTTTTAAATTATATTATTTACAAGAATGTGCTTTTAAAATGTGCTTATAAAAAAGGAAGTTCTGATATCCAGACTTATTTTATTTCAAGACTGCAGAAACCACTCTTACTCTAGATATGAGCTCTTTTTTTTTTTTTTTTAATCTCTGAACCTTTCCCTAAGTAATTAGTGAAGAGGAGGCAAAGGGTTTTGCTTCTCTGACCCTATGTGTGTGCTGTTCCTCTCAAGAACTCTGTCCATTGAGAATACAAATTGTACCAGCGGTAGGCAAATCAGCATCAGGGAGGTGCAGCCTCATGGCTAAGGTGACTGGAGGCTCAGCCAGGAATGCAGGCTTTTGTAGCTAATCCTTCAAGCCAGTTCTTATAGGTATTGAGAAGAGAGTTGTCTTCCTTATTATGCTTTTTTTCTATACCTGCTTCTCACAGCAGGAGCTTTTAAATTGCCAGAGTTAAGCAGTTTAATAACTGCTTATCGAAAGTTAAAGTGCACATGGTTAGGCAATTTCATTTTCATTTTGAAAATATGTTTTTCTTCTTGTTTCTAAAAAAGGAGGTGGAAATTATGCTTGCTTATAGCCGATATTAATTTGTGCAACTGGTGAGGTATTTGACTGTTTGAGCCTCTGTCTTTAATAACTAAGATAGTTCTGTTGCCTTAAGCAGAATTCAGTGAGGTGAGAGCAGATAGTGGGAAAGAGACAGAAATTGCTCTCAGGCTACTTGCCACACTAAGAGGAAGTCTAGTTGGAGAGGACAGGAGTTGTTGGACTCAAATGGTGGATGTAATGGGAAAATCAGAGACCCACTTTAAAAACACACATTTTTGCAAGTAGAAATAATTCCAGTTGCAAGTAATTTGGTGTGAAATTATTTTCCCTCCCTTTTACAAAACACCATGATGGTTAAAAAAAAAATAATCTATGATAAAGGAAACAGCATGGACTAGTTGGAACTTCAACGAGTCCTGTGCTTCCCTCCCTTGCAGTAGTCCACTACCCCCAGGATCCAAACAGACATGTAAGATTGAACAAAAGTTATCAAAATTCGACTGACAGAGGAAAAAAGTGTTTTCCTGCTATTTTAAAAATATGTATCTTCATATCATTTTTCTTTTTAGGGAACACCATGGGGTTTGTGTTATACTATCCCTTCCAATTCTTCCAGTGCAGGTCACACGTCTTTTCTTGTTCTCCTGTCCCACACCTGAAAAACTAAATAAGACAGGGAAACTGAGAAGTTAGGCAGCCTCTCCTCATAAACTGAGCTCAGAGCTCTGTGGCTAATCCAATTTCTGACAGTTACCCTTGTTTGCCCTTGGCTAGGATTAGAGGTTAGATATATGGATCAGGAATGTGACATGGGAGGTAAGGAAACACATAAACTAGTAGTGTGTTGGATCAAATGAGAGAATACTTTGGTCTGTCAACGGAATGAGGAAAGAACCTAGCATGTTGCTTTTCCTATTCCTCATAAAGAAGAAAAACAAAAATTAAAGTAGGTGGTGGCCATAAGATCATCAACATCCTGGGGTGCAGGGGATGGATCCCAAAGGAACCATTGAGCTTGAACAACGTACTATGTTGTTCAGTAGAAAAAGGCAAGTCAGAAGAGTTTGTTGTACAGCTATTCAAAAGATTTTTCTTTCAGAAGTGAAGGACAACACGCCCATGACTGAAAGGATATGCCGTCTGCCAGCCCAGCATCTGCCTTCTGGCAGAATCCCCAGGACCTTAACTTTCAGAAGCCAAAATATCTGAGAGAGATAACTTAGTAAGACAGCAAGCATATTTAAATGATAACTAAAGTTTCCTTTTACAGTTCATATGACATAGCTATGCTGTACCAAGGGAAAGGACAAAGTTTCTCAAAATAAAGCAAATGATGCATGAACAGAAAGTAAAATACGCCATGTCCTTTCTGTCCAAACCTGGGAATGTACCATGCTTTGTTACACTGTGTGGCACATTTCTTTCATCTCCTCTAGAAGAATGGCTAAAATGTGTAAAATATAGAAGAAGCAAAGGTAGTGTCCTCACATCCTTATCTTTCAAAAGTTCCCCAAAAGTAAATGGCTCAGCTAAGACCCACTTGGAAAAAAAATTGATGTAATATCTCTGTGTTATATAAAGTAATGATATTTTTGTTATTTGAAAAGCAATTATTTGAATCTCATGGTAAGTTGAAACAAAATGTAAGAGGCAGCATTGAAAACTTTCTGTTCATGAATATATGGTCCTATATGTGTATGGTCCAGAGGATAATTTATTCTGGTGTGTTTTTTTTCCCACTTTTTTTCCTATTATATCAGAATATTTTTTTTTAATACAGTATGATACTAATCTGTGAGCAGTGGAGATTTTTTTTTTAAGAAAAAATTCACTTGATCACAGTTATAGTTAAATTATGGCCACTAATATGTATTCAGTTTATTATTTGCAACAAAGAAAGGAAGAGAGAGGTCATTAACCGGAAAGGTATGTGTTAAACAGAAACAAACCTTTTTACTGTCCTGGGAAGCAGATTGGAATTGATTGGAAAATAGATAGTAGGCAGGTGGGAAGTGTATCATTACCTAAAATGCAATTTCATAAGTGTCAAACACAAACTCTGGCTAGCTCGTAGATCGTCCTGAAGTGAGTGTCTACCTACCAGCCCAATATATCTCCCAAATATCAAAGTTCTCCTGCACTCAGTTTTTGCAAATGCTTGCAGCCCGTAACAAATAATAGTGTAGGGAAATAAACTACTGACTGCAAAACCGTGGTAACCCATAAGATAAAGTTCCTTAGAATTTGTAACAGAGGTCTTTTTTTTTTTCCATAAAAAGGATTACAAAGGACAGAGACCCTCACCAACCACAAAATCTCTAAGAGCAGTAGATTACAGTTGCAGATAAATCATTCTAGAACAAAGGGACATCTAAATGATGCTGATAAAACATGGAACTTCTTTATCAGATATTTGGAAAACTACATTTATAAAGAGTAATTGAAGAGAAAAAAAATCCCTAGGACTCTATTTTTTTTCACATGAAAAACACCTGAATTTTGCATCTGTAAATTGATTTAAGGAATGGGGAGAGGGATTACATGAATCATTGCTATATTCTTGTAATTGTTGTTTTAAATATCCTGCAAATATAAGGAAATAAAAATAATCTCAATTTCTGACTGAATTGTATCCAAAGGCCCCATTGGTAAATGTGTTTTGTTTCTACTGCTTATCTTCCATAGACTCATGTGGCCTGATCACCCACAGAGCTGAGGACTAACATGAATCCTCCAGACCAGGTTAGAGATCCTGGACTGATGCAGTTTTGGCATTCAGGACAGTCTCAAGTCCAAAATGTTTAGCATATAGCAAGAAAAAAAAACCCCATATGTAGGGGTATTTATCTGTCTGTCTATAAGGCTGCTCTGGCACAATTAAATGCCATCTTTAGACTGGAAGATGCAAATTGCAGTTGTTTGCATCATTGGTTTCTTTAAAAAGATATTATGTGACAGACTTTCTGTTGGAGTATCAATCTTGCCCCAAATTTCTTTGATGAGGTTGTCTCTGAGGCTCTGAGACAGCCTCAGAAAGACAAAAAGCTAGTCAAACAGCTAGAGTCATCCAGATGGCTTCTTTATTGATGACCCACCTCTCATAGCACAATTCCTCTGCTGCTTTTGGGGAAAAAAAAAGATGAGAAATCCCTGTTTTGTTTCCTGTAGGGTTCTCCCTTAAAAGTTCTTTTCATTATTCTGGAAATTAATATCAAAGAGAGAATCTGAAAGATATATATAACAGAAGGTTTGTCTCCACAGATGCAGGAGCAGGAGGGAGGGGAGTGCAAGCATCATGCCCAAACAATGATAAATACCGTGATTTCCAAATGCACTGAAGTGAAGGAAGAGCCCGTGTGTCATCTGCAGATGTTTTACAACTGATTTGATGTTAATTGACATCCATAATAGCTAATTCTTTTCTAAATCTCTTCCAAAATGGAACCAATCTCCTAGTTCACCAAGCACTGCTAGTATTTAAATATTGTTCTTTTCTGTTCTTTTGGCCTCCCAGCATCTTTCTAAATCTCTGTGGAATGGGCCTGTCTTCCACATTATAGTGGTGAAAACCGGCGTTCAGCACAGCAGTTCATTAGCAAGAAATGCTAATGGGAGCGGTCAGATATTTTGACTGCTTCAGTATAAATCAAAAGAATTTCGGCTTAATGCTCACCATGGCCCCTTCAACAGCATCAGCCAAACCAAAGCGTCTGTGTTAGACGCAAACTTCTCCACTCAGTGAGGGGAATTAAATTGAACTTTTTAACCTAAAGAATGAAAGATGTCCTCCTAAACACATGGGTGGTTTGGTTTTTCTTTTCAATTCTTTTGCAAGTATTAGTGTGTGGGTTGTTTTTTTTTTTTTCTGCATGAGTATGGACAATTCTGTTCTCCCTTTTTCCACAGTAACTCAGCCGAACTTCTGCAGTTCTGCTTGGCGTTGGAGAGGTTATGATTGTTTCTGTACAGACCAGTAATGTGCTCACCTGAATTACAGGATTTATGGAAGTGTGGAAGGCATGCAGCTAAAGGCATCCATAAAACTGTTTCAGGGTTTTTTTTTCTGGAATTTTCAGACAAACGCTCTGATGTCTGAGAGGTTTAAAATCCCTTTGAATGCAAGGCTATAGAAATACTCATGTTTTTGTGTTCTACTGATGTAAAACTCATAGCATAGTAAAACGGCCAAACCATCTCTCCGTATGAACTGAATATAAAAAGGAAATCTTTTTGCTACTCATGCTTCATTTTTCCAGCGCTCTTGAAATAGTTACTGAATTATTCCACCTAAAATATATTTTCACATATTCATATGCCTAAAAATGTCTTTAAGTGTTCCATAATATATCTGTGATACATCAATAAAAATACACCCATTTCCTACATGGTGAAATAGATGTCGTAATTTTTAATATAGCCTGTCTTAATAGTTATTGTGTGTTTCATGTGGCCACCTTCTACTTTGTCAGCGTGGAGCAACATAGCAATCCCCCCGACATTCAGGAACTGCTGTTTTACCAACCGTCTGGACACGTTTGCATTCATTACCTTTTCACAGTGGAATAATAATAATGGAAGAGGGAATAGGATGGGAGAGAACAGGTTCATGTCACTTCTTTCTCGACGTCGAGTATATGCTGCTCTCTTGTGGAACTTGCAAGGTAGTTACCAGTACTGGATAAAGGTGTCCTTGACTTTCTGACTGTTTTATTTTGTTCCATTGAATATTACTAAGGGAGATTTAGTGCATATGATGTAGCAGCTTTTTTGAACTCTGTGATATAAATGTCAGTCTTTCCTATTGATGTATTTTATTGCCTTTTTTCTTTGACTGTCAGCATCCATTGTTGGCATAGTGTTGACACAGTAACATTGTTGACATTGTGTGCTGCTTTTGGAATTAGATTTGTACTCTTTTGCAAGAAACCCATAAATTTATTAGTATTGGAAAATTGCCTTTTCTTCTCTTTAGGTGACACTGAAATGTTGTTTGTTCTGGTTCAATCTTTTAATTAGCCTAAATAAGAATATAAGTGGTTTTAAAAAAGGAATGAAAACTTGGTTATCTGTCTGCATGATATTTGTGTATAGGGGATGTGCTGTCCAAATGATGGACTCTAAAATCTTTTCTCGTATGTAATGAAACTGAGTGCAGAGTGAAATTTTGAGGGTAACGTTGCAAAATATATCACTGCCCAGTCAAAGAATGGAGGTGGTTCCGTCACAGAGCCATCCTCACTGAGTCCCTGGGAAGCAAAGAAATCCACAAACAGGAGAACTTCTGATGTGTGGCTTCCTGAGGACATCTGCTAGATGAGATTCTCTGCTTTCCTAAGAATATGTGTGTTTGAGTTTTCGTGGCAGTTGCTCTGTCATTAGGCGCATGTCTCTACCTTGCCATCTATTTTCATTATAAGATAGAAGTATTTAAGGCTGTTGTCCTTTTGTCAGATGTGGTCAAAAAAGTTACTTGTGATTGAGGGATAGAGAGGCCGAGCAATTTTATTACCTTATTTACCTGGAAAACATAAGATAGATCTATTTGTGCCTGAACATGCCCTACAGCTTACATATTTTACAGCATATTTTACCCAGCAGGATATGAAGGAATATACAGGCTACAGACTAAACTTCCCCCTTCTGGCTGACCCTCAGAATTTCTACTGCAAACTTTATACTCAATCTGTTTCTGGAAAAAGCTCAAGTTCATTGATATAACACATACACAGCAAAATGCTCGACTGGAGAGAGACACTTCATTCCCCTGATATAAGTTTTTGCTGCCACCTCTGCTGAGGAAACAATTCTCCTTAATGCGAGTACTTATCCCTGTGAGCACCACCGATTTTAAGGATAAGTTACGTAAGGGCATCGCCATCATTAAAACCACACAGGCAGTTTTAAGGTGGCTGAATTTACTGTTGCCGAGTAAGCCCTGTTCAGTAAGTTGGGGTAGGAATTAGACATTTGGCCTGCTCTGACCCTTGGAGGAGTACAGCCTGTTTTCAAATGGGAGTATATAATGTCCTAGAGGTATCTTTAGTGCAAGCCATGATTCCATGAGGAATTACTGCAATGGTTAATGCGCTATAAACACAGCCTCTAGCTCCCTGCATACCAGCTTCTCTGTGTAGCCAAGCCTTGTATTCTCTTGCTTGTAGACAGGATATTCTCCAGTGAAAAGAGGCAGTCTAAAGAATCAAGTCATAATCAGCGTGCTTTTGTGAGTCCTGTGAAATAGAGTGAGAGTTACAAAGGAAAAGCAAGTAGATTTTGAGTGTACAATACTTCAGGAGAGACTGGGAGAGGGCGTTTTTACGATATTCTATTATGTCTCCTCTTTAGAGAGAGGCTAAGCCGGTGCCAAAGGAATAGTTTCCCAAAGTGCTATTTGTTCACTGGATGGATAGGAGCTGACAAGCTGACCATCAGAACGGCTTCTTTGTCCTTGGAGCTCCAGGTGGTTTAACAGTGTAAAGAAGTTACGTGGTTTTACCAAAATGACTGTTCATTCCTTTTTAGATGTCTTTTCAGCCCTTCCCAGCGTATTTTCAAGGTCTTTTAAAGGAAAAAAAACTGAAGCCATGTATGCGAGGAGGGGGGTGGGGAGGTGAGGGTAAGGTAAGAGTGGGTGTATGCGTGATGTGGAGTGGGTCTCTCTTGCCTCATCTAGAAATACATTCATCCAGAGAAGGCTCAAAGGTAGAAGTAGTATTCGTGCTACATAAATAAGAATCATGGCAGAGTCATGGCTATAATCGTCTTTTCTAGCAGCTGGATTAACATGGCTATCTTGCATCCTGTGCATTTTCTGAAAGCATATTTAAGGATGTAAAAAGCAGTATTAAAATTATGTTCATGATTTTTTTTAATATAACATTTTATTGTTTGTTTTAATAAAATATTTGAAAGCTGAACCCTTTATGACAGGTAAAGATAATATGATAATTACCTAATATAGACAGCAAATAGCACTGTTGGCATTCATGATTATACTCTGGTTTAGTCCATTTACATTAAGATAGGATAGGATAGGATAGGATAGGATAGGATAGGATAGAATAGAATAGAATAGAATAGAATAGAATAGAATAGAATAGAATAGAATAGAATAGAATAGAATAGAATAGAATAGAATAGAATGGTTTATTATGACTAAAGAAAGAGGAGTTATTCTTGTTTGGTACTTTTGGTTCTGATTCTGACCTGTTTGTAAAGCTATAAATTCAGGGCTGAGCAGAGGGGACTGATGAGCGCCTTCAGGCTGCTCTAATGGAGCCCTGTGTGCAGTTGAGGGTCATTGCCAGGGTCTGCAGCTGAGTCATGGTCAGCGTGGTTTCCACCAGTTCCCACCTCCAGGTCTGTGAGCTATCTCAGCACCTCTGTAATCTCTCTGCAATATTTGTAAGAATATATTTCTTTTTCTTATGAGTCTTTTCATAATTATAATTAAATTCTTTACACCTTTTGAAATAATCAAGCAAAGTATATCACTAGTTTAGCAAGTGGTGATACAATTTTGCCCAGAAAGGGATAGGAGTAGATAAAAGCAACCACATCTGTTCTCTACTGCCTACTTGGGGGGGTAGAAAAAATGCTGACTTCCATATGCAGTGGTTACACTGTTAGCTTTTCAGGCAAGAAATAAGGAAGGGAGTTGGCTTATGTTGCACAAATTGAACTAGAGACCTCTAATTCGTTAACTCTCAGAACTATGTTGACTTGACTAAGGTCTGGGGAGTGTTGGGATAAACTGGAGAACGGCACTGGCCACCCTGAGTTTCCGATAAAACTACATTGGCAGTTCATCCAAAAAGGGAAAGGTATCCACATATAGGCCATAATGGAGTGATTCTATTTTATTTGTATTGTTCCTAGGAACCAAAAGATGGCTGTGAAATTTGATGGAAACTAATGCCCTCATTTTTAAAGGTTTCACCGTTGTGTATACAAATGGTTGTGTCCAAGCTACTTCCCTGCACATCTTGTCCTCTTCGCTCAGCTTCTGTGGGGAATAAGAGTGGCAAAATCCCTCTGCAGATTTTAGTTTCTGCAAGAATTCTGCTCCCTTTATAAGATCAATCTTTTTAACCAGGATTCACTTTTGTCTTTGCAAGTCAGTTTTCCCAAAATATTTAATAAACTTATTAAACTTCTGGTCCTTATTCCTTTCTTCCATTTATTTACAGAAACTCCTCATCAGTGCATATGATCATACCTGCTCTTCATCGGCGGTGTGAACCGTACTGTGCTTTGTACCATCTCTTCAGAAGATTGCACTGCATTGTGTCCTTCTACCTTATAACTTTACTTCCACCTTCTTTTTAAAGCTTACTCATAGTACTGAAGTCCTTCCTCGAAGCTGTTGTGTGTTTGCTAGGCTTTTACCACATGGGCTAATCTGATTTCAGAAGCGATGGAGGTTTATATACTGCTGATTTACATCTCAATATTTCTAGGGGTGCTGAATAGGCAAAAAGGAGCACAAAGGGCTGGGGCAGTGGTGATGGGGATAGCTAAAGCCAGAGGAAACACTGGCAGAGCAGGGATTTGCCATGTGTACTGTAGTGGATAGTGCAATGCGGTATTCAAAGACATGTAAATGAGAGGACGAATAGAAAAAGGAAATTTTGGTCTCTGATGGGGCCTTCCCAGCACAGTAATCTGTCAGTAAACCTCCACCTTGCCTTGATTTTATTTCTGCATGTGCTACAGAGACCAGATCTCAAGAAAATTTACAGGATATCTACGTCCAAAATCTAATGCGTGCATATTTTCGGTGAAAATGTTAATTTGCTGTGTTCGGTTTTGTACAGTGGCACTGAATGAACAGCAAACATAGTTTTTAACTTCTGCTGCTGAGAAACAGGTTGAGAAATTTGGCAGGAGTGCCACCGTGTGGAAGCAGAGCCGCCTCGCCGCCTCCCCCCGCCGGGCCGGCGCTGGGGCTGCGGGGTGTCGCCTGCCGCCGCCGGGGATGTCGCCTGCCGCCGCCGGGGAGGGCCGGGGACGGTGCTGTCCTCTCGGAATGCCCCGGGGCTGTGCTAGGGACGGCATCTACTAACACTGAGTGGATTTTCGTGAGGTCCTGATACATTGGACAAAAAAACTGACCGTATTTTAAAACTGACAAGATTTGTTTAATGTCAGATTCTGTTTGGTTTTGCAAAAGGTGATTCTCTCATTATGAAGTTGCTAGCTGGTACCCCGTTACATTTCTCCCCTCTCCTTGCCCCCGCTAATGACTTTTTTCTTTTTTTTCTCTGTGTGTCTTGCCTTCCATAGTCAGCACTGCAGGACTGTCATCTTTCCGTAGCAGGGAGTATCCCTGTATCAGTCAGGGGACAGTTCCCCGGAAAGCCAGACGAAGGCAGTGCCCTGCTCTTGCCAGACCTCTGGCCATTTACGCTAAGGCTCAGGGTTGTAAAAACTCAGGTATTGTGGTCAGATGGGGAGGGCGGGTCAGACTGGAGGGATCCCTTGCCAGGAAAAAAGTTAAGATATTGTTTTATCCCATCCAAAATATTCATCACCCAGACCTAGCGATGGATAGAGCGATAGGATTTTTCAGATGCAGCCAAGGATGTTTTCATAACGGAGACCTCAATATTTTTCAGGCAATGAGGCCCTCTGCTAACCAAATGTGAAATATTTGCATTACTCTTGAGTTTGTTTCCATTCTCATTTTCCACTTTTTCTCCTTCTCAAAACACATAAGCTCACAATGGCTGAAGTCTTATGTGCTTTACCTCTTCATTTTATTACCTACTGCCTAATACTCTTCTCTCCTCCTATTTAAGCCCCACGTATATCTCAGCATCAGTGCTGCTAGGCATAACCAGCTCGGCAAAGTTTATCTTAGCAGCTATTTACTGTAATTTGTGAGGGAGATTGGAGACACTTTGGTTGTTTGATGACTGCAGTCAATCAAAAGTAGACACATAATTTAACTCCGGTGTCCTGTCCAGAGAAATCCTTTGAAAGCACTTCTATAAAGTGGGAATGGCATGGACAACAGAAAGAAGCAGAGGACAGGACAGACTACTTGGTTGTGCAGTTTCCATCCAAATATGTGCCTTGCTCATTATTCGTATGTTCAGTACAGGAGTTCTCGTACCCATCTGTTACTGAGGACAGAACTGGAATTAGCTGTTGTGTTGTTGCAGGAACACTGGCATGAAGAAAAAGTAACAAAACCTCTGGTAATGGTGTTATAATTCTAGACTCCATATGTAAAAATAGGGCAGGACTTTGTTTTCTAAAAACAAGGTATCAAAGTTATTGTCTTTTATGTGTTTCTCTGTTGCAGGCCCACCATTAACTTCCCCAGGTCTAACCTCTGGTAAAAGGCAAGTTTAACTTGCCTAGACCCATTAGAATATTCATCGTCCCAGGACAGCACAGTGACCACCTCACATCTCACCACTTGTTCCAAGGGAGGTCGCTCCTTGTTCTTCACTTTAACTTGGTACATGTGAGGCTTTTGAATGTGGCCAGCTTCATTGTCGTGGGGTTTCAATCTGACTTATGCTGGGCTTAACATGGATAGTAAAAAGAAATGTTACTTTGCTTGGTAGTGATTATGTTTTCATTTCTGAGATATATACTATTTTATTTTTAAGATAAGAGAAAGATGACTATAAACACAGGCAGAGCTCTTCATTGATAATGTCAAGCTTAAAAATGAACAATGATCTTTCTGTCACTTCAGCAAATGACTAGGTGCTTGTCCAGAGAGGGCAGCTGCTTTTGCAGGCCATCCAAAAACCAAGCCAGAGTACTGGATACGTGGCTACCTCCTGGGGACTCCTAGGGATTGTATGCTTTCTGTTACTCTGCAAGAGGAAAAAAAGTGGCCGTTACAGTTAGATAATGGGGAAGCAAATGCCTTTGAAATTGTCATCCACATACCCAAGTTCAGGCCTTATATACTCAAAAACTGTCTAATGTCTTGTGTTTAGGAGTATGTCTTGGCTCACTAGTACCATGCTCAGGTAGCTGGTACCCTGTTTGCACTTGCTCATATATCTGTTTATCATTTATTAATGGTGTTATTAATATAGCGTCCAAAGATAGTCTCCTAGCAATAGATGTTGGACACATACAGACTAAAATCAGCTTACATATGTAGAAAGGTTTCTGTTTAACCACTTTGTTCTCCCTTCCTGGTTTTGTACCGAGACATTATAACACACTAGTAGTTCCCTTGTCTTAAGACATATATATGTATACACACAAGCAGATCAGTTTTAAACTACAAGTAAATTTTTCAAGATTCCGAAGTTTGTAATAATTAGCACTTGGAAAATTCTGTAAACTTTTTAACAATTCGTATTTTGACGTGTAAAGCCTAACGTTTCTACTGAAAGCTCTGCTAAAGATTCATTGCTTTCATTTGCACCTCTATTTGATTAATCTTTTTACTTGGACCATCACTTTTTTTCAGCAGTGACGGTTCTTTGCTCTTAATCTAACATCTTTGATGTCCCACTTTGGTTCACTGAAATGAAAGTTGCATGGTAATGTTTGAAAAGGTGTTATTCTTGTTAAAGGATGAAGTCATTCTGGTTCAGTTTGCTCACTGATAGGTCTCCTTTTGGCTAATTGGTCTGATGGCATGTAAAAGTGGCTAGTAGACATCACGAAAGTGACAGAAAAAAACATGCTCCCAATTTGTTTTAGTGTTCTGGTAAACTTTTCTGAAGTTTCTCCTTTCTTCTTTTTAGAGTTGTAAACATCAGAAGGAGGCTTTATTAAATTGCTTTTACCTCAGACTACAGGGGGTTTTAATGGAAAAGGGAAAATGTCTGAAACTGTTGGGTCTTTGTTCTTTTTATAAGGCAAGAACATCAAGAGTCCACGCAACAGGATTTTAATAATTGGGCTTATTACCTTCACAGCAGTAAAAAAGACCGAGGTACCTGGGTTTACTGAACTGGTTAAAAGGATACTGAGCACTTCCATACATTACGTACTTGAAAAAGCCCATAGAAGTATAAATATGTTATTGTCAAAATGTTAATCAGTCCTATAGAACTGATCTGTGAAGTCTAAGTAGATCTTCACAGACTCTCTCTATTTTGCAGACTTGAATGTGTGAATGTATGTTGTAGATAGCTAGGGTAACTTTTATGTAAGAGCGAGCAGGAGAATGAGGATATTCACAGTATATGTTACCATATGTATATATCAAGGAGGCTCTGTTCCACTTTGGTTTTTTTTAATCTTTTAAGAATTGCAATTAATGGTGTTACGAAATCAGGCATAACAGATCCTCTATGACCTTGATTTTTCTATCTATTTCTCCCCTTGTAGTTGAAATAAATGCTTCATTTATTGCCTTCTAAATTAAACAGTTGTCAAGATACCATGGTATTCTCTGTGGACTCTGTGTTGTAATAACAACTGATGAATCTGAAATTCTCTGGTATTGCCTCTGGGAGGAGACGGTTGTGGTTTTTTGCACCAGTCTGTCCATGTTCTGTGAGTACTTTCATTTCTTCCTACTTTTTTTTTGTTTCTTCTTGAACAATCATTAGTGTTGGACAAGAAAAACATGCAATCTTGAGAGCTGCCTCTGTCAGGCTTTCTGCCTGGCTGGTTTTCCTTGCTGTTGCCGCAGGATCTCGTAATGCTGTTGCAGCTTTCTGCTCTTCATAGTATGGTATCCACTGGAACTGCAATTCCTAGCGCAAGACGTAAGATCAAAGCAGATATTGTGAACAAGTTGATTTTCTGTTGCTTCATTTCTCATATCATCTGTCAACTGATCTCCTGAATTGTTTGAGGTCTTCCCAAACTGGCACTGCTCTGGTAATTTCTGTTGTTTTGCCATGGAATCAGATATTACAATTTTTTTAAAACTTTTATTTATGAAACAGAGGAAATCTGCAATAATTAGTGTGTTTAATGCTAGAAGGTTTTGGAAAGTTTCTATGGTTACCTAAGTGTCTCGTCTGCTAGTTTAGTAATATTCAGCTGAACAGTGAGTTCTTTTCATCCTTAATTCAGTGAAGTTGGCATCTTTTTCATCCTTTGAGCCATTAGCTGCTACATGCTTCCAGCATATTTGTATTGCTGCTCTGGCCCTCTGCTGTGCAAACAAGCAAAGCAGTTTTACCCTAAATTTTTACCCTTTTCCTACCTGTGTGATACCTTATAAATTATCCAGTGTTGTGGCTGTAGTTTATTCTCCGTAGGCTCCCACAGTTATGCTCCGTACCATTGTACACCTGTACAGGTCGTGGTGCGCAAGTGTTGTGTCTTTGCCCTGCGCTCACCAGACTGCATGGAAATTGTTCTGAGAATCAAAATTGAGTGGACCTATTCTGTAGTTTCAGGCTTTATTTTATCTTAAGGTACTGTTTTCTTTTCCTGGGATTCCAATGCGTGAGAAACCTGAACGTTAAAGAGGGGTTTGGGAAGCCACACAGGCCATTGCTATAGGTGGTACAAGGGTGAAACCAAACCTGGTAATTTAACTATTCATCTTGCAGCAGTATAGTGTTTTTCTGTGGAGAAGAAACAGAAATAAGCCTCTGAGCATTTGCTATTGAAAGATTATGAAATAGATATTTGTTTTGGCAGAGAAGCCATTCAGGTGTAGCTACATTCTCTTCCACTGAAGTCTCCAGAAAATTTACATCACCGTCTTAGATGAAGATACGGGCCTACAACTGGAAAATTAACAACATTGGCTGAATTTGTTAGCATACTTATTACTGCATCAGCTTCCCCATCCCAGAAGTCTCACATACGTTTGTTATAAAACCAGTGTACAGTGTGTGAAATAGCCTGCTCTAATTATAATCTAGGCAATGCCAGGAAAGTGGAGCTAATTCAAATAAGGTCTATTAAGTCATCTAACATGGCAGCATATGCCATGAGGTAAAATTGCTTGGATGCAGACTGGCAACAAGGGAAATATTATGTGGCAGATCATGCCTTTTTTTTTCCTTCTTTCAGCCAACAAATTAGAAACTCATTTGAAAAGTCAGCTTAATTTGATATACTGATGTGGTGGTGCCAACCTGGATAGCGTTTAACTCTCAGGAAGCAAATCTTGTAAAAGCAAAGACAAAAATCTTCAGTGATGGAATGTAGTCATTTCACAATCCTGTTTAACTTTGGTACCTAAAAATCTGCAAGTTGATAAGTTAATATCTCCAGGATGTGCTTTCACTATGTGTTAGGTCCATTTTACAAGTAGTGAATAAATATGCTTCTAGTAGACAAATAACATATGAAGGAAGTTGACCTCTTTGGTCAGTTGAGAACCTGGCAATTGGTTATATGCGTGATATACCAAATGCAGACAAGCTGAAAGAGAGAAAGCCTTTACTGAGACACTTGTTGGCTTTTAAAATATGGAAAAGTTGATGACAAAATTATTTTATTTTACTTACAATTTTCCCCTTAGAGATTACTAACTGTAGTAAAGGGGACTTCACCTGTCTCTGATTAATTCATTAGTTTTATAACATCATTTTAAAAATTTTCCAGGCCCCAGAAGCCCACCCTGGAGTACTTGTGTGTGCGAGAAATAATGATATTGTCCATGTTTGTGCCTACAAGTATTAGAACTTATAAAACAAAACACCTTTCTGTTATTTGTTAATCCCATCAAGTCTTATATGAATCCTAAACCATTATCTGCCTCAGTGTCCAAAAAAACCACAGTCAAAAGCAAAAATGTATACGTTTTACAGTACTATCAGTTATATAATTGCATGGTATTTTTTCTCATAGGGTCCCATCTTCATTCACTTTAGACAGTCAGCTGTTACAGTTCTGCACCTGCTCCTTAATGTTCATCCTCATCCTCCTCCCAAATTCATCTTTCCTTTTGTCCATAAATCCTTTTTAATATTCTGCTGAATCCTTAGTATGCCATGCCAAAGAAATCTTGGGGGAGTTTAACTTCCAATCTTCTAAGAAGTTTCTATGGGACAAGGGGGAAATGAAGGGTTTTGAAAGCTTTGTAATTTTTTCCTGATTCAAAAGATTGTAGAAAGGCTGCTTTTGACTTTACAGCCGTCTTCTCCTCACAGTTCCCCTGTTTTGGTTTCTCCTCCAAAGTAAAGCTTCTAACCACAGGATTGTCAGATTTTTTTAAAATGAGAAAGTCAACATATGGTATCTAATTTTAGCTGAACCTTTAAAACAATATTAAATTGCATAAAGATTAATGGATGTAAAAGTAATTCAAACAAGCCATCGTAATGGAAAATATTGCAGAAATGTTGCTGTAGCTTACCTGGCCGATCAGCAGTGTAGCATTCCCTAACAACGGGCATCTGGGTGCTTTCCCCTGGCTAGCAGGATTGTTTGGCTCAGCAAATGTTCCATTGCTGTAGGCAGTTTATTTTGAATATGTCACCAGATGGGACTTCTACTGCTTTCCTGGAGAGAGTATGCTTTAGTCTTACAAATCATGAATATTCCGGCTGAAATTTGCCCAGGTACTTTTTCAAGGCCATAGATCTGGGCCATATATCAAAGGCTTTTTTTGTCTACATGCACTTTAGTTGCATGTTTTTTGCTTGCCTTGTTCTCGAGGTACACAGAATATCTGAATGGGCTGGAATTTAATTCTGTTCTTATTTCACCTCATTAAGGCATTCCCACTCCTTCAAATCCTCCTTTGAAAAAAATTTTATTCCACTGTCTCGAGCTCAAGACTCTTTCAACCGTGCGATTGGTGGGCAGGCACATTTCAGGCACTTACGTGTGCACTAAGCTACCCTGGCTGCCCAAGGGAGAAACATCCTTTGAGGAAAGTGAAGACTGTCAAGTACTCCTGCTTCTTGTTTTTCGTGAATTTACAGCAATGCTACCTGCTATAGACCGTATCTCAGAGCTGCTTCTTATCTGAGCACCCTAGAACCATTAGAAGAGCAGTGGATGATAAGAGGTGGCATAGATTCAAAAGCAAATTGGTCCCTTTCATGGAAGAAAAAGCCACCTAAGCCTGCTAGATACAGCGACCAGTGGACAACTGCTGGCCTAGGGAGTCCTGAGAAAAATGACACTTTGATGGATAGTGTAAATGCAAGAAAAAGTCTTCTGGAGTGTTATTAAAATTCTGCATTTTTTGTTGTTCTTCAAACATTGATTTCAGATTTTTCACTCATTAATATTTTCTGCTAATAAGTTGTTTTGTAAGAGATGCTGTACTACTACTAAGTAATTCCTTGCTTATGCTGTCCCTTGTCTTCACCAGTTCTTCGGTGAGCTATAGTTAAAGGCACTATTTGGCTATTTACTATTTTGAAATAATTCTACTGTAATCTTGAGGGAGAGAGGCCTCACAGCACATGCTTTGTTATGTCTTTGATCATATCAGATTTTGCTGTGGCTCATTGCTTTATGACATATTTTCTCTTGCTCTTTTTTGTCCCCCACTGCTATCTTGCAGTGTTTTACAGTTAATCCTAGCAACTCTTTAGTTCACTCCAGGCACTTTTCTGTTCCAGTTGCTCATAATTTTGCTACTTTCAGTAACTAGCCCATAGGCTTCTTTACCACGTCTGCTCAGTCAGTATTTTTTTTTTTTAGCATTAGCAAGTTCTGTGTCCTTATGGAACTGTTTTCTAGATCATTGGTATATTAGGCAGACAACATTAGTTCAACTGGTTACCCTTGTGACACATCATCTGGCATCATGATCCAGATAAAAGCCTTGCTTATGGTAATAAAGACTTTAAATACTTCCTATATAAAATGTCATTGTTGGTTTTGTTTTGTTTTGGTCTGTTTTTTTTCTGCCATCATACTGTTTTGCACATAGTGCAGATTTGGTAAATTTAGGGATTTTGGTCCAGTTCTGAATTAAAAGATCCTACTAAACGAGATTTAATGTCTCCATTAAAAATAGGAAGATGTGCCCTTAAGGCAATGACAACCTTTACTTTCATTTCTACACATTTGTCTAATGATTTGAAGCAAGATTGTATCTAGCTTTCAAGTTTTTCTGTTTCTTTTTTAAATTTGGTGTACCAAGAGAGGATTACTGTATCTGTATTCATATAATTCAAAAATTCATCTATCCTTTTTTCTCATCTGTCTACCCCAGAATTCCCTCTGCTGCTGCAGAGTTGTTGCACTCAAAATCTTGCTTATGGGCACAGAGGAAGCACACCTTTTATATAAGTAAAGCTAAAAATTTATTTTTAGTATAACTGAAAGCGAAGCAGTCTAACCATCATTAGTCCAGATCTAATTGTTTAAAAAAGAATGATGATGCAGTTAAAGTTGTTATACACACACCTCCTAGTGCCTACCCCTTCTCCTAGTGTTAGGCTCACATCTCCGCTGCTCCTCTGGGTCCTGAGCCTAGTGGTTTCATGCTGGTGGCGCTGGTGGCACTGGTGGGGTGTTACAGTAAATCATTCAGCATCTGGACTCCTTCACTGTGAGGACTATGATGTTCGTGTTGATGGTTTCTTCTTCCTCACTCTAGGATCAACTTGAGGTTATTTTTATATGTCTGCAGACACCTTTACTCTCTCATCATTTGTCTGCAGTTGCATATTACACCCAAATTTACTACATATGGTGTCATTTATGTATATCAGACACTATATCTTTGTTTTCCTTATTACCCTTAAAACCAGTTCTGTCCAGCTCCAGGTCTGCATTTCTTTACCTGACCACGGGTGAGTTATAGCCAAGGGGTCTCCTGTGCCAGCCTGTGCCCTTCCTTCAGCGTCCCGTGCTTGTGGCCCTTGTCACTGCATCCTGTCTTTGCTGCTCAAGGGCTCTGCTGTCATACCAGGCCTGTCTTTCTCTGCACTACATCATCGTCTGCACAGAATAGCTGCTTGTTACTGCTATCTGTGTAAAACTATGGTTTTACTATACAAAGACAAACAAAAATTAACTATGGACACCTGGTACCTTTCCTACTATTCCAATTTGTTCTCCTCTGTTGATGTTCTTCTCTGCAGCTGGTTCAGCTATGTCAAAAGACTTCCAGGACATGAGAGAATGAAACATGGACATAGATAGATGTGGCTGATGGTCAAATATATACAACGTTGACAACAAGACAAAAGAAGAAAAATTGGGTTAGAGAAAGGTTATGGAAATATGAAGAAATGCACAGACAAAGAATTGTGCAAACCTTCCACTGGGAAACTGGGAGCACAATGAACTGGGAGCACAATGAACAAATTCCCTTTCTTGTCCTCAGGGATTGTATGGTAAATGGAAGATTCTGGGGCTTGTCTGAAAAGCAATGAGAATGAAAATCTGGAAATTTGCATGGACTGATTTTGAGAATTCTTTGAAATATTTTTCCCCTCTTTGAAAGAAATTTAGTGTAATTTGCTTTTATTTAATTATCCTGTGATTCTGCTGGAAAAATCACAACCCTCCCAATCCTGTTGTGCTTGTGTTTTCTTCTTATATACATAGTTCCATACAGTTTACATGGGGATTGCCCAGGATGTTTTGTATGGTAACTGACATCTACTAAAGTAGGACTTAAAAGCTTTAAATAATTTAAATCAAGAAATAATAAATGTTATTATCACTTATATTACTTTCTTACTATCTTTATAGTGTTATTATAAGTATATCAAGCCTTAAATACTAGCAGAAAGCTTTATATCTTATAAAAACTTGTTAAACACAAAGATAATTTTCTTACATGGTGGTAAGACTTTTTGATGAGAACCATGAAGTATTCTGGAGAAAAACATTGTACTGCTGTTACATTGATCTAAGGTGGTAGATGGAAGTCTTGTCATCTGCAGTATGACCTCATTTCAAAGAGATGGAGTACAGCAGTTTTTAATGTAAATAGTGTTTTGCCTTTCTGAAAGGGCCCGTTTACAATTTTGAGGCCATTAGATTTCTGCCCTGGCTTCTTTAGCACTGTAATTCTGCAATAAGATTGGAGAGCCAGTTTGAGATTGACAATTAACTTCTCCCTTGTGCTGCAAAGCTTCCTTTTATATGTCTGTAAAACTGAACAAATGACTGCTACTAATGTTTTGCTCATCAAATAGTAAGTGGAGGCCATTTAAGGCAGAAATGCAGGGTTTAGCTCCAGCTGCTGTTCTAATGTTGCAGAAAGCTTTTGCTGCAGTTCATTAAATTCAACTTCAGGCAGTCACAAAACTGCCAGCTAATTATTTTTTTCTTTCCTTGGCTGAGCAAAACCTGGTGTCACCAACTTCCACTCATAAAATGGAGCCACAGAGTTCTTCATTGTTGCAGACTGAAGAAACAAAGCAGTGAGGAAGATACCAACATAATCCTTGAAATAACAGGTAAGATTGAGCCAATGAAACTTTATTTTCTACCAGTTCATCAGATTGTCTTGGGAGTCAAGCTTTGTATGGGACATTGGTTCTTTGCTAGTAGGTCGTGGGGTCAGCACTGACAGCTGGTAGGTTATGTTGTGGGGACTAATAACCAGATGAGTGCCTGTCATGGTTTCAGCTGGGATGGAGTTAACTTTCTTGCTAGCAGCTGATGTGGGGCTGTGTTTTGGATTCAGGATGAGAGTAGTGTTGATAATGTGCTGACATTTTCATTGTTGCAAAGCAGTCAAGGCCTTTTCTGCTCCTCATATCGCCCTACCAGCGAGTAGGCT
The DNA here is from genome assembly GCA_013398815.1 of Ibidorhyncha struthersii. Taxonomy (NCBI): domain Eukaryota; kingdom Metazoa; phylum Chordata; class Aves; order Charadriiformes; family Charadriidae; genus Ibidorhyncha; species Ibidorhyncha struthersii. The sequence goes on from VZSZ01007640.1 coordinate 306,345, forward strand.
GGGAGTGCACAAAAAGCTGGGAGGAGACACAGCCAGGACAGCTGACCCCAACTGACCAAAGGGATATTCCATGCTATATGATGTTATGCTCAGTATATAAAGGGGGAAGAAGGGGGAAGGGGAAACATTCAGAGTTATGGCCTTTTGTCTTCCTAAGTAACCATTATGTGTGATGGAGCCCTGCTTTCCTGGAGATGGCTGAACATGTGCCTGCTGATGGAGAGCGGTGAGTGAATTCCTTGTTTTGGTTTATTTGTGTGTGTGGATTTTGCTTTATTAAATTGTCTTTATCTCAACCCCAGAGTTCCTTCAGTTTTACTCTTTTGATTCTCTTCCCCATCCCACCACTGGGGGAGCGAGCAAGTGGCTGCATGGTCCTAGTTGCTGGCTGGGGTTAAACTACGACAGAGCCTACCAGAGCCTGTTTGAAGAGAGTGATTTCAGCAAGAACTGGTCCTCACAGAAGAAGCCAGTGAGGGAAAGAAGCGAGGGCCTGCATGGCCTGCTTGGTGCCCTGGAGGTGCAGGTTGGGTGGATTCAGCCCTCTGGTTGAAAAGGAGCAGACCTGCAGCTGAGAAGTATTATTCTTCAATACTGAGTATGTGGGATGTTTTAGTCTGTATTATGTCGGTTCATATCAAATTGAGTGATGAAAAATTCTTTCATTTTGTGGAATATCAGAACTAAAAATGAGATCCAAAGCTGAAATACACATGTATGGAGATTCCCCGCCTGACCTTAAGTACAGAATATCAACCTGAGCTCAGCTCTGTGTTATTACATGTATGATGCTACACACCTCTGATAAATTGCTTTAAATATACCTTGGTATCACCTGTACTACCCATGATTTTAAGTTGTTAGTATAGCTTATAGATCCATGTGTGTTTAGGGTAACATTCAGAAATAGGAACTATGAATACATAACCTGCCATGGAGCTGCTCACGAGAATAGGACTTTTGGTTGACTTCTGTGGTGATTTACTCCTCAGGGACTTCACAAATAGAGAACATTTCAAAGCTAGTCCACCAAGTTTTCATCCCAGAATTCTTGGGAAAATAATAGATACTGAAGTTTTTGAGCTTCTGTTAATCATTGTTTATTGTCATAACACAGTCAAGTTTCCAAAGAGGGAGTTCTCCATTCTACTATAATTGTACACACAGAGGAGACAGCCCTTACTATGATTTTTACAACAAAAAATTAACACAAAATGAGTACAGCAAGGGAACAGCAGAGAAAAGTGTAAAGTATCAGCAATAGAATGGTGTGATTGAACCTGAAATATGTAGAATTATGTATCTTCAAGGTTCCCAAACACATAGCTGCAACTCTGGTTGCATGAAGAGAAGAAACAACTTATTTCAGCCTCAAAACTCACATTTTAAGTATGCATATTTTTGCTTTTGATAGCATGCCTTCAAATACCTGTAAGCTGTCAACTGGTAACTATTGCTGTCTAACCATGATCTTCAGAGGGAGAAGACACATCAAAAGAGAATTAAGGCTATGACAGCAATCAGTGCAAATCAGAAAGTTGCAGGTGAGGATGAAATCTGGCATTTGCTTGAAGCACCAAGACACAATGGGGGCATAGGAAGAAAGTGGTTAAGGGAATCAGGTTTAGAGTATGAAAGCAAGATGAAATGTCACCCTTCCTTTGTTTTTCTGTGACAGTTTTGATAATTTTTCTGTAATACAAGTTGTGTAAATAAGTTTGGGTTCAGTTTGGGATAGGTTTTTGTAGTACTTCATTAGGCACCACATAAAAAATAATCTGTCAACACTGGACAGCCAACAAACTGTGAATGTGCATTCACAGGACTGTTAACTAAATTCTGGTCATGGGTTCAAATTATGTTGCTATTTCCATATGTGAATCTCAATGAACAGCACTGGGAAGAATTAAAAAGCTGAGATTTAAGTCGCAGTTTGACATGTACAGATAAGAAGGGGGGGTTGTTTTTATAATAGTTAAAGGAAGGAAGAAAAAACTAGATTGCTTTCAAACCCAACACTGAATTTGTGATGAAACATTTTTTTATTTGTAAGCTAAGCAAAACTGATCAGATATTTATTGATAAACAAACAAGTAATCTTCTGCCATTTTAAAAACATATAATGACACTATGAAGACTATTTTTGAAAATAAACAAAACCTCATTAATTTTATAATTTCAATTTCAGAATATAATTCTAATAAGCTTCAGGACTAGGTTCTGAATACAACCCACAAAATATTAAAACATATGCGGGAGCCACCAACCCCTCATCTATAAACAGAAAAGTACCAAATCTTATTTTCTGTAAAAAGACAAACACTTTCTAAATACATAAGTGCATAGTAATAATGAGTTTTAGCTTCACCAGAGTGACAAATTGAAGGACTTCTTCCCTTACCCAAAGGGAACCCCAAACCAGACACAAGGCTCCCAACTGAGCCTGATAAGGGCTAGGGACAATAACAACCTCCTTCAAGCTCTTGCCAATGCAGCCCTGCGTGCGGTTGCCTCCCTCACTGCCAGGGTCTGCAGCTGATTCATGGTCAGCATGTTGTCCACCAGGACCCACACCCCCACCTCCTTTTCAGCAGAGCCGTTACCTAACCAGACCGGGAGAAGCAGGATTAGGCAGCATCCAACAGTATCAGCTTGTCAAGGCAGGTCAGAATATTAATACCAGAAGTGGTGTATACATCAGGCTGGAAGGGTCAACTTAAAGCACTGCCACGTGTGGGTACCAGCAGACCGCTGTTAACAATCTGCCACTCTGAGACCATTATGAGGCTCAGTCCTCTCCTGGTGCGAAGTTGCCTGACAGCAAACAGAACAGCATCTGCCAAATATCATTGAAGATGTGCCTCTTGGAGGCTTTGCAACCTTTCAGATCAAGCAGGACTTAGCAAAAATTCCAGTTTTCAAAAGGATGTAAGAGATGCTTCACCAGCATGTCACCGCAGGACAAGCGCCTCCTTGGCCAGGGGCACTGCCCAAATGAAGTTAAGCAAAATGAGTCACCTGCTCTCTCTGCTGAAGAATAAACAAACAGGCAAGCAGATACTAAGACCACCCCTACAGATCCCCACCCCCCTGAAAAAGTGCAAATCATTTGTTCATCTGCCTGGTCATTAGCTGCTTATGGATTGACATTCAGTTTTATTGTGTCTAAGAAAACAACCAGAAGATTCAGAAATAACCTTTTCTATAGCCAAATAGTGCTTAGTGAAGCCACACAGATCCTGAATGGCTGCTTAAGCTCAGTACTGTTTCAGCAGGATAATTTTCTAGACCTAATACTGTAGATCTTCACATTTCTAGAAGGCTAAAATATTTACAAGGCTTATCTAAGCTTCTTGATTTACTTCTCTATTGATCTACTTTCATTATATGTGTATTGGAAAATCATATTCTCCTAATACTTTTTTAAAATAAAGAATACATTTCCCAACCTGTAAGCCATTGCTCTAGAAGTCTCACAATCAACTGCCAAAGTCCTACTATAAATTTTCTTTACTGAATATGAAGACCATACGATCTTCATTAGCATACCACAGGTAATTCTCTTCTGCAGAGTTTAAATGAGAATTTTAATTATCTTCTCCCAAGTATCTTTTTTAACTGTTTGTAGAATTCTGCCTGTACTGAATTAAACAACTTTAAATGATCTAAAAATTCCTCTATTAAATTGCAGGTGGGAAGACAAGTCCAATGCTTCTGTTATCTTACTGTGGATTCCAGCAGGAGAAAATGTAGGCAGGAGGTAGTTCTGAAAATCCTGAAACACCTCTAAAATCAGAGTTGTGTGCTCTCAAAATTGGGTTTAAACCTTTTAAGGGCTAGTCTGGAAGGGTTACTGGGGAGTTAATAACTACTGAAATTGGACAAAACCCTATGAACTGGTGTGTAAACATATGCTGCAGAAAAGGACATGAAAGAATTGAGTTTTGCAGAACACAGACAGAACACAAGCAGTTACAAAAAAAGTGCGGAGTCACTCTTTTTCTTAGATAATCAAAACAAATTCTTTATTCTAGAAGAAATTAGAGAGAATTTGGTAATGTTTATTCCACAACTGGGATGTAAATGACAATTTTATTGATCGCATTGGGCATATTTGTTTATTTGGAGGAGGGGGATTTTGCTCCCTGTTCCTTCTCATATAGGGACAGGGACAGATTCAACTTCACTGAAGTGAACGGGTGTATTTTAGTGAGATCTTGGTCCATCCCATATTCTCCACCAATGGGTTGGTTTGCATTCATTGGATATTTATTGATAAATTAAATATGCATTGTAAACTTCTATGGCAACAAGGGCTGTAGCAATGGACTTTGATAGTTACCGTAACATCAGAAGGTATTTTTATTTCTTTTTAAAGAGAAATACTATTTTTTAACAAGAATATGTCTGCTAAATTCTTTCCAAAAAAGACTATTTAAAAGGTGGTCATTTTAAGAGATCAGGCTTTTATTGTTACTCTATCCCAGCATAGTATACTACATCTATTAAAAAAAGACATTAAATGATTTTGTGTTTATATTTATTGTCAGCAATACATCAGTTATGTAAAAATAACCCAGGTGAAAATGTAAGACTTGTTACATTTTCACGTCATCTGTATTAACTGAATAAAGCTTAGTGACAATATACACAAATTTGCAGTAGTTGTACGTAAACATTTTGTGCATTAAAAAAGAAATATACATAATTTAAAAAATAAAAATGCATTACACATTTACAAATTAACATTAACAAAAAAAAAAGGTAAACATTCCTCAGACAGCTGCCTCCTTGTTCTACAAAATAAATATTCAAGTAAATTAAGTTAGGCAAAATAAACTCTTAACTTTGGGTGAGCACAATTTACATAAAGGTAAAAAGACAGATTTCCATTTCATTCAAGGTATATTTTACAGTGATCTATACATAGAGTTTTTAAATTGGTCTCTTCAGATTGTAATATTGGAAAACAAACTTTACATTTTGGCAGGAGGGAGTTCAAAAATTGATGCTTTATACCAAATATAAACAAGCTTGTGCAGTCGCATCAAAGCTTCAAAAAGGAACTGCTCCAGGACTCAAAGCAGACACAGTAATCTAGAAACTACAGATTTAAAAAGGAAAATACAAACCACCACATCAACAGGAAAATGTCTACTTTGCTATTTTCTGAATGGTTTATTTGATCACTGGAGACATTACTTTCACAAACTAACAATCTACGGTAGTGGCTGCTTTAGGCACTGGATTTGTAGAAGCACTCTGATTTTTAAAGCAAATTGCTTTTCATTCTATACTGATAATTAACCTATTATTTATTTCTGTTTCAGTGCTAAAGGGCTTAATCACCTTTGCAACTTTTAGCTTTACATAAAATTTCAGCCCTCCTTATAGCCTAATATTTTTTTCTTGATAACAAGGGAAGCCATTCTGGCTTCAAATTTCCATGCACTTTGTTCATAAAAAAAAAAAATAATAATGAAAATGCACTCTAGATTTTAAATGCAGCACTAGTATGATGCAGATGTGCACCAGCAAAACTCACTGACCGGATATAAAATGTAACACATACTAAAACACTTGCATGGATTGCAAAGGCCAAACATACTTAAAAACACCTCCTCTCTCTTTCTTTGTTTGTCCATTTTATATAGGGAGAAAAAGGAGATGGCATACCTTTAACTTCAACTTATTAAATTCTTAGATTTAGGACATGAAAGTCTTCAAGGCAAGAACTAGGCAACAGCTCCTGCTGTTATTATACCAGCCAGTACAACAAATAAAGATGACTCATTGCCAGTGAAAGAAACCCCGTTCCCTCAATTCCTTATTGGTCTGATACTATTTGACAACACAGAATCAGACTTTTAAAAGTACAGAAATCGTGATTAAGCTTTATGTCTCCACATGATAGTTATCATTTTTTAAAACTTTGTAACTTTTCCACATTATTTTTTTTGTATGTCTGACAACATAGGAATCAACTAGGTTTTCCTTGTTTTCTACTCAAGAATGATGAAGTAATTAAAATCACTAAGATTTGCTTTTTTCCTACCCATTTTTACAAAGTGATGTGAGACTGAAGCCCCCAGTCCTGCAACACATATATGAATGAACCACTGCTGGAGGCCATGGCACTTCACCAGCTGCGGCTGGATCAAGGAATAAAATGAGAAATCCAACCTGTACAAAAGATTGTTACTATGGTTCCTCTCTGCTCATCATTCCCATTTGGGGAATACTTACGCAGTTGGAGGAAGGTCATTTTCTTGATGCAGTAACACCACACTGCTAATAGAAGTTAGCTAAGTTAAAGTAGGACCACAATCTCTCTTGAACAGTCACAAAACGTACACTGGTTCCAAGACTTACTCTACATGGAATAAAAGTAGGTATTTTTAAGAACTGGTGTTACCCACTGATGTCCACAAGAGTCTTGTCATCGATTTCAGTGGATCTGGGCCAAAGTTTGCAAAGCTACAGTTTTATTCAGTGTGCAAAAACTGGTGCTTCTTGAGTAAATAGTATGATGAGTAGGCAGAAACGGTTTAGGTTATAAAAAAGACCTGAGAACCTAATATTGAACTTCATACAACAATTATTTTTGAGAGGTTGCCTGATAAAGTTTTGTATTGCTTAGTAGTGGCACAGTCACTTATATGTTCAGGCTACACACAGAAGCCATTTGATGAGAATAACCCTTCTCAGGTCAGGAATCACATCTGTAACAGGCATGTCAATGAGCTTCATGTCAGAAGGGTAACACTGAAAAGCCATAAGCATGGAAGAGGTTAACAGTGAGTTTTGATACTGCCAGAGTTTTTAAAAAAGTCAGTATCAAAATGGCAGAACTACTGATCGTGTTGTTTACTTGCCAGTACACTGAGTTCAACTGAATAATTAAAAGTCTATCCAATTATCCTAATTAGAAAAGACAAATGGACTCTGACTATTGCACTGTCAGCAACAGTGAAAATGCTCTCACTAGCAGAAGGAAAAAAAAAAGCAAAACCATTTTATTTTAGTTGAACAAACAATCAGAATACCTTTTTAGATAGTAAGTATGTCACTCAAGATTACAGGGCAAGCACTTTTCTTTTTCTTTTCTTTTTTTTTTTTCTAACAAAGTTAACAAATATAAAAAATCTAGTCATAAACAACCTTCAAAGTACAATTAGAAACCAGCAGGACAATCTATACCAGTATAGGTAGATGGGGCAAGAAACTAGACACTTGTATTACTGCCATGATATAGATACAAATGGCCGCTGTGACAGGGAACGGTGTGTACAGTACACGTCGTTAGCCGATTCCATCCAGCCGCGGTCCAAACTGAATGCTACTCTCTTCAGGATTCAAGACCTGTCTACTTGACACTCCTTGCACAAGATACATCATCATCCTTTCTGAAAAGAGGCAGTTTCTATGGCAATACTAGTTAAGTGCATATCATGCTGCACTAATATAGTGCAAAAATTTGCCTTACATGTAGCAAAAAAGATGCAGGCAACAGTTTGAGTCAGAGAAAGTAGAAACGTATTGTAACATTTACAGTGGGTATTCTTTTTCCAGACAGCAACCGCTAGAAAATACTGAATCTGAGAATGCCTCCTTTCTGGATGTACATATGAGGCCTTTACACTTTGGAGAGATAACAGGACAGAATTTTGCAAGTGAGTCATTGCCCTCTGAAATGCAGGTTAACACAAGTTATCATCAACTGGCAAACTGTTGAACTTGCTCAGCGGGTTAATCCCAGTTAAATGTTAATATTGTACTAAGCACTAAAATGCTCTTTAACAAGTATATAATCTGATCGAGTAATACATATGGTTCAACTGAGTATATACGTTATGCTTGAATGTAAAGAGTCATAGACAGCTTGGTACAAACTCTTCATGCGTACTGATTATACTTGGTTAATATTGCAGGGGCTTCCAACTGTTAATATTATGTCAGCTACAGTATTCTGAAGACAGAAGTGGTGCTTATAGTTTGTAAGACTGAGGAAAGACCACAAATCTCCAACTGCAGCATCTATTAATGTGATTCTGCCAGATTTCTCAGTGCTGATGGTCTAAAGTAAAGCAATAATACCTTGAATATCTGTAGGCATTATGAAATCCATCCTTCTTTATCTATGGTGCAGTTACAAAAAAGAAAAAGTCAAAACACTTAATCCACTCCATAGAAAATCCCTGTGGCTTTGGATACCTTCTGATTTCAATCCATTAATTTAGACTCCATTTGTCACCATGAGAAGTCATATTTTACATATCTGCATCTCCATCATAAGCCAAGGTTAAAGGTTTCAGTCGGTTGTTCTGCCTTCTCTGGGGCTTCTTTGGCTTTTTGCTGAAACAATAAGATAATTTGTAAATAGAACAAGAAACTAATAAGATAGCAAAGATGGATTTCAGTCTCAAATGAAAGATGAGTGTGTTTTTTTAAGATAATGCATTTGGTTGTTCATTTGTAAAAGCTATAAGCCTAAAACCTTCACTTGGACCAGTAATTATCTCTTTATCAACACAAAGCAACATCTAATTCAAAGCTCAGTTGTTCAGAAACAGGCTGTTATGGCGCTGATGTGGCTTGATGAAATCCTTGGCAGGTAATCCTGCGAGACAGTCAGTTTTCAGAAGAACCCAGAGCCTGCAGTGCAATATTTGGTCATGTATCAAAGCCGCAATCAGGTTCTTTTACATTATATGACTCAAATCTTAACCTCTCTCAACACATCAAGGGTTTCCACAGGGAAGTTCCATCTTTTGATTAGTTTTATCTCATTATACTTGCTGGAATGACTACCATTAATTCTAGATGTTATAATCAAACCAATCATAAATAGCAGGGATACGGTTGTTAGCCGTAACCATTCCCTGTCTAGCCTTGAATTGGATTTTAATCCACCAATATTTCCAATCCATTTGATATAGTTTTAAAAAATTATCAAGCCAAAGGAAAATGCACTTTTATACACACTTTAGTACTTGTCTTCTTTCAGAGTGTAATACAGGCATTTCTTTAAATCAGGCCTGTCCTCCCTCAGTCTCATCTGAAATCTCAGCTATGTCACTTAGGCTTCTCAAATCTAATTCTTTGTTACAAAACCAGTTGTTACAGTGGCTTGTAGTGGCCACAGAGTCCAGTCCGACGAATCTGCGGTGGAGTCGTATGCTAATGGATTTTCTTTTCCTCAAAAAATCAAAGATTTTGTTCCTTACTTAGACAGAAGTGAGATTTTGGGGAAGGTTTACTAAAACCCAAACAAATCCAGAAGCCCCTCAAATGTTTACTAATGCACTACAGCCAAGAGACTGATGTGTATGACCACACTTCCTTCACCTTCCACCTGCTCAGTCATTTGAATCAGAAATTCCAAACAGGACCTAAAAAACTTCAGGGAGAGAATTCTCAAAGGTGACTTGTTCTTGAAAAAAATCTTTGCTTTCCCATGCACTAAGATTTTTCAATAAAATACTATTTCATACATAAAAAACACAGGAGAAAGCTTTCAGATTTTTTTTTTGGTTGTGTCGCTCTATATCCAGCGAAATATAAAATCTGACTTGCCTGATTACTAAATTTCCTTCTTGCTATTTCTCTCTGCATTTTGTGATACAGACAGAATGAAATTTTATGGACACAGTAAATTCTTAACAGACATAAACTGGACAAAAATAAACTATACACTAAGCTACCCCATAGTTGTAAGAAGTTCTACCCTCAGGAGAGCACGTGTTTAGCCATCATCTAAACTACAACCAGAGACCACTAACCTGAGCTTGGACAAAAGGACACAAGGAAAATTAAACACTGCAGATCACAGAAGTGCCTGCAGTTTCTACAGCGGCATGTATAAACGCTTGCATTACAGTCTATGCGGGACTGCTTATTTGTAAATAATTAAAGAACTCACCAGGCTAGATAGATCATAGAAACAATAAAGATGAGTAAAACAAATGCACCAGCAGCTACACCATAAACCCAGGTCTTCAGCCTCCCATCTAAAAGGAATGAATGTTAGTCAGTAGTGTTTGAGTTAGTCTTGTTGAATTATTAGTTCTGATACAGTAAAGAAATACTTTAATAATCCAAAATAAATGTCTTCATTAGCAATTACAGCTTAATAAGAGTAAATACTATTAAATAAGCAAGCAATAGCTTGTCTGTGCATTTGTGTTCTGCATTTCAGCTGAAGTCTGGATAATCCAAATGGAGCCAAGATGTGGGGAAGAGGCAGCAAGTGAGACCCCCTGAAACCCAGCCCCTGGGCCCGCTGGTAGCGGTCAATCCTTCAGCATGATCCCAGGGCAACTTATCAGACTGGGACTCATTTATGCTGTTAGCATCACTTTCTATTCTAGCTCCAGTAAATTTTCATTCAAATTTTCATTCTTGTTGCTGTTTGTTTATGTTTTTAAATGCCTTTAGCATGTTCTACTTCATCCATACCTTAAATGCACATACACAACTTTCGCTACTGCATAAAGTAATAATTTTTCAATTTCTTCCCCTACCAAATGCACGTTTTGTTGTTGGAAAACAACTTCCTCTCATAGAAGAAGCAAAAATACACCAAAAAAAGATAACCCATGCTTATAAATAGAACAATGTCTGTTGTTAATAAGGACTGTATTTACATGCAAGCCTGTGCAGTTTGCATTTTGGGCACGATGTCCCTGCAGGCTGAGGTATACATCCCACTCTCCTGCTTGCCTTGATCCCAGATGCACCCACTTCTCCCAGCAAAAACAGTGTGACTTTCTGTCTGTGGGGTTTTGCTCCAAACCTCAAACGAGCATGTCACAACCCAAGGTCAGTGCATTCTGTTTGACTCGCTACTTTTATCTGACTCATTTTGCAAATTTCTAAATGGCTTTTTGAAAACATTCTTTTACAGGAGGTTAGCTACACTTGTTGCACCTCCTTGACAGTGAAAATCACATTAAAAAAGCTGAATTATTTCATTTACAAGGGGAAAGTTTTTATAACATGAAGTCATGTATATTTTCAATGTAATCAAACACAGCTAAAATTTCTCTGACCAAATACTTATTGCTTCCTGATACCTCTGTAGAACAAAAAGGTGTTATCAATGAGGTTGATATTTCTACAACGTATTAATAACAAAAATTAGTCAGACTGACTTTGCTGAGATTCACAAGAGCCCTCTGTATTGCTGTGCAGTTAAGTTCAGGCTTTTTGTTCTCTAGCAATGCAAAGTCTTGAAGTCATGTGGACAACTTGTTCAGGGCTAATTAATACAAAAACATTTTAGCTTCATTACATTAATCAACCTAATGAAACATTATAACTGATAATAACTGATATAGCTGAAATAACTGATCCATTAAAGATGGATTGAGCAGTAGGTTTGACCTGACATATCCGATTATGTGATAATACGAATGAGAGGAACTCAGACTTCAGTACTGCTAAATAGGGTAGTTTCTTCTCTTCTTGGCTTATTTCCATTGGCAAATGTAGGGGGAGTTGGGTTGTTTTGGTTTTTTTTGTTTAAAATAACATTATCTCCTTGAAAAAAAACAACACTGGCATTATCTTGTGTATGTATTTATTTATTTTTGTCAAAGCAGGGAACTCTGTTAATGAGGTCATTCATATTTTGCAACTACAAGCATCTAACTCAGGCTTTCTGAATTCCGCTGGACAAATTATTTCTACATATACAAGGGAACTGGCATCTCAAACGCATCTGTTTTGGGTAATACATTAGCACAGACACCTGAAGAGGATAGCTTAAATGCCTTCCTTTCTGGAACTACAATAAAATTTGTTGAAGACAGTGAAAGAACTACTTTAAATCTAGATTTAGAAACTGTGAGGAAAGGAATAATCATCAAAAGCTTACCAATAGTTCCCCAGTCCTAGAATTAAAAAAATCAAGGATAAATCTCATCTGAAGTGCAAAATGTTCGCTTTCTTCCACATTTGTTCATACCTACACTGAATGATTAGTTCAGTTGCATACCGTTTTCATCTGAGCTGAGCTATGTTTCCTTCCTAACTTGAATTGCTGTTGAATTGGTGAGTTTTCATGAAATCTCTCATCCGTTCCTTGCCCCAGAAAACATGTCTGAGCTCACATGAGCATTCACTTTCCTAAATAGTCGAAGGTGACCGTCTGAAATTTGCTTATTGTCGGCACTCTGGCTGCTACAACCCACCCTCTGGCATTTTCAGGCGGAGTGAGCTTGAATGAGTAAAAGATAACATATTTGGTAAGATGCTATTTTTTAAAGGAGGACCAGAAAAGCTTAATTTTCTTTTTTTATTGTGGATTAAAGTATTAACTAATTGGAGTAAAGACCATTTTATTGCAGGTATCAAATATAGTATCACAGTACAAATAACAGTAAATAGGACTAATGGGATCTAACATAAGTATTTCTAACCCAAAAGTGATTTAATCTGCTTATTAGAAGTATTGCTGTAGTTCTCAATGTGCAGCACTTTATGGATTATGCATGTAAAGACACTGTTTTCAATTTTCAGATTAAAAACATTCATAAAAGCTTTAAAAAGAAATTAACACTAAGACACAAGTGTGTTAGAATATTTAGCTCTATGTGATTTAAAAGACACTTAAGAAGATACCCAATTGTTCTCAGTATAATTAACATTTTGGACAAGCATGATATCTGTTTATGTGGAAGCAATTTGTTAAAGTTTTATTTATCTCAATGCTTAATAGTACTGGGAAGTATTTCCTGAAATCTGATTACATGATGGACTTTATAAAGTATTTTTGATGGGATAACTGTCTTATAATATATTTCTTGCCACTCCTGCACATAAGTCCTTGCTCAGCTCTAAAGAATACCGTCCATCATAAAAGCAAATATTGCCGATAGAGACTTAAAGCATGTCTATGCTTAATAGCAATAATACAGTTAGCTCTTGTCTAACATGAATTAGTTTAAATATGGATATGGCAGAAAAGCATTAGCATATCTGTACTGATTATTTTCCTACAATTTATGCTACGGCTGCAAATTTTAAGCAGCCCTCACCCTCTGCAGTATTCAGTGCTACCTTTTCACTCCTCTGTCAACAGCATTATTGGTTGAGACAGCATAATCTAATATCCCGGCTTGCAACTTTGCAGCCACCTGCCTTCTAATGTCACATTTCAAATAGCTTCTGTGAATTTTAATAGGTAGAAGGGATTAAAAGGAAATCTGCAATACAAGAGTTCATTAAACATACTGATGGAGTAGCTGAGAAGGCTAAGGGTTTGCTTATGTCTCTTCCATTGTTTTCAGTCAGGGCAGATGCCCCTCTTCTTAAATGAACACTTAAGGGTCTTTCTTTTCTTCCTTGGCATCGCAAAAATGTAAATGCCAGAACCTGTGGCAGTACTTAGCGTTAAGAACTGCTCATTGCATGACTTCACCTGGCCCAAAAGGCTGTAGAAACCAGGTCCTTCCTCGTCCTGACTGGTTACTGGAGGGCTGGGTGGGGTTCACAGCTCGACTGGTTTTCACATCTCCCTTTTTGTCCTCCATGGTGGGGATCACCACCACTGGGATGAGAGTGCACTGTTCAAGTGTGCCATCGGAGGACATAACTTCTGTGTATCCATCTTCACAACTGCACGCTCTATTCTGTAGGGAACAAGTGTTTTACACTGTGTAGCAGAAAAATGCAGTTTTCTGTGAGCCATAAAGCATAACAACGCGGACGACTGGAAGAGAAGACCGTTTTGATGAGTGCTAGCCCGGAGAGTACCTCTTCATATATTTTTATGCAGGTTTGTACCAAATCAACAGAGATTATGCAACGTTTAATTGAAAGGCAGAAAATGGTCTGAAGTTGATTTTTACAAATTAATGCTTAGCAAAATCTCTGAAAATACTTTTTGTTGGCATAATCTTTGTAACACAGAGAGATGTGTGGGAAGCCCTTAGGGGGGTGTTTTACGCTCCAATGCAGTAGCACATACCTCACTGCAGTAAGCGTGGGGTTGACTGCACGGTGGGTTACATGACCTGTCAGCATCTGGTTGGCGCATCACTAAACAGCCCCCTGTAGGACAGAAAATCATATTTTGACATGGTAATACCTCACCACTGATGAAATTACTGATGTCATTACTCAGTACAGTATGTCACAGATTATAATTTTTTTGCTATTTTGAATTTAAGAGTACTTCTCTTATTCCGAGGTGAAGGATAATTGGTATCAAGTATTTTCTTACAGGGAGAGTAAGGATACAGCACATGTACTTGTGTTCATTTGCATTTTAGAGAACTAATATTTGGCAAGTGAATCTTTTGTTTTTCCATTTGTTCCTTTGGTGGATTGCTCAGAAAACAGTCTAAATGTTTTGTTGTGCTTGAGGGAACAGATTTTGATTCTCTAGGGCCCTCCTTATGACTTACATATTAAAATTGTGGCCACAAAGAAAATAAAAGCGTATTTTTGATTTATATCTTTGCCCGTTAAACTGAAAACAAGCTACTCATCCAGTTTATGAATGGATACCTGTTTTCTGCTGCTCCTCAGTAGTCACTTTTACACATGCTACAGCTTTGCCTCTTATGAAGCCACACTTCATGCTAGTCTAAGACAGATTTTTCGAAAGGAAAGAAGTATTATCAGTATGTACTGAATGTCATGATACTGATGATATAGTGGGTTTCAGTCTTTTTCCTTTTTATACAGCCCTAGTTTTCATTTCTACAGCTTTATGTACAGTGCAGTTATTGTTATGGACCAATACACACAATCAGGCTTTCACTATCATTTCAGCCAGAATTACTTTAAAATACATTCTGAATCAGTTTGAATTTATCTCGGTTTCCTTCTAGCTTCCAGAAGAGGGATACCCATCACGTAGTTTAAAATTTATACTGATACAGGATGACTTATCTTGCATCTCCCAAATTAACAACACTTTTATACTGGTGTGATATGATGATGAAATCCTGATAGCTGAGGTTGGTCATGACCACAGCAGATGCAGTTAGATGTGGTTACACAGATCCAAGTGTTAACGGGATGGCCGATGAAAAACAAAGAAAACCCTGCTGGTTGCTGTAAGTTTTCCCCACCCCCGGAAAGGAAAAACGTACATCCTAGCATACAAATCACATGCCTGTGGGAATCTATGTAATAAAATATCAGTCATCCAAGGAATCTGCAGAAGGAAAGAGTTGCCTCATCGCCCATGGGAAACAACACCTTCAAGTAAAAAAAAACTATTCAGCACAATAATATTATGCAAGTAAGTAATAAATAAAGGCCTTAAAATACCAACAGGACTCATAATAAAAATTCGATAATGTCTGAATTAAAATACACTGCGTTAGAGCCAAATGTGCAGCAATAAGGCAGCAAAGAAACACACTAATCAGTGATATGGGTTGATTCTGGATCAAAATAGGCAATTTCCACTTAAATCAATAGTGTTTGTGCATCTATCAGTTTGAGCTCTTAAATACTGCAGTTTATACAAACCACCTTAAAAAAAAACGTTCAAATGCAAATTACAATCTGGTTCACGACTGTATATACTTCATGCAGAGAAGTCCTTGCAAATCATTATGCTTAAGTGCTTTGTTTGAAAACTATCAGGAACATATAAAAAAATACAGGTTTGCATTGCATGGAAACTGGTGATTACATTCTCTGGAATTTTCCACTAGTCTTCATTTCAGATCAGAAACTTACCACAGCTTTAAAACCACACACAAACAAACTTTGAAAAAAGAGATACAATATAGGTCCAAGGTTAGTCTGCCTAGGAGGTCTCATCATGAAAAATTTGCCAACAACACATATTCATACACTTGTCTTTCCTGGAATTTATCACATGCCTGTATTCAATCACATCAGAACAAACGATTATTTTTATGTGACTGACTGTGATTTATGAATATATTCTGATTTTAACACCTCAGAGCCATAATAACCAAGACGCTATTTATTGTGACATCTTGTAGGACCTTTAATAGATAATATCATATATTAACTTCAGTAAGAATTCTTACTTAGAGTTTTACTTACCATACAAGCCTCTCAGCTAGGCAGAAAGCAATCAAGGTGCATAAATAATGCCCTGTTGCATTCGTTGTGAAGATGATGCATTTTAATTTTCTTACAGCACAAGGTCACACTTGCAAAAGCGACTTTGGTCTATTAAGTATTATTTCAAAACCTTGTAAAAATAATGCAGATATTTTAGTTCTACTGTTACAACAGACAGTAGTGGTGGATTCAGTCATCAAGAAGTATTGTATTGGCAGTCCACGAGTTGGAGCTGTCCTCCTGTGACTGACCTGACAGTGCCTGGCACTGAGGATGTGCTTACAATCTCTGGGATTCTTTTACTATCACCTGAGCTGATATAAAAATTACTTAAACAACAAATGCATAATGCTTACCTTAAATTAATCCCTAATTCTGATAAATAAATTCATATAAATAGATTTATATAAAGATTTTCTTGAATTCGGAGACCCCAGTAATTCTTAATTAATGGCATTTTGTGCTTTGGTTTGCAGAAAAAGTAACTACATCCCATAGCTGTCCACTGAAGTATCCTTCTATAGGTTTATGTCATTGAAGTAAGAAATAAACTTATATTAGCACATTTATTAAAATCTGATATTTTGTGATTTTAAGGAGATACATGATATACACATGATATCATCAATCATGCATCTCTCTGCCTCTGTATAGGCACTGAAACGAACTTTAATACATACAAGCTCTATTTATTGTAGGGCTTGAAATCTGAAACCCTAAATTTAGAAGAGTAAAGATGTCTATGGTGAAAAAATACACAATGTAAAATATTCCAGGTCCAGTACAGAAGATAATATTTATATTTACTTTTAGCATTACACACTGCATAATTCTGGAAAAGAAATGACATCTTTAGTATGCAAAAACATTATGATTCAAGACAGCACATTGATTCATATATCAGGCACAAGTGATTTTAGCAGATTCTTTTTAAAAAATATATTTCCATTTGTTGGGAAAAGACATTATCCACCTATTTTCCCAGATTTTGTGTGTATATAAAAAGAGTAGTTACCTGTGACGTTTAAACCGTCTGACCTTTGGCACCACACGGTTCGAGAAGATCCCTTCCATGGGCTAGCCATCCACTTGTATTCATAGCACTGCCCATCTACACAGAGAACATTCACTTTTCAAGAAATATGATGACAAGATCTTAGGCTACCACTGGTGGCAGCCACACTCATCAGTAGACCATACTCATTATGTTTCACGGTTTTTACAATTAAGTAGACCCCTTCTGCCTTCACCCAGCAACTTAGAAGGGTGCACTGCACACATGGAGGCCCCAAGGTCTTCTGCACTTACTGGATACATACAGAGTAGACCAGATGTGTCCCGGACACAATCTGGACTGGTTGTACACACTGCATATGGAGTAAGCCTAACGTAGTTAATGGGCAAAACAGATGTTTCCAATAACCTCATAATGGTTGTGGCCCATCTGCTGTGCAAAACTCATCTAGGAGTCAGCTTCCTTTCCTGGTAACGCTAAGCTTGAGTCAGTGCTCCAGTGCTTGGTGAAGTGGCCTGGGCTGCATTTGGCTTTATGTCTCAGCTCTGCAGTATGGCTCTCATGGGGACTGGAATACATCATGAAGTCGTCCTGCACCTTAGCTCCCTTATAAATATAAAGTTCCTTTTTGCCTCATCTGTCTGGCACCTGAATGGACAAGAAATGTCTGTACAGGAAATGACTTTTCTTAGATACTTTGTCCAGTACCAGCGATAAGCATGACTGAGATTTTTTAAATGCCACTGCCATACCATTAACAACAATTCAAAGGGAAGAGAGAATCTAAATTTGGTTATTTATCAAAACTTAAAGATTTCTTTTTATTAGTGCTATCAAGCAGATAAGGCAACTATTTTTCCCATATCATAAAAAGAAATGTCATTATTAAAAAAGGATCATCAATTCTCTAAAGATTTTGTTTAAAGTGGTAACATACAATAGTTAGCATTTGAAAGTTTTTCTGTTCACAGATGACATCTGGAAATCAAAAATTTAAGTGTATTTCTATGTCTATCAAGCTGTATTTGCCTAAATCTGATACCATGAAGAGAAAGAAAACAAAACCATTGTTGTTCTATATTTTTTTTTCTTACAGGAAGTGGCCTTATGTGTATTTTGGTTCTTACCATTGCATGGTCTTGTTTCCAAAGCCTGTTCTGGACAGAGATGTTGATTCTCTAATTCCTGAATGATCACTGCCCGAGATCGGACTTGTATCCCTCCAAAGCCAAGATCCTCACCATTAACACAGGTTAACTGACAAAGGCTCCATTCTGACCACTCTCTCAAGTAACAGTCCCCTGTCAAATAGGAATTTTATAAGATGAACGATCACCATACATGAAGAGTTTTTTGCACTGAATATGTCTCAGAAAAAAATTCTAAATCCAGTTTCTTAATTTTCCCTCTTTATTGTTCCTTTCATTCCTCTTATTAAACGTGACTTATACTTAAGAGAATATGATATTTTGATACTCTCTGAATGTTTGTGCAGTAGAAAATAGTAATAAAAAGATTATACAAAAGCCTATTTGTTCCAAAGCAGGGTAGTCTCCTGTAGCATTCCCATAAGATCACTCTAATTCTGAATTTCTGAATAACACCAACCAATGTTTGGATTTTGTAAATTTTAGGGTATTGTGCATTGTATGCCTTACGCTAAATTTATCTCTCTTGTTCACCATTCTTCTTTGATCTTAGAAAGAGAAAATATTGTCTAGTTTTAAAAAAATTAATTGTTGCTTATCCTCATGCAAAATTTTTCTAAACAGAGAGTAGAATCAACTGCTGGAACGTTTGTTGCAAGACAGGGAAATGGGAAGGTGATTAAAATGTCTGCTCTGGCTATTTCATTTTAGGATAATAGAGATTTGTAGAATGTTATCTTATAGTGTAAAACTGAAAAATAAAATTATACTAATGACATTAATTAGCATGATTCGCTAAAGAACATTTAAGGAAGATCTGAGGCACAACACAAAGAGACCATTTTGTTAAAACTGCAGTAGAAAATGGGATTAGACCGTGCACAGACTCATAAATGAACCTCTTAGTTTTCATTATTTCAGTGAAAGAGCTATTAAAAATTCATGCTACCTTGCATTATACTGATGACAGATATAATCAGTACTGTGTTGACCAGATGCCTGATTAATGAAGGAATTCTATTTGCCAACGTTAGGAAAGCATGCGAAGAAATGAATAATTGAAGAACTGATGTATACATAATAGGAAAACAAGTAGTGATTTTTGGAAACATTAGTTGG
Source organism: Ibidorhyncha struthersii (assembly GCA_013398815.1). Taxonomy (NCBI): domain Eukaryota; kingdom Metazoa; phylum Chordata; class Aves; order Charadriiformes; family Charadriidae; genus Ibidorhyncha; species Ibidorhyncha struthersii. The sequence goes on from VZSZ01007640.1 coordinate 325,686, forward strand.
AGCGTATCATTAGCACATCCCCACAGGGCAGTTATTCTTGCTGGCTAAATGTGAGATTGTTGAAGACCAGGTTCCTGCTCAGCAAAATTTTAGAAGCGAGCAGTAAGCAGCTATATTTATATATATATATTTGACTGACAAGAAAACATAACTACAAGCTTTTTATTCCAATTTTAGTTTAATAAGTAAAAATATGTGAAAATCATGCCACTGGAATATTGTGCACAAAGCAGTGATGGAAGCTTCTCCATTTTTGATTATTTTCTATTTATTGAGGCAACCACCTTCAGTCCAATCTGAAATGAACTGGAAAAAATTCTGACAAAGAGGAAAGTTGCAAGAGAAGAAAACCAGAATACTGGTGTGGAATGATAGCTACATTAGAACTGAAGGAGTTAATCACTACTTCTGAAGATACATCACTAATGACTCTACTGAACAACAGCAATATACTTCAAATTCTACAAATAAGTGTTTGAAATGAACTGGAGGGGTTTTACTGGAAATTTAACAGCTGTTATAAGCTCTTAATCCTTCTCAGTAAGAGGGTCATGGACCTGATCATTTATAACAGCTCCTTTGGATTAAGTCTACAAGGGCAATGATAGTGCATGTCATGTCCAGTGACTTAAACAGTTAGAAATACATTTTCTCAGATACCAAAATACTCTTTTAATTTGGAATAGCCCCTTTAAACAAACAAACAAACAAAAGACTCCCTAGCTTAGCCTCCTTAGGCACCCGTAAAAGGCATCGAGTTCTTAGCTACCATTATTTATTTTTATTTATATATATTTATTATTATTTATAATTATAAAAATATATTAAAAAATAATTATTATTTATTATTAATAAAGATGTTAGGTGCTTTAAGCACTTAAAGCAAATATTTAGCTGTAAACCAACACTCTTTCTTATAGATTTAAACACAGGTTTTATTTCAAAAGATTTTGTGAAAAATTATATTCTTATTAGGTACAATCAGTAAGTGAGACATGTCTTTTATAAAATTTGAAACCTGGTATTTTTTCTAATTGATTTATTGCCATGAAGTCACTACCTGAAAGTGACTCTGTTGGTCATTTGATGGATTAATCCAGTCAGTAAAGCATGTGAAAAAGATTTAATTGCCTGTGGCTAATGCTACACACTGATAAATGTAATGATACCCAACCAATCTTGAAACGCAACACTTATTTGAATAGCTTTGTTACCTGGACAAGGGACAGTGCAGGTTTCCTCAAGTATCATCTTCTTATTACCATCTATAATAGGCTCTATTTCTCCACAGAATTCCTCATCTACTATTTTGCCAACATCTTCAATGGATCCATCAAAAACCACACAGGAAATGTTCCTCACTCGTGTTCCTTCTCCACATTGAGCATCCTGGGGAAGGAGGACATACATGGATGCTGGACAGCAGAAAGTGCCAAAAGACTAGATCTGACCTACATGTCATGCTGTCTCCTATTATTTTTCGCTTACCTACTTATTCATTCCAGTAGGGAGAAACAAAAAAAAAAAAAAAAGACTTTGTTCTTTACTTCTGGAACAAACAAACAAAACCAAACCAAAAACTATGTTGGCTACTACCACTGTTTCTTAAAGTATAGAGCTAATTATGCCTTTGAATTGCAATCACAGCAGTATCTCAAGTGGAGATCTCTTCTAGGATGCCAATCTATTTCCACAGATGTTCTTTTACAACAGAAGGAATTCAATTATTAGCAAAGGTGCTGCTCAGGTACCAAAGTTTACATTTATACTTCAAATATCTGTAGGACATAGTGATATCTGTTGACAAATATGGGCTTTAAGAATAAATCTTTAGTTTTTGTATACGAGAAATGGAAGCAAATCTTTTACACGGTTTTTACACAGGCATCCGAGAGTATCACAAATATGCATAAATCTACAAGCTCCATAACTTCAAAATCCCGTATGGCTTTTACCTCTACTTTGCATGCAGACCATTGACCGTATTGCCACCGATAACAAGGTTTTACTGGACAGGGTTTGAATTGCTCCATCTGAGAGGGACAAGGCCTCCCATCACCCTGAAATGGCTGATTTATGGTCCTCCTTCTGATCATTTTTCCTGTAAATGAGAAACAGCAATATAACTAACAAAAAGGTGGTTAGACCGATTTATTCCTCGAGATGGTTCTATTTTGGTGAAAAGCATTGTGTTTGAATAAAGTATTTTTTCCACATTTGACAAATTGGATTGTAAAGCAGATCTGTTGGCTCTTGGAAGATGTAAATCCATATAACAGACACTTTATAGTCTATCATTTGTACTGCAAGAAGTCCAGGAGGATGTCTGATTAGGATTTCAGATTGCTCCTGTAACAGCAAACAAAATTAGCAATTTCCTAGTTCAGAAGCCTGGGGAAAAATACTCTTTCTGAATGTGACAATATGTTTGTGGCACCTCGGTGGAGATTGCAGCTACTCATCTGGAGTTTGCTGCTAGAAGAAACCAACATGTTCTCTTCTCCCCCGAGTTAATACAAAATCATGTGTCCCATAATTGTCTGATTCCCGCAACCGGGAACAGCTTGCAACTTTCCCTCACTGTCTGTCTGGATAATGTGACATGCAGATTTTGCAGGGGATGGAGGATTCTTCGCTCAGGCAAAAAGAAAATTAAAATACAATAGGCTTATCCAACATTAATCTTCTCTTCAACCATGAGTAGCACGCTATCCAGCATCACTGAGATACAGGTTCTATTTCAAATACTTATATAAACAGAAAGAGGAAGACTAATCCTTTTGGCAACTCTTGCTTCTTTCATCTTGCAGTGAACATTAGACCATTATGCTTCATTACAGAGAGGTCATGCCAGAATAATGTTTGTGTGCCACAAGTACTGGTAAAGTGGCTGCTCTAGACTTGGCACCTCACAAATGTTTCCACAAAACCAATACAGCTGTGGTATTTTAATCTGTATATAGATAAATATATGAACCAAGTCTGAAATAAGTATATATTTAAATTTGTGTACTGAGGCTTCTAAACTAAGGCATTACATAGACTTACGTACATAACATCCGGTGTTAGCTGGCCAAAAGAATTCATCCTAAATTCCACATTTCAATCTGATGCATTTGGAATTGAACAACCTAATGATCATGACACAAATCTTTTGCTCAGAGCAATATACACAAGCCACAGTGCAGCAGCAGAACAGTATCAGTGTTCCAGACAGCTTCGTTGACTGCAGCTAGCTAGAAAGATGTTTGCCAAATGAAGCCTCATCATTCTTGGATTTACACCTGCTCCAACTGAGATGTCACAGGAGAAAAAAAGATTTTCTTGAAAAGTACTGGAGAAAAAAAAACCTCAAAGAACAGCAATGAGCAGAATTCTTACATACAGATTTCTTCCTCAACTTAATGGGTATTTGGATGGCTGCACAGGAGGGATTCAGCTTTGTGGTCACTGTGTTTATTAGATGGTTATTATTGAAAAACAGCAGTTACTTCCAACTTCCTGCCTAATAGGAAAATTTCAGCTTTGAGACTTACATGTGAGGTTGCCATCATCTGTTAAAAACACTGAAAATTTGAAAGCTGTTTTACATGACTATTTAAAATAATTTTTCTCACTTCTACAATAATTCTATACTTGGAAAGCACAGGGATTTCGGATAGTGACCCACCTTCACATTTTGAAAAAACATAGCAACAATAATTCTCATTCAGCAAAATATCAGGTCAATTGTTCAGGTCTTGTATATAAACAGAAACATGTAGAGAAAAATCTGGCAACATATTCAAGCCTTCAATAGAGCTGTTCAATTCTCACTCTAGAAGGGTTATTTCAGATGTACAAGTGTAGATTATTTGAATGTAGAAGTCATGCTTTGCGAGGTAATGTAAAGAACTGAAACATTATTACATTATTAGATACTGCAGTATCAAATTATTAACTGTTATCATTAAAAAATTAATAGGTGTGTTTGCTGGGGTCCTGAGGTGGCCAGAGCTTTCAAGTGTTTTCGCCTAGGCTTTTCCTCGTGGTGCAGTCCCCAAGGAACACAAAATGACGCAATATCCTTTTACTCTGAGCCCAGCAGTTGAAACTGGATTCCATACACTGCTAGCCATCCAGTATCTGTAGTGACATATTCCAGTCATGATTACAGAACGAAGAGGTTTCATAGATGGGCTTCTACCCTTCTCTTTCTGTAGTCCGTACACCTCAGTCGCCTGGCACAATGGTGCTTTCAGGTTCTTATTCTGAGACATATCAGTACAAATAAACAGCAAGAGTTCCGCCATAACTAAAATGTGCTTTTGATATCTATTCTCTGACATAGATTTGATTTTAAAAGATAGCAGTTATCAACGTTTTGGGAAAAATACATTAATGTGATCACAGTGAAAGTAACTTGTCTCACCACCCTTGTTCTGTGTTTAAAAATATGGAATTCTGCAGTGAGTAAAAATGTTGGTTTTAATTGCTGTGCTCTTCTTCAATTTTAGTTGTTCTAAACTCACCCCTAACGAAACTGAAGAGGAAATCCCTCCCTCCTCTTCCTCCCCCCACCCACTGAAAAATAAATATTCACATCTGTGTTTATATTTGTCTCAATGTATCATTCATCATATCTCATTTTGTTTCCAGCGTCAGAAACTATCCTGGGCCAAATTGTCATTATCTTCAGCGGGTACAGTCCCAATGAAGCATATTATTTCCACGAACAAGGCCGATTTAGATCCCCACACTCTCCCTAGCTAACTACATTTACTAGTCCTGTGAAAAGAGATATTATTGCTTTTCTTAAAGAAAAAAAACCCTCAGTCTTTAAAATATGCCAAAGGTATATACTGACCTGTAAGGCCACATGTTTGAGAGCACTCGGACCAAGGGGACCAGTCAGAGAGCTGACAGTTCACAGGACATTCCACCACACAGGACACATTCATTTGCCATGTCTTCTCCAAACCAAGCTAAAAGAAAATATTCAATGGTCAGCAGGTAACACCCAGTCTGTGTCATCACTGCAGGGTATGCATTTGGACAGGGTGAATCTGAGACAACTAAAGCTTTAAACAAGCATGAAGTCATTACTAAATAAAAAGTAAAACAAGATATTCAAAAATAAAAAAGTGAAAGTTGCAGATGCTGTAGGAGTATGAGAGAAGGGGACACAGAAAATAGCCAGACTCACATGTTTTCCCAAAAATACATTGTGTACTGAGCTCCTCTGTGGACAGGAATCTGCCTAACACTAACAAATGATGGAACCCCCACAGGGAAGGAAGAGTTTTACGGCCATGATGGGAGACAGCACAGTGGGTACACGGTCCTTTGGTCTGATCCTGTAAAGCCATTTCTATGTTCTTTCAAACTCCCATGCTCCGTATTTTCCCCATCCAAGGAAGAAAAGAGATATTCTCACTAACACACATGAAAATATATGATGCACAATATAATACAACTGATGGCATAAATATTAGCATGACGATAATAAACCCTGCAGCCTGCATGACTTCAGAATGACATAAAAGGATAGGTTGATTATAGTGTGTATGATATAAAACATTAAAAAAAATCAGTCCTGCCCATATGAACAGATCTGCAGCTTCCCAGCACACAAGACTGTCCTCTTCATTGGCCCTCACCAGTGGACATTGATCATTATTGGGGCCTTTCAGAATCCCAGGAGTTTGCGGATATCTTTAAGTAGATAAAATCCCCATGTAGTTTTTAAAAAAAAAAGCAAACTAGACATTTCAAAACCTATTAATTTTAATGACTGGAAAGGTTAATGACATAATCCCAGCAGTTAAGACTTTAAAAAGGAAATAAAACCACTATTTCCCACTAAATGCAAGCATAGAACAATAATTAGGCACAACATTAACATGTCCTACATAAATAAACTACCACAAGTACTGGAAATGTCTCACCCTGATAGACTCACCAAGTCTTAAATTTGCATTTGCAGTACCATTTATTGAGACAAATGAGGCTTTCTGTTCTGTTTTATACATCAAAGAATGAATTCTTGGCTTTTCTCTGTGGTACAGTATAACCTTGATTATCCAGCTATCGCACACAGGCAACACCTGAACCTTTGGATAATCTGGAATTTGGATAATTAGGAAACTAGAGAACCATCTTTGAAGTCTATATTTGGGTCAAATCTTCTGAGCAAAGGCTTTAAACCCTGCTGAATTGATTCCTGCCAATTATAGCAACACGACTGCTCTCTTTCAAGACTGGCTTTCTCAGCTGGACTTTGGCAGCTAAAGAACGAAAAGCCCAAGAGAGATATTAAAGGTGGAGAGGAGAAAGCTGAAGGCCAGATGACCCACAGTGATCTGCCATTTGCATGTCTTAGACACTGAAGTGCTGTTGAAATAGATTTGGGGAACAACTGGCAGGCTGCAGTTTCATATCAATCACATATTCTTTTCTTGCCCTTCTCCTTCCTTCAATTGATGAACCACAATTCACCTTGAAGAGCTTAGAAAACACTTGGAAAATTGTTCATAGCTCCCTTACCTGAAAGAGCCTCTGTTCTGCATGGGCTGTGGTTTCAGATTTGAGAATGGCAAGTACTGGAGGAGCTGCACCGAAAGCTACCACTGAGCACTGCTCCTGGTTGCACAGGCCAGGGGCAGCAGGCGGCCAGACCAGCATGCTCTATAAACCCTGTGATCCACCAAAAGTATCTCTATTTGTTTATAGGAATGTTTGGCACCACAGATTAACCTCTGCTGGAGGTTAAGCATGTAATCTGACAAGCAGACTATTTGCCAATAAAACAGAAAACTTTGCTTGCTAATGCAGACAAAACTGCTGGTTTCTGGGCTCTTCTGATCTTTAATTGAAGGTAGATGAATAAGAACAAGTCCATAAATATGATTATGACCAGGACCAGCTTGCTTTAGGTGATCTGGTTTTCAGATACTCAAGGAAAAGACAAGCTGGGTTCTTGTGATGTGCTAATTTTGTAGAGTTAGAGACCAAGTAATCCAGTATTACTTTGCCTTGAGAGTTTGAAGGGAACTATGTTAACATAACAAGGACTTGGAAATAAGCTCTAGAAATTGATTTATCCTGGCAGTAATCAGGATGACTGGCTAGCTTCTTTAGCTGATTGACTGAAACAAACACAAGATCACACGGACGCATTAGGAAACGAGAACACAGGGGCTCGGAAGAAATGTTAGTATTTAACTGTGCTGATGCTCATACGTGGAGGTGGTGATAGTCAAAAGACAGCATGAAGGGTATTTTTATATGTGGCTTTTATTAGTTTCTTGAACCACATAATAATATATATAGGAAGTCAGACATTGCAATCAGACATCTTCCTTTCTTAGGGATCAGGATAGGCTTAACTATTCTGATCTCTCTTTTTTGCATATAATAATGAGAATCATAATTCTGTAAATGTATCTACACATATGTTAAACAGAACTTTTGGTTTATTCATACATCCAGTATAAAGTTTTATGATAACCCAGAGGAAATTCCATTAGCTAAGTCACTACAAAATTATTTCATCTTTCTATTGTCATCAACTTTTCTAACCACATACACCTTATTTTGAACTTCACTTAATCTTTCTGCACTGCCCTTATAATGCAAAAACACAGCAAGAAAACCCACCCTGAAGGATCATCTGTGATTAGATTAGGAAGAAGTGCATAGTGTGTATTCACATTTCAATAATTTCTTGAATACTCTCCTCTCATGACCTGGAAGGTCACAGAGTTGGCTTTCACATCTTTAAAGTGAAGGGTCTGGTAAGATCTGAACAGCTTGGCTTTCTTGTTAATCAGGTTAACAGGTTTTACTCCTCACAGTTATTGGATCAGCCTTTGACCTTGTTGTACCACTACTTACACATCCATAATTCAACAAACAGTCTTAACAGTATGACTGAGGAGTGGATCAGGGCTTTCTACAGGAAGATGTATCTCTGTATGGTCTAGCAAATCAAAAGAGAAAATAAGACTGTATCCCAGTGTTTACTGATAAAGCTGAGACCCCACTGAAGTGATATCTGTTGGCCAATCATTTATGGCAAGTAGCTTTTGAGATATTATCTTGTTGACCTAATTATTTCTCTGAGTAATAAACTTCTATTCTTAAATGCAGGAAAGCTCCAGAGGTTTGCTGCCATGAGATTTCAGTGTAAAATGTAACCATTTGTTCTAAATGTTGCACAAAATCTTTGGTTAACAACAGGAACAATTTCTTGGCTTTATGGTGAAAGAAACATATTTCCCCTTAAAATCTAATAAAGCTTTTTTTTCTATTGAAATATTCATGTGGATGGATATTTTATATCATTTCTTGGTACAAATTAATCAATATTGCAGTCTCTTACAAATAACACAAGAGCAATTTTTTTTTTCTCTTAACAGATCAAAACATTAACAGGGTGCATTAATGCACTCCCCTATTAACTTCAGAGAAACTTGCTGATAGGTAGCCAGATCCTGACGTTTTACCTGAGACATAAACGATCAAATTATTAGATTTGATTATAAACCCAAGAGGGGCGAAGGAGGAACTTGGGACAAAAGTCGGGTGTCAGCCTCAGCTGAAACTTCCTGCCTTTGCTAAGAGCTTACGGATCCAGGATGTCAGAGGGGGTTAGAGAAGCCTAAGTGGGTCTGATACATCATTACAAAACTATAGTCCAGGGTACATGACGGTTTCCTGACTCCCTCCACTTCTGACAAGACTCTTCTCTACAGGTACGTCCTGAAGAGCAGCTACTAGCCAAGAAGGTCCAACAGAAAAGGTGTTGATACCAAAGCTGCCGTGGACTCCACTCCACCTTAGTCCCCCATTGCAAGTGGTTTTGTTTCTGATGTCAAGGTGGTGGGGGAATGGCAGCTGAAGCAAGTTCAGTTATTTTCTATCAGAAATGCATGTAGGATGGCCCTGAATGAAACACTGTGCTGTCTTCCCATTTTCCTTCACATTCCTATCTCCACGCAATTGAAAACATTAAGACCAACATACAATGTGCCAGAAAACCATTGCTTTCTTATTTAAAAATAGTTTGAACATTTGCAAAACGGCTTTTTCAAAATTTAAGGGCTCCTGTCTGCTGGTTAGTTCTCCATATACGCTTCTATTTAGTATTTCATTCATGCTGCACATTTTTTCACACTGGCTTGGGTATCTTTTGCAGTGCACAGCTGGATACAAGAAGTTAGCATTCAGCCCAGCTGCAGAATGGCACGTGAGAAACATTTTCCAACACATTGAGTAAATGATTGATGCTGGCAGCTGTCCAAGGCTCCATGCAGGAATTGTATCAAATTAGAATGATGATTAGTGTTTTGATTAAGATTTATTACCTTTATTCTACTTTATTAATTATTGTTTCTAAGTCATTTCCTTCAGGACATAATAATGAGCATACGTTCACGGTGGCACTTAAAAGTAACCAAAGGAAATTGTATAAAAATCACTGTTGATGGTACAGTTCATTTCAGAGGTATTTAACAATCCATGAAGAGTGTTGCAAAACATCTGGCAGAGATGAGTTACATGCCGTATAGCTCAGTTGGCTCAGTATTAATTAGCACCATGACAAGGGCGCTTACTCACAGGTACTCACTCACCTCTTCACAGTACTTCAGGTCAACCGATTTGCCATCGCTGCGAACACAATCAAGCATCCGTGTTTTGATACCATTACCACAGACAGCCTTCTCACTGAGCTGACATGTGCTCCAGTCTGGAAACAAGGAATTCATTAGTGTAGCAGACATTTTAGATAAAACTCATAATGATCAAACCTCCCACCTAATTCTAATTCTGTTGTCCTAAAGTAATCTTCACAAGCAACTTTTACATATGCAAAGGCTCATGAAGCCGAGCTGCCACACATTTTTGGAAACAACCACTATTACTGCAAATAGTTAGTGGTTCGTGTTTGGTTCCACCTGCATGGATTTTGAGCAAATCACAAAATAATCAGAGAAATAAATTTCCTGGAGTTATAGCATGCACACTACACCCAAGTTGCAAAGTCTCCAATAATACTTCATCCAGATCAAATAGCCTGAACTGGTTTTCAGTACAAGCTCTACAGCTCCCTCCAGATAAGAACAGGAAGCTGAAAAATCTGTCCTGCAAGGTGAATGGAACTGAGCCTTGGTCCCAGGCTGTCACTGGATCATAGCACCACAAATACCTGTCACATTGTAGTCATAGTGGTAGCAGTTTTTGTTCAAAGTGCAGACTTCTGTCTCAGCGGCAGCAGGACAAGACTTTCCATTATCTGGTTGTCTCAGGGATTCAGCTGACCTTTCACGGAAGCTGCTTCCATTGCACGGCTTGAAAGGGAGATTGGAAAGAGCTTTGATATTTTGGCACACCAGTGCCTTTTCATGCAACATTGTAACAACCTTTCAAGTAACCTCTTCACAGAATGCAAATGTAAACATAACAGGCTCACACTGTTGCCTAAGAGAAACCATTTCCTTGTTATTTCAGAGAGAATCTAGTCTGCAGTTTCACCTTGGTACCACCCAAGATGAAATATCCTCTAACTTGGTTAAACCTTGGTACTTTCCTAACTAGTTTGTATTTCAGTACTAGCACTTTGAAACCATTTCATCCATAAACTGGATATTCAGATGCCCACTTTCCAAACTCCATACTGTAGTGCACCCGAGCCCAAATACTCAGAGGTCCTGAAACACTTTTCTTATCTTTGGTTTGGGGTTTTTTTTTGCCATTTCTTTTTGAAATTGATGGCAGAAAGGGGAGAGGAGACCTAAAATTATCTTTCTCTGCTCAGTCTTATCTACAGACTTTGCTCTTTACAAGATAGTGACATTTTTAGTGAAGTGACTGCACTGCTAAGGAGAGGGTCACAGGTAGGCTCAAAAATGGACCCACAAGCCATTGCCAAAGCTAGTCCACCACACAGAAGCCACCCCACACTGAAGAATGACCACTGGTGACTATATTTTGTGTTTTGGAACAATTTCACTTAATGAATAATACTGGCACACTTTATTTGCGATCAACTATCAACAACCCTAAAGATGACAGTAAATATAGATACGTCCATGTGTAATCACTGCGTAATCCAGCATCTTTGCACAGTATGTCACGTATACATTTTTAAAGTGCACTCCTAAAGTGATTAGTATTACACTTCCGTATACTTCTTACCAAAGAACATCGAGACCATGATCCCCATTCAGACATAACACAGTCCTCAGGACACGGTAATGTGCATTTCCTAGCACCAAGTGGCATCTCTTCAGGATCACACAGATAGTCCTCTACAGTGTCAGAAGGACCATCCACAGTGTTTAACATGCACCTGGAAAAAAGAACTCCACATAAACTGCATTTGCCGTGGATTTTGTACAGTACCTGTGTTCCACAGCATTCGGAAGCTTTTTAACATTTTGTCAGCAAATAACAGTCATGAAGTAACTGAAGTAACAGAACTAAGTACCAACCTATGAATACCAAGAAAAGCTGAAGACCCCAAAATAATCCTCACTTTTACAGACAACAGCCATATAATGAAATGCACATATTTAGACATTTCCGATCAGTGATTTTCTGAGAGTTTCTGGGCAGGTTTATTTGACGTTAGCTTACCAGTAAACCAGAATAATGTGAATCAGCTATCATTTAGAGATATTTTGCCTGTGCTTCAACCGATAATTTTTAATGTAGAAATAACAGAATTTTTAAAATTTTATATTCTTTATATTAATCCCTAATTTACACAGATGCTTTTAAATTACCATTATATAAAATTAGCAGCTGGAGGCCCAGTTAAGATGAGAAATTAATATGCTCAGTTTTGCAGAGCTCTTCAGCTGACAGTCTTCATTCCACAGTATTTCCAGTGCTGTGGAATCTGCTGCTAACTTGTCACTTCCACTTGTCAGCAGAAGACCAACTAGTATGTGACTAAGATAATTCAAATTAAGAGGCTTGAGTTTGTTCTCCAGAACTGCAAGCGAAAAGCTCATCTCAATATGAAGCTTTTCACACTCATGGAAATATTCTGAATGTCTTTCATTATTTTCTCACAAATACCTTATTTTCATACATTATTTTCTCACAAATACCTTACGTTATCAGACTAATTTTTGAAACATTCTTTTTTCTAAGGTAAACACAAGCGATACAGCATAAGCATGTATTTGCTTTGTGGCATTAGTATTTTAATGGCATTATGTGATAATAAATTAAAGATGTTTTTAGTCTGAAAGGGCTGAAATTTCCTTTATCTTTGATGGTAGTGTTAAAGTATTTTTCAACATAAACACTGATTACTTCTTATTTTTTATATTGGAGGTTTTTTAAGAGAATTCTTATGGGAATCTGTTTAGATGAGACTGTGTGAGAACAACTGTGCATAGTATTTCTGACTTTGGTAAAGCAAAGAGTAATACTGTGACCTTCTTGAAGTAAACAGTTACACTGAAGAAACAGTGCTACTGTGAACAAAACCTTGTAAATGTGCCCATTTCTAAGTACTTGTGGCAGGGAAAAGAGAACTTTTAGCAGTTCACTGCATACAACTCCCATTTTGTTCCTTCAGACTGAATTCATATTATGCTTTATTATTCACCTTTATAATTTCAAATTGTGTGTTGCTTTGCAGTCAGCCATTAAAAAAAAAATCCAACCCCAACCTTTGCTGTGTACCACACCATGTGAGACTAATCTTAATCAACCTTTGATTAGAGATCTGCAATGATGAGCAAGCTTAGAAGATGCTTAGATCAGGTTCAATAAACAACAGAAGACTTCTGGACTCTTCTATTTCACTTCATTCACTTTCGCCAGTTTTTCCTGTAAGAAGTGTAACTATCTGGGGTTGTTTAGCCTGAAGAAGAGGAGGCTCTGATGAAACTCTATAGCAGCCTTCCAGTGTCTGAAGGGGGGCCTACAAGAAAGCTGGAGAGGGACTTTTTGCAAGGGCAGGTAGTGATAGGACAAGGGGTAATGGCTTCAAACTAGAAGAGGGCACATTTAGACTAGATATCAGGAAGAAATTTTTCACTATGAAGGTGGTGAGACACTGGAACAGGTTGCCCAGAGAGGTTGTGGATGCCCCATTCCTAGAGGTGTTCCAGGCCAGGCTGGATGGGGCTTTGAGCAACCTGGTCTAGTGGGAGGTGTCCCTGCCCATGGCAGTGGGTTGGAACTAGATGATCTTTAAGGTCCCTTCCAACCTAAACCATTCTATGATTCTACTTAGAAGGGGTTTTTAAAAATCATAGTTTCATACAGAAAGAGGACCGTTTAACCTTTCAGCAAAGTGCCAAAATCATATGTTGCAGTGTTTGAAGAAGTATAAGAAGTACAATATACATTAGTTTATAAAGTAGGAATCAAGGTCTTTATCCATAATCAGTAGACAGAGCCATACTGCACTCACTGAAGCTATTCTGATTTACATCAGCCAGAGTTCTGGTCCAGTATACTATGGCTGGACTTAGAGCTATACATTACACAGACTTACACCAAATTAAATACAGCCACGACTCAAAGCGAAGGTTCTCTAAAGTGAAGGAGGAGCAATACTGTTTTTACCTGACTTTCCTCGTTTGAACACCTTCTCCGCAGTTCTTTTTTAAGTCCACATTGGTCACCTTGCAGACGCTCCAGGGCTCAGTAACCCACACATACTGACTGCAGTCACTGTGGCAGGGCACTACCTCATATACCTGGAATCCACATTGAGCATCAGTTTTGTTGCACACAAGTAAGATAAACGTGCAACAGTGATCATGCAAAAAAAAAGGTTAATGGTCTTTTGGGTAAGAATAACAATGTAAACTTGATGATTTAGAGGCTGTAGTAATAAACAGATAAAATGCTACAGAAAACTACAGAATTAACAAAAAGTCTGAGGCTAAGACATCTAATGACAGATTCCCTGTTTTTCTCTGCCACTAAGCCCACGCTATGCCATTTCCACCAATAACATCAACACAACTAATATTAAATCTGTAACTAGGCTAGCTCACGAGTATACTTTTTAGAAAAACACGGTCAAAACTCTGCTAAAACTTTACTTCTATCCCTCACATCGCTCCTCAAACGTTCCGTCCCACTGTTACTAGTTGTGGGGTTTTTGTATTTCTAAGGAGAGGTGAGCTCAAGGTAAATTATAGCAACATATAGTGGTTCATTTTATTTTTCATTGTGGATACACTCTAATATATTAGTGTACTAGCATTAGTATTATGTTTAGATTTGGATACAGATTTGAAATAGTATCTTCCATACTACCTCATACAGTGTTCCATATATTTTCTCTAACATACATCACAAAAAAAGGACAGACAACATAAACATTGGAGCACAATCAGGAAACGTGTTAAGGTTATTTCTCTATTTTATAAACTCTTACCTGAGCCTGAAGAAAGCATTATCATGAACCGAAAGGAAAAAACAAAGATAAAAAGAATGATTAGAGTGAAGCATAGGTATTTAAATGGCATTCATTTAGCTTTTATTATGAACAATATTCTATGACTTCTGCCAAGCAAAAGGCATCCAATTTTCTCTCTTGCATCTCCCTTCTTGTCATGAGGCATTTTTGCAAGAAGTTTGCCCTTTGGAGAAAATAAAAGTTTATAAATCACAACTAGTAGGAAGAGACTGTAAATTAGCTCATCTCTTTCTCAGTCTTTAACACACAATAACACTGTTTTTCCTTTTTGCCTATAACGAACATCAACTCTTCACACAGTAGGGAATCCAGTTTCCCTAAGACAAGAGAAAATCCTTAATGGTTTTGCAGAGGATACCGGACTTCTCTATTAACTGAAATTGTTCTGACAGCATTAAGTGCAATAGATTCAGGGCAATAAAAGAACTGGCAGTTCTCACCCTTCCAAAGTTCCTAATTCCTTCTTTGAGTAGCTGAACTATGCATATATTACTTAAAGGCCATTGCCTCAAAATGATCTTATACCAGTTTACTTCACATATCATTCTGGGTATCAAGTCAGCACAACTAATATTTCTAGACAACCTAATACATTGTCTTAAACAAGTCCTTTGTTTTCTTTTCAGCAACACTGCTTGGGTAGAAAAAGAGGTTTGATGGTGTGATAGTTTATCAGTTAACCTGCAACAAATTACCACCAGTCACCAAAAAAAAAGATGATATGAACAATGAATGTGTAGAAACTCTGATATATCACTACACAGCTGATCAGCCCATGCACAAGAAGACCGGCATAGACAGCATATTTGAGCCTTCTTTGAACTACATAAGCATTAACTCAGGCGTAAAGATAGGTGGTGTAAATGCATGTTAAGGAAGGCACTGGACCCAGAGTACAATTTGTAGTCACATGGGAAGTAGCACTTTATTTATTCTCATCCATGATTCCCAAAATGAGAATAGGGAAGCCTTAATTTATGGAAATATCTCTATATGCCTCACCCTGGTAAGCATAAGAAGAAATGCATAAACCCCGCATGTTCAACAGCCTTTCCAGTAACATAAAAATTGGATGTCCTGCCAGAAAGGCAAAGAACTCCTCTATATTGCATTGCATGTGTTTAGTGGTGGTCTCCTGTCCTTATTGGCATTTTTGTAACTATGACTGCAGGCCATGGCAGCTGGGTGGTGTAAGGATTGCATATCAGCAGGTGCTGGGTAAGGGGGCAAATAATGCCTGGAGCCAATGAAGAGAGGGATGTCTTTATTTTCTGTAACAGTCTCAGATAGCCTCTTCATTTGAAATCCTCTGAAGGCCACTGACATGATTTTGTAATAAACCTGACTCTATTATTATTGTAATCATGGAGACTTTTAGCCTAGTGAAGTGAATACTGAAAAAGCTTCATTCGAGTGTGGTTTGGGAGTCACCCTGGCATCCCAGGGCAGCCCAGGAGGAAAGATGCTCAATGAGACATCTAGCATTCACTGTGTTCAGTCCCCCCGCAAAATACAGTCATACATGTCAGCCCTGAGAGATGCTGAGCAACTTAGTCTTAAAACTTGACAGATGTCTTAAGCACTTTATTTCAATGTTTCACTAGCTTTACCATTAGAAAGTTTTCTCAAGGCTTAACCCAAATCTGCTTGCAGCAGTCTAAGCCTACTGCTTTTTATTCTATCCATGATGGCCATGGAAAATGAATTATTTTCTCCTTCTTTGCAACATCCTTTTATGTACTATGCTAGCAGGCTGCCAGCCTCCTCCCTCTCATCTTCTCTTCCGTGGGCTAGCGTCGTGGTTTGGGCCAAACTGGCCACTGAGCAATCGACAGATGCTCTTCCCTAACTCTCTTCAAAGAGGATAGAGAGAAAGAGAAAGACTTATGAGTTTAGAAGGAACTAAACTGCTTTAATGAAATATTAATAATCACATAAAAAGGAAATAATGAAAAATATACAAAACCTTATCAAGTTCCCAGATGACAATCATGACACTGGCTAGCACTGGGGAAGTCCCAGACTGGACTCAGAGACAGATGGGAATTGGATTTCAGATCTGGATTCAGGATCAGGCTCAAAGGCAGACGAACAGACAGAGTCCTCCTCAGACGTTGGCCATTGAAGAAAGAGGACCTGACCCTTTGATCCCTCAGCTTTTATACTGGGCATGAGGCAGGTGGGATGGAATGCCCTGTTGGTCAGTTTTGGGTCACCTGTTCTGTCCGCTCCTCCCCGCAGGTGGGACCCCTCTACGCTTTTCCGTTTCCGACCCTCCAATAGGGCAAGTAACAAAGTTGGTTGGACTTGGATGTTATAGCAATAAGTATAAGCAAGAGCCTCTCTGCATACCATGCCTGGGCATCAGCTATAAACACGGGTCTTATTGCTCTGAAAGCGACAGTTTCTGCACTAGTTGCTGTTAATTTCAGTAGTTAGAAGAGGCCCAGCTAAAAGGTAAAGTTAGTGAACAAAAACTGGTCCTGTTTTATTTCAAACGAGGATATTCCACCCCTTATTCCATACCATTTGCATCTTGCTCAAAGCGGGATAGCTAGACAATGCGTTGCAGTCCTTCCTCAGAGCTCATAATTCCTAGATCTCAGCTTACAGCATAGCCCCTCTGTACAACACGTTCCATGTACTTGTGGGCATCAAAGACCCAGTCTAACCATTACGCTTTGTATGTATGCAAATAAGCATCTTACATATATAAGTATTAAATAAATAAATAAATAAAACTACATTTAATAATTGTATTAAATACATAAATAAAACAAACTACATTTAATAATTGAAATAAATAGTCTGAAGATTCAGTAGTTTTGCAGATGAATTAATGGTGGATCACATTTAGATTAAATAATTAACTCAAAATTAGAATGCAGGTGTATTCCCTGCATGTTTCTGAATTGACAGTGAATGTATTTAAAATGGAAAGTTACAGCCTCTGTATTCTTCGACATTCCTATTTTATCTGTAGAGCTCCCTTCTCATGAAAGTACTAGGTTTCAATTTTATTTTTACAGTAATTGCATTTTGAATCATCTATTATTATTTGGCAAGTACCGTGTAACATTGCAACAAATCAAATTCGAGTCAAAGTACCAGTAGAGGGCAATAGTGTTGCATGTAAGTGGCTAACAGACCTCTAGCAAGATCACCTTTGATGCAGAATACGAGCCTATTATGTACTACATGAATATTAAAGAAGGAAAAAGATTTCCGTATAGACTATAATTTGCTCCTACTGAAACACATTGCTCCTAATTTAAAGCATATTTACATGCTGACCCAAATCCAGCAACCCTCATTCTAGTTTGTATTTTGTTAAAGTAGATCACAAACTTAGTTTATTAGCTGCAGTTTAACACTTATTATTTTCTAAATTAGAATTAATTACATTCCCTAAAGTAGAAAATGAGATCAACAAGCCATTTCACTCTGTGCTAGCAAAATGTCAATAGGATAATATTAAGTACATGCATTTTTATTCAAATGTAAATTGACAGCACATTTTTTTTTCAATCTTTGAATATTTACAGAGAAGACCATGTGGCTGTTTAACATGCCTCTGAAGACTAAATTAAATTCAACAGTAATACGAATATAAATCAACTCTGAAGAGCATAAGTTAATTGACAAGGAAGGTTTTTCTTTCTAAAACTCTCCAAGCAAACAGGAGCAAACAAGCTTCAGGGGTTTGCCTTGGACTAGTGCTAAACTTGGTCCCAAAGACTAAATGCTCATTAGCGGTCAAAGCGTTCCCAGTGTGCTCTTGGATCACATTTTCTGGCTTAGTTTCACTTGAGGAGGATCCAGACTGTGCAGCCAGACTGCTCCATACTGGAAAATCAAGTGCGGTTAGGGGAGCAACCAGGAGATTGACGTCAGAAGTGCATTCCTGACTGGAACTGCACTGCCAGGGCAAGTGTACCTGGAAGGTCAAGTTCCGGCTTGACTAAAACCCACTAAGAGACACTGAGATGATATTGTGTGAGTGTTTCAGAAGTTTTAATTTGCTTTCTAATCTAAGATGGTCAGGGAATGACACTAAGAATCTTACCAGTTTAAAACATTTTACCCATTGTAAACGAAGATCTTCAGAAATGTGGTCTTCACAGTCGGCATGCGAGAATGTTTTATTGTCTCCAGTCTGCGGTACAGATGATGTGCTAAGCTCTTGCAGACAAGGAAGTAATGAAAGCAGATCCTATGCTGACTGAGGAAATCTAAGCCAACACACATTCCTCCTTCTACCTGCAACTGCCTCTTACGTTGTATAGTTTTTCTACATCAAGAAACAATACAGCTGAAAGTGTTATCTGAGACACAGAAAAAGCTATATCAATAATGTAAATATAAATCAAATTACCTGATTGACATGGTCTAGCTTTGGACAGGGTCTTCCACCATTGTAGGGCTTTTCACGGAGCCATTTAGACCGAACCTTTACCCCACTCCCACAGGATTTACTACAACGAGACCAGTTGGACCACTCACTGAGCTTGCAGTCTGAGGGACATGGAATAATACAGGCTTCCTCGATATAACCTGTGGGAATGGAAAAGAAAGTGAAATCTCTTCAGCATGTCACTCTGCCACTTCTCCCTGAAGCCCTCGTCTACTTCATTTAGATTGTCCAAAGTTTGACTTGACAGGATTGTGTGAATAGAGAGGTTTCTTCATCATTAGGGCTAAATTAAATTCTGCAGAAAATTGACACATATAGCTGCAGACTGTGTTAGAGTAGCAGCTGAGCATCCTCACTGCTATCTGATTAGGATTCACACTCACCAGATTTCAGCATTCAAACTTTCTGACAGCTACAGTGTAATTGATGCTAACCCATCTCTCAGTTGCATCATTCTTACACTGTAAAAACAATATTTATTTTTTTTTAAGGAAAAAAGGTTTAATTAAAAGCTCCTCTATAATTGTATCAAGTAATTCAATTGCAGTTACACATCAAAAATTCAACTGAATCAAAAGATATGCATCTTACCAGCCTGGAGCAAGGGAACTTAACACCTTGTGACCTTTCTAAAGCTAGAAAGAGAGAGTGGCCTGCCACATTAATGATCTGTCGATTAACAACCATCTGCCCCTAGTAGCACACTGAATAATTGCACTGAATGGAAAAGCAGATGTTTGGTTTGGATAAGTGATCGGTCCTGATAGGTTGGAAAGGAGTATGACATGGTCTGCAGGGAGTAACATGAGGCCTCAATTCACTGAATAAGTGAAAATGTCTTTCTTTCAAAAGCAACATATGCCATAGCTCGGCAATACGTGTCATTTATGCCAATATTTACAGCAGAAGCTATAAAACCTCAAAAAAAAGTTGGCCTTGACTGCATTTTTATTACAACTATACCCTAAACCTATATGAACTCTTCTTTCCCCTTTCCTGTGTCAGATCTGTAACATATTTACTCCTGACAAATGTTCACTTTGAAGATTAAAGAAACCTCAGTGCATTTAAAAGTGAATTAAAATATTTGATGAACACAGTTGCAAAATTAACACATACTTGGGTAAGATCATTCTCAAATGATTGACACAGTTTGCTAGGCATGGTTTCAAATGTTTCTCACATATCTTAAATTAAAGCAATAACTGTCATTTTCACCAGAGCTGATGCTAGCAGCTTTGTTTTTAACCTATACTTCTAAGTAAAGCTATACTGTCTCTTCTAAAAGCAACCAACAGCAAACAACCACTAGTTGTGCAAAAAATAAAAACACTTAAAATATTTCAATTCTATATACCTATTTCTAATTGCTTCCATTACTTTGTTTTAAATATGAAGAACAGAAGGGTGGGTTTTTTAAAACATACAGTAACATTCAGAATATTTTATGGCCAAATTCAGGTGATGATTTTATCCTATATAGCTTTCCTCTGTTTGGAAGTGTTAAATAATTGAACAAATATACAGAGCACACCCTGAATTTTAGCACTGCGGAACTACTGTTCACCAAACATATCTTCCTTAAAATGCCTAGCATGTTATTATCTTGAATTACAAGCATGTTTATTAAATACCTATCGCCATTTGATTGATCTGCTCAGTAACATTGTATGAAAGGTACACTGTGTTACACAAAATATATTTTTGAAGATCACATCACGGCATATCAGAGGTGGTGACATAGATTGCCCTGCAGTAGTAAATGCTTAATTGATTACATTTCACCTTACCTGACATCTCTGAGTGAGTCAGAGCCCCATCCTGCACTGAACTTTGATTGCATAAATATCAAACTCTGTATCTTCATCAGAAATGAGCATTTAACAAGCCCTCTTAGGTGCTATACAAAACCGTGTACTCATATGATCAAGAAAATACTGAACGAAAATGGACAATAACAAAAAAGTTAAAAGAAACAATTCCCTCCAAACAATATAAAAAATTTAAATGTTTAGTGATAATTACTGTCTGATAGAACTAAGTGAAGATTTTACTGCTCTTTATGAATTTTTTGTGGAGATTCTGAAAAGCTGCCCTTACTGTCAATGTAATTTCCAAGTAATTTTTTTCCGGAGGAACTTTTCTACTATAACAAAATTATGCCATTTAGCAGTTGTTAAATGTCTGCCTCTGTAATTAGTTCAAACAAATTCAAGTTGCTTTAAATACATTGTACATCCTTAAGTCACTAACTTTAACTGGTACAGGCTGCGTCAGGAAGACTTTATTTTAAGGATTTCCATAAACCTCTGAGCTATTTTATATTTGTCTTAATTAATCTCAAAGGGATCTTCCCAATCTGTCCCAGTCACGTCTTCTCCAGGATATCACGATATTTTGGGACTTGGATAACTGTAGCATGAGAATACTTCATAGCCTACCAAAAGGAGCCAGTGTGGAACATACTAAACTAAAACGACTGACAAATTAGAAACTATTTTGCTTTATTTCCCTTCACCTCATCCAAACGAGGAAAATGGAGATTTTTTTGAGATAATGAGAATGTTAGCCCAAAAGTTTAAAAAGATTTTTAGAATCTAGCAGATAGACGTGGTATGAAATACATTATTATATATGCAAGTCCCAGGTAACATTTTAATTACACTGCAGTTCATGTGATTCCATAAAATATCAAATTAAACCATACCACTACAGCAACCTTTTTTCACACTATCTATGAAATTTCTACATTGAAGTCAGTCACTAAAACTGCTTTAGCACAGAATGCAATAAAGCCAGAACAGCATGGTATTACAGGTATAGTGTCTTAGTAAGAGTTATAACATGGAAAATTACAAGCTTGCTTAGATGTTCACACATTTTGGAAAGGATACAGTGGGCCAGCTGACATTTCCCACCCACTTTATAGTGAAAAAATACTGGGCTGCAATCTTATACTGGGTCCTTAATCCTACAAGCTTCATGGAAGAGCTTCTGCTCATCACATAGCCCTTTCCTATGCCATCTCCAGGCTATCTGGCCTATGACGCTCTCCTCTCCCTCCTTCCCATTTCCTCAGAACAGCTGGCATCAAGACCCAAACTCCACATGTGAAAATTAGCAAGCTGAACGAGGAGAATGGAAAGACACATGAAGATGAGAAGAAGAATGGAGTCAATCACTGAAGGCATAAAAAGAAGTCCTAAAAGGTAGGAAGGCTTAGAGCTACTCGAAATGTGGAGCATTTTTGGAGGCATGAGAGAAAAACACTTATTATTATGCAAGAAGCATGAAAACCTCCTAACCACTGGTACACTAAGAACACTGGATAAAAAAAATAAGTCACGGACATGAACAGGATAAAGGAATCCAGAAAGGAGTTTCACAGCTTCCAAGCCTTCTCCAAACAGAAGGAAAAGGAAATAAATGAGTGAGGTTACTTTTCATGGCAAGGAGTCAGAAGTCAGAACAACAGAGGAGAGACAATACAAAAGAGAGGCTGAGGGGGAACAGAGGGAAGGGTAAGAGAAGGCAGGGGGAGGGAAGAGGAAAATTAATGGCCCAGAACATAGAGTCAAGAGAATTGTAAAGACATACTGCATAGAGATGGAAAAGAAAGAAAGAGGAGAAAAGAAATAAACAGCCTGCCAAAAGTAATATCTTGGTGTAGCACAAACAGAATGCAATGCCCTTAAAAGAGCCTACTCTGGTATCTCCTGACTAGACAGTGAAATATAATGAAGATGTTCCCACAATTAAAAATAGAGGTCAGAGGGAAGAAATAAAAAGACTCTGGCCTCTGATTTTAATTCTATAGGTAATTAGTGTGCAGAATGAGAATGACCCTACTATATCTGACATTAAAAAGTTTTTGGCATATTCATCCTTTGGCATCTTCTTTTCCTCTAAGGCATCTTACTATTTCTCTCAACAGACCATTGAGCATTTAGCTGTGCCACTGGACTCCCTGAGAACCCAGGCAGAAGGCAGACTTCAAATTGCTTCCAGACATTTCTGTAGCCAAGAATGAAGACCGAATTAAAAAAAAAATATATTACTTGTTCAAATTACTTGTTCCACTCCATTTACTACCCATCTAATGGTACTTTTCAGAAAAGCTTCTCTGAAGCATGTCATCACCTCAGACGCCTTTCTGTGTGTATGAAGTCAACATATCTTTTAGGGTGATGAAGGATGATAATTTCCAGAAGTTCATAGCAATTGCAACTCAAATCCAAGAAAGCAGATGTTCAGGAACTTTGAAAAGTTTGAACTCTTTTTTTGGTTGTTTTTGTTAAATTTCAGGTGCTTGTATTTGCAAACTTTGTTCATGCTGTAAACATTTTAGCAAGTGAGAAGAGAGCATATTGTGATATAGAGAAAATGCATAAAAAACATAAAAGCACAGAAAACAGAAATATTACATGCAAATGGGACTGGTGATGCAGATACATAGTTTCTGACATGCAAAGGACGTGAATGAGCTATTTTTCCCTTTTCAGTCTTATTTCCACTCTGATCTAATCATCCTTGAAAGACTGCCCCTTGTGTTAGACAGTGTAAAATCTTATTAAAGAAGCAGTCCTGTAATGTGTGGGTGTCTGTATGGTGGAATATCCCACAATTGTATCATACAGACAAGTTGCATAATATAACTGCAGCAAATGGCATGCTAGAGCCTTGAGGTTTAAAGAACGAGAAAGAAATTACCAAGGTAGGAATAGCATAGATTGAGGGAGAAGGAAAGAATGAGAGTAGAGAAGTAGCTATGAAGAAGAGCTGAGAAAAAGAGTGTGAAGGTGGGGGAGGGACAGTGAAATAGAAGACCAACACTGTAAAGGCTGAAAATACGTTCTCTGGACATCAGCAGTTCATGTTTTGCCTGCTGTTCCTCCTCCTGACTAAAGCCTTTCACTGCAGGCTTCCTGTAGCTCTTCCTTCTCCCCACAACATCTGAGGGATGTTGGAGAGATGAAACCTTGGGATACTGTGCTACAGAGCATTGGCCCTGCATGCTCCGGAAGGGTATTGGAAAGAGACACCCATCTCTTAAGGCCTACTCCTTTTCCCAGTGCAGTAGTTTCTCAGTTATTTCAGCTCCCATCAGCTGAACTTCACAAGACTGCGAAATGGGCAATTGTCTACTATGAGCGAGAACATGGCTATTCTATCATTAAAGATTTATTACTGAACCACAATTTAACAAATGGCTTTGAACCACTAGGAGTATGAACTGAACTCATTATTAAACGGGAAAGGTTTACTGTCCCATTGCTAATTGGCTATAAAATCTGGACTCCTAGAACAAAGTCATTAACAGATGTGATGGATAATTTATAATGGAGGACTTTAATGGACTTCACACTTTACCTAATGACAAAGCAGGTTAAGCAGGTGGATATAAGATTTTTCCCCACAAACTGCACCTGCAATGTATAAGAACAGACTGACTACTTGAGTTGAAGGGTGCACACATAATGAACGTCTTAGAAAGTGTTTACAGGAATCCCTTTGTCCTTAGGACTGACAGAGTTATGCTCCTACTTTCATGAGTAAAATGTGATGCTACGTTTCCAAGAAAAAAAACTGCAAGGTCAGAACAGTTTATGTCCCGTAACACAGATTTATTTTTTTTTCAAGGCATTACCAAGTTCTTGGAGCTCAGCTTCCAGGACAAAGAAAAATACACTTATCTGCATTTCACTTGTAACAGAATATACATATTTCTTAAGACTATTCATATTTCTGCCTAGCCATGGAAAGACAGATTGAACTCCATAAGACTTTTCCTTTTTTTTTTTCAGCATTACCCTTCAAGGCCTCAAAACCTGAGAACAGTTGTTAATGCTTAACTACCTTCTGCATCAGCAGTTCTGTCTCTGCTGAACTAACTACAGGTCTTTGGGTTGATGGATGACTGCTTCATGACTGATGTCCTGTTGACGGGGCAGACACAGTGGCACCATAATGCAGAAACCTAAGCTAGTATTTCTGGTGCAGGGCAATAGGTAGCATATTCCTTGAGAACGCACAATAGGACACACATGGCATCCTGTATATATTTAAAAAAAAAAAAAACTATTAGAAAAGATACAAGGTATGAAACAGCAAAGTAGCCTAAAAACAATTTGAGAACCATGCCAGATTAGAATCTCCTACGGGAAATATATTTATTTTAGAAGAAACACACAGAAGAAAGTCTCGATTAAATTTTAACACTGATATTTTTTTGTTGGTAAGTTTGCATTGCTTCAGGTTAGAATATTGAAAGTGAAAAAAAAAAAGATTTAAAAGATTCCTGATACCAGTGGATACAACAAGTTCTAACTGACATCCTGTACTCCATAGGCTCTGTTATAAAATACGAGATTTTACTATGGCATACATTAGGAATTAAATACAAAATTCCTCGATTCACATTGCTACTCCTAGCAGCTGTTGTAAAAGTGTTCACTGATACACAGATATTCCTCTCTAATCCCCCGCATAAGCCTTGTAGCCATGGAGGGCTTTGTGGAGTCAGCACAAATCAATGCATCTCATTTAATTAATGCTAAAGGGGGAAATAATCTCACACTAATAAGGCAGCAGACAAACTATCCTGGACTGGTTGACTGTGCCTAAGGTCTTAACAGTAAACTGACATGAATTAAGAAGGGTAATACGACCTATATAAAAATGCTGCATCTGTCTGCCATGCTACTATGTTTGTCTTCACTACGCACACACAAACACAACCACCGCTTAGCTTATGTGGGTCATGATTCATAACTGATATATGATGGAGGAAGACTAAATATTGAAGAGTAAATAGTGTGGTGCATAAGCATGACAGTGGCCTGCTATTGATTTTTTGTGATGAAAATTCCAAGGTACCATTTGAAAGGGCCACAAAGAGACTCTCTTTCAAATTTTTTCACAAATACACCGAAACAGATTGATGGCAGACACATGTCATTATCCACAGAGCTCTAGTATACTAGTGATGACAGGGGTAAAGCTATGAAAAACAACTGCTGCTTTTCTAATGGAAAAAAACCTCTCACGCTTGACTGTCAAGTGAACTATACATTTTTGTATTTCTCCAGTAAAATTACCTATGTAGTACTGAAACAAAGCAGGAACCAAAAAAGGGGCAATTTGTGTGTCTTCCATTAAGGAAAACAGGTAAACAGCAGCTCAGTCACCACTTTTAGCTGACATTACCACATCTGCTGACAACTGTCTGCTGTTACCTCCCGCCCACACTCCACAGAACTGGTATGGCTGAAACATACCAGCAGCAGAGTATTTCAAGGCTGCTGAAGGGTCTTAACGCTTTCATCAATAAATTTGGCTTAAATTTGAAACAAAATATTTGAAAAGAAAAATCAAAATACTAAGCATATCTAATACTGAAAAAAACGCCACAGATAAAAAAGAAACTAAGAAAAAAACCACCTCGTCCCTCTGCAGATGAAACTTAGGTCTATTTCCAGCTGTTAGTTTGGGATTTCTTCTGAAGTACCTGTTAAGCTACAGAAATCTAAGGACCCTCTCAAAAGGTCTCTGTCCTCTGCTTCTCCAGTGTTCTCACCTAGCAGTAAAACCAGATTTATTTGAACTTATTTTGCCTTTCCGTTTTTTCAGAGCTATGGTCACTGTTGACTTTCTGAGAAACTTGTTCATACTGGGGACTTTATACCTGCACCCAAAATTTCAAATATTGTTGCAGATTAATAGACCCATCTTCTCATGGGTCTATTAATTTAGGTGCCTTCCTTGTATTGCATCAGTCCTTTAGCTCCTCAGTGTCTGTGAAACTGTTCGTTAACTATTCTCAGATCTTTTGCAATGAGATGTGTCAAGTAGTAAAAAGAGCTCTGAAGTATTTATTCTTCTGCTCCTGTTTACCTTTTCCTTCCTAAGTCAACAGAATTGTGATTATAAACACATACCATTTCTCACAACAAACAGCTTATGAATTTTTTGGTACTGCAGAGCAGGTTTGTCTTCTGATTCCTCCCACTCAAAACAGCATGACTTGCAACACTGACCTGTTCGTAGCCTCATAAATTTACACAGCAGTATTTACATAAAACTTTTGACAGTCTCGCAATTTGAGTTTCATGTGGAATTTTTGTATATCACAGAGTGTATCCCATGATATACTAATAACATCAATGTGGGTGTAGTTTGTCCTGCTTGTCAGATTTAGAGGATGTTGTCACAGGTGAAGAAGTACAATTATCCCCATTTCCCACCTCATGATTTCATAGCGTCAGGAGGTAATAAAAGTGCAAGGAAAAGTTGGACACCACGCAGGAAACATCTTCCCTCAAATAATGGTCTTGATTTCTCTCCTAGTCCACGCTACTTCGCCAAATCATATCCCATAAAAACTACAACTACATACTGTACTACTCGGAAAAGAATTAACAGACTCACAGGAGCTAAGAGTAAAACAGATTTCTGAATAAAGCAGATAACACAGCAGACAAACATGACTTTTCTTCTTTGGATCAGTTACAAAATCAGTGAAAAATTCAGTGCTATAATTTCCGTAGGGAAATAAGCAACTCTGTTAGAATTTAAAAAAATAAACCAAGCAGGCTTGAATTATGAATCCTGTCAAGTTTAGCTTGAAAAACTAAAAGCAGATTGATGCGAAGCTACAAGGTACTTTTATTTGCTAGCAGGTGGGGTAACTATTGTGATACCACAGAAGTCCCTTGTTGATTTGGCATAATATACCTTTTATGCTTGTTCTTAAAGACAAAAACAAACAGCACACTGAAATCTAGAGATGATGCCAAACTGAAGAACTGTCATATACCAAGGGCATGAAAATAACAAGAAAAACATCATAAATACTGGCAAGATATAAAATAAGATTTAACTGGCAAAACAGCAGCTTATACATGTTGAGAAAAATAAAACAAATCATCAGAACGTAATCCATGAATACAAAGCAGATACTCAGAAAAGGCAGCAAACATATACTGAAATCAGACTGAAACATCTATATCATCTATTCTGGCCCCTTTGTATCTGCAAAACTGTGCTGAACCTGGAGAAAGGCTGATGTCAGAGAATAAATTCATTAAGCCTTAGAAATAATCTGTACTATGTGTGTGCACAACACTCATCAATAATAGATTTTTATTCTAGAAGAGCCACTGGAAAGTAAACCACAATTTTAGTGACATATGCCTTAACATCAGTTTAATTCCTTGCCAAGGAAGTCAGTTTAGATACCTCATTCCTTGTACACCTGGAATTCCTGTCAAACAATTTTAGGAAGTGCAAGGAATGCAGGATTAGTTCAACAGCAATTCCAAGCTTCATCTGCCCGTGCACTGCACCATGGACCAACATAAGGCACTCTCTCTCTGAAATGGAACCAATGAGAAAACACACACAGAATCAAAGAACCAGTCACCTTAATAAACTGATCTAGAGAGAAAGAATTCAAAACAAAACAACTCCAAAAAACAAAGATTCAGGCTTCCCAACCTACAATAAACATATTAATGACTCACAAACATTTCCAGTTTATAAAGAGAGCTAAAAAAGACTTCAAATCTGCAGTGAGGAAAACAAGATAGAACTGTAGAAAGAAAAAAACAAAACAAAGCAAAGCTATATTGCGTTTTGGGAAGTTTGTTCCTGGAGTCTCCTAGCGCTACTAGCATGTAAGCAGTAGCCCTGGGTACAGTAGGTATAATAACAATATGCTGTTAGTAGCTTCTACACTGGATTATTATTCATAGTGGTCACTCTGAATGTAGGTGACATTCATTGATGAAATCCATAGATTAGAACTTGCTATCCTGAAGAGTTATAACAGAGTAAACAAAGATGGTTGAGAATAACCTTTTTTTTTTTTTTTTCCATTTTTAATTCCTCTTTTATACCTCTCTGATTCTTGCAATGGAACTACACCTCAAGGTGCACTGCCAGGGCTCAAAAGCAGCTACATCCATGCTCGTTCCACACCAAGAAAGAGTTCCCACCTCTTTTTGCAAGCTGCTACAAGCAGCACATTACCTACCACATATAACACCTATAATTTGCTCTTGGACAAGCAGCTTCTCCCCTCCCCCTTGGCTGTTGACACAAAACCTGACAGTCCCCATTCTTCCAGTCAATGAAAACTGACTGTCAGTACGCCATCAGTCCCTCTAGTTTCCCATGCGCTTAAGTTCTTTTATAATTTTCCACTTTTCAAAGGTCGCTCTGGACTTAATGCTGAAAGAATACTAATTTCTAATATAGCGTCACATAGAGTTAAAGTTTTAAAAAGTCAGCAATGAAACAGGAAAAATATTAGTTCTATATTTTATAATGATGTCTTCTGAATAATTCAGACTGTTCCATGACTCTTTTTTCAGTGTTTCCTACCAGCTTTCTGAGGAGCTTTTTATTCCCTCAGGACAACTACCCAGCCCAGGCAGATCTGTGCTCACACAACTGCTGGTCGTTAGAGGTATCTGCATCTTTTGGTACCACAAAGATGGCCAGTGGTCCAGGTCAGGCTAAGCAAGTGTGGCGTGTCCTCCTTAGACTACACAAGAGAACAAAACAAAACAAAATCTTTGTGGACCTCAACCCAGAGCAAGCAGCTGAGAACAGAATTAAAGAACACTCTCAGAGCAGAAGGAGAGATTTCCTGTCCCATTAGGATTTAGACTTTGTCATTCTGATGTATTTATACAAATTTATCTTTTGGTATGAGGTAACTACAGCAAAAGATGATTCTGAGCAAAAATAAACACGGGAGAAAATTCTTCACAAAATTATCTTCCAGCTTTGCTTTGAGGTATTAAGCTGAATGCTCACTTTTCCATTGAATCATAAAGATACACTACGGCTTGGCTTGATACATTCAGTTTCTAATTTATCATAGCTCTAAACAGGAATTAATAGTGTTAATTAGAATCCCCTTAAGTCATTCAGTTTCCTTGATTAGCTATTTTAATTTTATCCAAGTAATAAATGAAATTTCTGTTATCTTAATTTAACATTATAAAGTAGAATACATATACAAATTAAACTGACATTGACCTTTTAATGGCACTGAGACTAACACCCAGCTTCCCATACCAATAGCTCAGATACAATTTTGCACTGCAAGCAGGAAAACAAACGAACACAAAAACTTCAGTGATGCAAACTAGCACATTTCTGGCTCACTGAAAATCAGAAAGTGCCAGTTTTGATCCTAACACTATAGATACATCCACTTTAGGAAGGTTAGGGTTTAAAAACACACTTCCCGCCAGAAGCAATGTGAATACAAAGAATTAAAAGTCTTTAAATATCCCATTTTTTTACACATGACAGAATTACACAGAGAAAGTGTCGTGTGCTGTAGAACTCGGGTCAATGCATGCCTATTAAGGTGCTGAAGAGCAAATAGTAGAGATAAGGCTATTTAAGAAGATTAAAGCTATCTAAAGAATTTGTGGAAATAATTTCAGCCTTTCCAAAACAGTCCTATGCTGTCCCTGTTGATTTTTTGAGGATCGGACCCTTCTAAATGGCTTTATTCTCGAATTTGCAGGTACAGTTATCAGGAAAACCAACAAGATTTGACTTTTATCTATCAAAATACCTAGTTAGCAATTTACCATGATTTTATTTATAAATATTGCACTGTAGTAGTCAGTAAAAATTAAGTTTACTGTTTCGTGAATTGGCAAAAACATGTGCTAGGTTTGAAGGTATCTTGGGACAATAAATATTAAGATGCTAATTCTACCTGTACAGATGCTATGATAAATGAAATAAAGTAGTTAAGTCAACAGATGAGAGAAAAGAGGTTTCTAAATACCGTGACTGTTGCATCGTGATGTTTCCACAAGTCGATTGTTTTGGTCATAGCATGCCATGGCCTGGTAACGATAGCCTTGTCCGCATTCCTTAATATCTCCTTGTACCTTCATTCCCAGCAATACTTCCAGTTTACCCTCTGGTAAAATACAGTCTGACCAATTTCCCACCGGCTGAGCACTGTACTTGTCGCATGGACAAAACTGATTCTCAATCAGAGGATACAACTGAGAATTTTTGCATTTATCTCTTTTCTTACTTTTTCCTAGAAAGAAGAAATAATTATTTTAGAAAGTTTCTATCAGTTTACGTCTCCCCAAAAATTTCTTTTAGACTTCTGTAGCAAGTGCTTGCAATCAAATACATATACCTAAAACTAGTTACATTAATTTTTATTCATTTAGGTTAATGAATTGAATTTCTAAAGTAATGGATGCCTACAATTTGCACAAAGGCAACATCTTTAAAAAAAAGCCATATATTTATATTTACTTTGGCTAAAAGTGCTTGGGGAGTACTGTTTGAAAAAGTTAGCAATTAAACAAATATACACCTTTTCCTCTAATATATCAGCAGTGTGCAGTCCAATAAAAAAATTTGTCACTGGATAAAACTTTCTCACGTTGAAGGAAATTGCAGAATGAAGTAACATGCATCTTTGCTACAGCAGTACCTTATTTCAAAATGTCAAAATCCTTTAACTTCATCACCCATTATCATCAATTTGTTAATAATTACCATTCTTCCCCTGTAATAGAATAAGCTCCATCTGTGAATTTGTTTCTTTTCAAATCTCTTCTCATTGCCTTTTTCCAAATGGAGCGTAGCCATCCACTCACCTTCCACTTGCCCACTAAATCTATTTTCAATCTCTTTGGTAAAGTTTGCGTACTTTTCCTTTCTGTACCATACAGATCATATATATTAATGTAGAAGTCTTTGCAAAATTAGTTATAAAAATGCTTGTTACTTAGATACTACTGTAAATTAATATTCTGTACTATTTTCCTTGCTATTCAAAACAAGGCACTGAGGCACTGGACACAACTTTGCAGCACCCTTAGTGCTTGTGTTTACTACTACCTTAATTTAGAATAGAAAAAAGGTACCTGAAGAAAAGTTTATCTTTCTTTTGGCAACACAACTTCATACTAAAAATGCACTTCTCCTCATTTTCACCATAAATAATTACAAATTCACTCCAGGTCAGCTTTACGTGTTAGCCTGGGTAGCGCATTGCCACAGAGAATACACCACAGCACGAATCACAGTCTTCACAATTTTGAGGAGGTAACTTAACTCAGGACAGGGAAGTATCTCAAATTGTTAATAGTGTGGTGAGAGAATCTGTTCTTTCTTGCTTTGTTTTCAAAATACAAAAAATTGTTAGTCAGGGTTTTTTTCCCTTGTGGAAGCAAACCTGGCATAAAGTTCACTGGAGTTATAAGACAGCAACAGTGAGCCTTCTTGAAGATCATGAATTATTCACTGTCCACGGGTTTTCTGATTTACAGAGGGATGGAGCAGGGGATAGGGTTTGGATCCTATCACATTCTTTCTGAGGCTGCTAATGGGCGCCCCCCTTAGCTAAGCTTTCCTCCACCACAGACAATACAGACTAATTGGCAAATAGCGCTGTGACAGAGGCCAAGTCTCACTCTTGAGGTTTCAGTTATAATTTCAAAACAGAGCATGTTTATTTCTTTTCATGTCATGCAGAAGAAATAAAAAAGCAGATTAAAAAGAAGTTGAAGAAAACATGTTTCAAAAGAGAAGGGTGTCTATTACGTGGAACAAGGAAAAGTTTGCGGCAAAGGGTTGGACATCCCTGGAAAACCTTTTTATTCTGTTAACCAAAATCTCAAGACTTTTCAAGGGACACAAAGTAACAGAGTGTCACAAGACAGAAAAAGACTCTACCTAATGAAGAGGAAAATAACCCACAAAAGAGCATTCTTACTTGTGTCAAGAAATAAGGCAGAAAATTAAGCAATGTATTGCCTCATGCAGTGATCTGAGCCGCTGGATGAAGGCAATGGAAGAACAGAGAGCACAAAGAACTCGGAGAACAAACATTCAGCCAGGGAAAGGACTGGCTTAATCATAAATCTGACACTCAAGACTGAAGCTAAGCAGTTCAAAAGAGGTAAAGCAAAACTTGAGGCTGAAAAGCGCTCAGCTGCCATAGTAATTCTAATGGACAAAACCACTGTCTGAGAGGGAAGTCCTGGTGTAGCCAAGTCCAGAAGTAGGAAAAGGAATGTGAGTGGATTAACACCTGAAACTGTTAAGGTGACATGATTGTTGATTGGTCTGTCACCAATTAAAAAAAAACCCAAACCACTTTCACTAGATTTTCTATTAAAAGGTTTTTAATTGGAAGCTCCAGGGGAATTTCGACAAGATTGTTTTTCTGAATTACATGTCAGAGTTTAAAAAAAAAGAAAACCAAAGAAAATGGACCCAATTCAGTCTGGTGAGAATTCAATCTGGTTAGACAATGCCGGCAAGATACAGCTTGTGCGTGGAATCATGCTTGACGAGGAATTGCAGACCTGCTCCCTAAACTTTTAGTTGAGAAAGTGCACATAAACCAAGAAAACGCAAATCATTAATAGGGTTTGCAGTCACCCTGGTTTTCATTATCAGTTTTCCAAATCTAGTTTCTCATCTTAGTAAAATTAAACTTGTTTAACCTTGTTTGTGGTGGAAAGTGATTTGAGAGTGATGTGAAGAGAAGAGTTTTCCTTCCCTAGAACGTAGCAAAGTTGTCCTGGACTTCTCTGAGTGCCTTACACTACCTACATCATGCAGAAGAGCCCAAGGTCTGTGGCTTTTTACACCATTAAGCCAATCAGTTAGTGTTTGTGAGTTATATCCTTTTTGACATTCACTAAATTGTCCAACATCTGCCTTGAAAACTATCAGTCAAATAAATTTTAAGGAAAAAAAGAAAAAGGTCTTGAAAAAATATTTTCATATTTTAAGCTGTAACTCAGAGAAAGTGCTTCAGAGACTGTAACCACAAAGGTCTGTCTCATATTTCTTAAATGCTTAGCACAAACAGATCATCTCAAGGACATAATCCTGTATGAATGATAAACCATAAACCAGCAACCTTCCTGACCTCTTCTGTGCACAGAAGCAGGCTGCAGAATCAGGATTTGGAATAAACATGGTATGAAAACCTTTTAAACAGCAAACAATTGTGCCCCTTTTGATGAAAAGATAACACAGGGTTCAATAAAAATTCAGATAAAGATTTTTTTACTTTATTTCCTTGGACTGGATCAGATTGTTGGTTAACTATTTTTCACCTCCTTGGAACTACAGCCAATGCCGGCTTGCCTGTCAGAAAAAGAAATGGTCTGCTTTGCAGTTTACTATGTGTGTTCCATTTAGAAGAACCCCTGGCCTCCTCTGCCCTCTTCTCTGTTCTTCTCTTGAGCCACTTCCCCGTGATCAAGAGTCTGACACGTACGGCAGGAGTTTGTTCTCCTGAGGGGTTATTTTTTTTTCTTCCCACCAGAGCATGAGAGTGACATTGGGTATGTTTTCTGCGAAGATGACATTGCTTGCTTTTCATAGGGGAACCTCAGAACAAGGCAGGCTTTAACCAAAACAGTAGCAATAATTAATAAAAGATGTATTCTTTTTCTTGTTACTCTTACCAACAAGGGTGCGTTTTCTTGTCCTGACTCCTCCACAGTCCCCGTTACAAGAAGAAAACTTTGACCAGTTTGTAAACTGACAGTCATCTTGGCAGGGAATCTGGCACGTCTGTGTTAAGGATGGTAATGGACCAGAGTATTTAAGGCACTCGCTGATGTCAGCCTGTCCTCCGTCTTGTCTGCGACAAGTAATTGCTGGAACAAAAAAGGGATGGAGTTTAATTCAGCATTTTTTTCATGAATGTCTCTGTTCAGTTTAGTAAGTCTACAATATTCTACCACAAAATCACATTGAAAGCCCAGAATAGCTATTCAACAACCTAATATTTGCAAACAGTTAATCTCGAATTAATACATTTGGCATTTACGCCTTTTCTGAGATTCTGTTTAAATTTCTGTTTATCAGTACTTACCAGGGGAAAAAAAAAAAACCCAAACTGATAGACAACTGTAAATATTATAAAGGTTGCAACATTATCACCACCTGTTATACCACTTTTCACATTATCATTTTTCCTACAGATACAGCATATATCTCAGACATTAAAAAAACTTGCAATGCCACTTAAAGTAGCTGAATATCCTGTAAGCTATAAAGTTGTATCAGCAGCATATATTTTAGAAAAATTTAGAAACATATTTGAGTTCTGGATACCCCTTAACCACCCACAACAGTATTGTTGCCTGATGTTCTTCAGCAACTTTTAGTCTTAAAAAAGGGTTGAAAGACAAAGTATGTTTGCTTGGGATGGAGTATCACACAACAGAGGTAAATTTTTTTATAACAGGATAGCCACATCCTGAAGAAAAGCTTCTTACTTATAAGAAAAATAAATATTTTCTTAAGAAAACTTCAGGTGGCACAAAAGGAAGAAGTTGGAACATAACAGTTTACAAAGAATAGGGCTGTTTCATTATATAGTCCTTAACAATGCTTTATTATTGTTCCTCATGGTTAATTTTTTTTTAACATGGTTGCTTATCTATTATTCTAACCTAAGCCTCAGTAAATCTCATTTTATTTCCTTGCCCAAAACAACATAAAACTTATTACACAGTAACAAGACTGGAAACTTCTAGTTGTTTGTTTACACAATAGAATCATATTTATGCTTCTTGGCACTTGACAGCACACAGTATACACCGTATCTCATAATGACTGTGAAAATAATTTGGGTCACCAATTGTCACAGTAACATTGCATCCAAACACAATATATCATTGTGTATACATATGAGGGAATAGAATGTTTTATATTACACTGCACTCCATAATTTAAGCATAGCACTTCAATTGTACTGACAATAATTGTTTTATTGGTATGTGAATTGAAAAAAAATATAAATTTTACTAGCTGAACTATTAAGGCATAATCAAGTTCAACTGTTGGAGAAAAATGAGGTTTGAATGCAAAGTTTCAAAATATAACAGAAAACTGGCTATGAGTGACTATTTCCTCCTAGAAGAAGAATGAACAATTCTTGAGGAAACTTTTTTTTTTAGATTATTATAAGGTAATTGTAAAGGTTTAGCGACCTATGATTTCTGAAAATAGCTTTTTCGTCTAACAGTTCTAAACTAAATTTCTACCTTATGATAACTGTAGGAAGCTGAACTTGAGGATCCATATGGTCCATTTCAAGCCTGTGTGCCTACTAAAACATATCCAAAGGTCCCAAGTGAATTGGTTTTGCCACACGTCTGTGGTAAAACGCTGTGAAAGGGAGGGGGCTTTGCTGTTCCAGAGATGCTAAGCAAACAACTTCCCTGATCCTTGACTGCCCTTTGGAGCAGAGCTGCCAGCACTGCTTATAATAGGCTCAGTACTGCATTAAGTTGTGCTTATTGGGGGACCGACCAGTTGTACATTGTCTAATACAATTATTCTGTCAAATCCTATTATTATTGGTGTAGTTTACACAAGGAAACCCCCTTTTTTTTTTTCTTCAGGTATAATTATAGTGATTCAATGAGCAAACCCAAATATCTAAAAATTGAAAATCTATACAACAACTATTTTAAGGACGTGTTAACTACCCACTACAGGTTTTCTAAAATTAGACAAATATTTTGGAAAAACACAAGTCAAACCAGTATCTTCCAATACAAGCCTAGGTTATGGTTTTCGATTCTTGTGAGATACTTTCCTCTGTGAATAACATGCACCAGTTTCCCTGAGGTAAGAACACAGTTCAGACTAGTTCTACCACGTGGAAATTCACCGAGGTCAAACCTAAATCCTCTGTCTTGAGTTTGACCCTGACATGCTCGTGCATCAGCAAAACTAATTGGATTACCTTCACTGCGTTCTCAGGAAGATATAGGCCACCATTTTTAGCGATTAAAACTATATCTAGCCAAGGGCTAAAAGAAGGTCTTCTGATTAACCCAATAACTTTTAATAACCTTCTTCAAAAGTTTAAAACCTATTTTAGGTACTGTCTCTTCATCTAGTTCTTTGATAGCCCATAAACATGGTCCATTGAAGAACATTCTTTCTTTCTAGATAAACTGAGTTTTTCTAAAGCCAGTATTTATTCCCTCATCTTTCTTTGTTATTAAACATTACTCCGTGGGCAGATATCCACTCTGTCATATATATTTTGAGACTGATATTAGTGCATCTAATTTACATCAAGCAGACCCATGTGAGAAGCTCCCCTGAGGATTAACATTTTGGTTTTTTTCCAGATTAACTGTCAGTTGTACTGTAGCAATCAAAGCAGGAAAACTCTTCATTCTTGAGACCTAAATATTTCACCTTAATAACAACACAAATTAGAGGACAGCTTGGCATACTAAATCAATTCCTGAATCTTAATTTTCACAGTGCCTGTCCATAACTGTTCATGTTACTTACAGCTGACAAGACCTGGATGATTTGCTGTATATTCCACTTTCCTAATGTTATTCTACAGATTCAAGTATCAATCAGAAAGGTTTATACTCCTTGTGATTGTTGAAGAGTGGGTATTTTTCCATTACTTAAAGCAGGGATTTTGACAACTGTATAAATCCCATTAATACATTATTTTGGCCAAGTAAATGACTGACTTGACATCTGAAGAGCTCTTACTGTCAGTGGAGTTAGTTTTTCCACTCACAACCCAATTTGGGTAAACTCATCCCCTGCCTCTTTGATCAAACCCATGGCAATTTAATTATATTCTGTAAAAGTCGCTGAGATCGATGATTAACTCACTATACTGAGAAGTGTCTTCAACTACTATAAAGCCATGCAGTGCCAGACTAATTATTTTGCCTATACAACCATGTTATATTTATTACAGACATTAGCAGTAAGTGGAAAGAGCATGGTTCTTCTATTACTGAATTAAGCCCAAGCAATTGTTAAGTGAAAACGTAAACCAGGAGGTACAGCTAAGAGAAAAATCAAATTTAGCATGGAAACCATTCACTTACAAAATTGTTTTGGTAGTTAACAATTATTATCTCCCAGAAGAAAGGTGTGAAATAAACAGCAGTCTAAATTTTCTAGACACAGGACTCTGATGTAATTAAAACTTTATCTGATAGCAATGTTTCCACCAAGCCACAGGGGACCAAAGGCTAATATATTTGTTGTTGGCATAATGAAACACTAATACTGTATTTTAACAAGACTTTTTATGTGTGGGTTTATATAAAAACCTTGCCAGTGTTACAGTCATTAGTATACTTCACTAAGATTTCACTGAGATGTGAGATTCAGTGTCCCCTATACCTAAAAATTATTTTATAAATGAATGTGTTCTATGTCCTTTGTTTTACAACACACTTGTGATACCATTTTTTCAATTGTTAAGTATTTTTAACAACAAAAATATTCTATTTCACTTCTAGAAGGGCAAGAATTATTTCAGCACACTAACTGTTCTTGCACCTTCTATCAGTGCTGCCTAGACTATGGTTTCATGTATGCTTATTTTTTTTTCTGTGGGACACAGCAGTCTAGACACTGCATGATGAAATGTTTCTATCATGAAGTATCTTAAGCAGGAGCACACACCAATAATATTGTGAAAATACAAGCCTGAGTGCTCTTTATGTGCCAAAGAGAATAACAATGTGTTTCTGATGAATAAAGTTGTCTGGAGATTCTGGCTTTTGTTAATAAAAATTTTATTTTTCATGTAAATACTGCTCTTGAGCACTGTTGTCCAAATTCTTACTTCAGTACAAAACCTGAAGCTGCCCGTTGACCTTTGCAGCGACTAAAATATGAACCAGGCAATAATCTAATCTGTTAAATCTCGATGACTTTAAAATAGTAGTTTATACCTCCATGAAGGAGCAGCACTCCTTCATGATTTTGTCTCCTTTCTTCTGCTTTCAAATGAGGGCACGAAACCCCCTCAAGAGCAAATCCCCCTGCCCCCATAAGAGATGCCCAGAGACGGAGGCTGCTGTCCCTGCTTAGGCACAGCGAGAGGAAAGGACTTTTGAACACCGGTTCTGCCTCTGAGCCTCCCTGTGGCTCCTCATGTGCTCACGGCCATCCTGGGAAGCTTCCTCCAATTCCCCCCTCCACCATCTTTCAAATAACTCTACACACACCCTGCGAATGAAGAATAGCGAGAGCTCAGGATCAGCTCTTTAATAATGTCCAATTCCCAGTGACATCAAGTACAGCTATTCAGATATTTTCTCTGACAGCCAGGTTACTTAAGCTTCTGCTTAAATTTTATAAATAACCTTCCTCTTGCTATTACAGCATATGCTGACAGATTTCAGAATTTTCATCCCATTCCTCCCTACAAAACTCTGAGGAAGATTTATGGTGGCAAGGACTGCAGGCTGTGCATCCTTTTGCAAATCTTTTTTCGGTCACTGGGATAGCCCTTACCATGTGCATCCATCCATATACATCATGATGTGATTAGGCTATTGCAGTTTGGGCACTCGAGCTTCTCAGCTGCTACATGTCCTCTTCACTAGTGTTGGGATGCAGTCCAACAAGCCCTACTTAAATCTGCAGAAGCTACTGGCAAAAAAGTCTTTTTTAGCAAGTTTCCTAGGCTTTCCTGTACAACTCTAAAGAAATTTGAACTCTAAGTTCCTTCAGAAGTCACTGGAGCTGAGGTTTATCAACATGGATTTTTTTAAGATATGAGCATAACGTAACACATACCTGCCTAAGTTGTTCACGCTTTCAGATTTCATACATTAATCTGTCTCACTGAGCAGACGACTCCTTTGAAGTTATTTATGTGCTAATAAATGTCAACCTTAAGAATACAAAGTAGTATCTCAGCACACCCTAGCTGGAGCAGGTTTCTCTCACAGTGAGTTTTATAGCCCACATCTCCATCAAATACTAGTAGCCTGGCTTTATCAAGCATTTACTCTTTTGTTCTAGTTTTTGTATTTTTTTTGGTATTTTGTATTTGCCAACACGCTGTGCCTTTCCCAACTGGGTTTCAGGTGATACATCAAGACACCGGGTCAATTTACTCTTGTTAATTGAGAAACAACTTATGAAAATAAACACAACATAAATGCTGTTGCAGTAAAATATGGGTTTTCTCTACATAAAATACAGTTTTTCTCTACATTTCCTGTTCCTATTGCATAGGCTCAAAAGGAAGTTTCAAACTTGTTGCTGATGCACCCATAATACACTCTCTTGAGGGTTTTGAACAAGCGACAGAAGTCTTGTTACTGCAATCCTATGATACATTCCTGCCCTGCTTATCCACTGTTAAAAGGCATTTTACCAGTGATAAGATTGCAAATTTTCATTCATCATAGAAATTCAACACAATTGTCATGACAATCTGCCTTGTTCAAAGAAGGTTTATGACTACAACAATGAATTTGCTGCTCAAATAACAAATGCTATGTTACTATGCTTAGATTTAGATATAAATACCTGTCCATCATTTGCATGAATAATTAGCAAACCTTTTTCTTTAAAAAATTCTTTAAAAGTCTGTTGAAAAAAAACAAAAAAAAAAATCCAACTCCTTTTCTTCTCTTTCCTCTGCATTCGCCCAAATTCTAATTTTGTGACATGTTCATTTAAACTGACACGATTTGTAACAAAACCTTCATTATATGAGACAGCTAGAAACAGAGCTGTCTTTAACAATGAATCACAATTCTAAACTTTATGATTCACCCAAGTATCTCTTCTGCAAGGAAGACCAATATGATTAAGAAGCTAAAGAATGGAAATGTAAATAGTAAAGCTGTGATATGAAGCAAGGAGTGCATATGCTCTAGTTACTCATAGAATCTTAAGATCAGAAACTTAACCAGTCATTTTTAATGATGTCTAACTTCTAGTTTTTCCTTTAGATTTAATTATCTTTCTAACTAAAATATGAACAGTGCAGACTATTTTGTTCAAAATACACTGCTAATGAATGCACAGTCAGATGTGCCTTTGCCCTGGTGTAAATTCCTATTTTTCTTATTGAACACATCTGCTGATCCGTTATGTGTTACAGTGGGCGTAGGCAAACACATCAGAAACAGGACAAACTAATAGCATCGGCAACATCCCCTTGCACTGAAAAAGAGGAACCAAGAACTGTTCTCACACACAAGAATGCAATTACTTGCTCTACTGAGTATCGACACAAAACAAATGGACAAACCACAGAAAACCAAAGGGCTGAGATTACTTCTATAAGATTATTGTTTCACTTTGTCATCAAAAGTAAATTACCACAAACAGACAAATGAATGTGTGATTTCTGCATTCATAAGCGTCAGAAATTTGAGAGATAACTCTTCTTCAATCAAAAAAGATGTGCTGCTATGTCTATATTTTCACAGTGCGGTAAACATTTTTACAGAACTCACCAAGAAACAGTTAAATGATCTGTTCCAAATATCTTTAGTCCAGTATCACATTATAAATGCAGTATCACAATGTTATACCAAATGGATTTCATATTTCAGTGTTTAGCATTTCCTGATTTTGGGGTGGTTCAAATGAATTGCACAGTAGCAATTCTTTTCTATATCTACATCACAAAATAACCTTTAAATAAATGATTTATAGTATAGAAATTTTAACAACATATTGTCATGCAATGTCTTCCATAGCTTGTAGAAACTTTATTTACGACAAGCCAAGTGTGCAGGAAGGAGCCAAGAATTAGCAGGGAGAGGGGAAAAAATCTCTTCCAGAGTCTTCCTTCAGAAACTGCTGAAATTTTTCTAATACTGTCCAGGGCAGAGCTCAGTCAGCCAGATGCTTTCTTTCAGGTCAGCCTCCCTGCAGTGAGCACCTTGCATGAAATCAGCTCTTGTGTAGGGCACCAAACACATAACGTCTGCCACTGAAAATTCACACACAGCTGTTTTCATGGCAAAATTTGAAATGTAAGAGGGAAAGGGGAACATGTTAATGCCCTGTGTAGGAGATAACCTATATAAAACAAATAAAACACAGTATCCAAGTTCAAAATGCAATTTTATGAGGTGCCAAGTAAATAAAACTTCAACCAATAGCCTCTAGAATTCCAGAAGTATGTTTTCCAAAGTGAAAGTTACTTTTGTGCAAAAATTCAACTTTTACTTCCAAGTCATATTCATTGTAAAGGTGTTCAAGAAAACAGAAAATATTTTACTTTCCTCAGTCTAAAGAAAAGCTGTACTAGTTTATTTAGCTCCTACAGAATATCAGTTTGCAATACTGAGCACAAAAGTAAAAGATATATTCAACACATTGTCAGGTATTAAGACAATGAGACATGATACATAATATACCTGTGTTCAAGACCTATATTTTATGCTAATTTATATAATATACATCAACAGGAAAAATACTGGGCCAAAAAAAGGCTCTGTCTTTAATGCCTGTAACTTTCACCACTGTAATAGGTTAGACAATATTTAGATTCATATTTAGATACTTGGACTGAGGCATGTGCTTAAACTGTGATAGTTATCCAACTTAAATAACTTTCTCTGTGAGTTCTACAATAAAATGTATACATTGGATAGACTTAATAAAAAGAAAGAGCAAACAAAAATCTCCCCTTTCTAACAGTTGATCTCAGACACATTTACAGAATTCTACCAAAACCACCCACTCTTCAGGCCTAGCTGCTCCCAGCGTTGTTAATTAACAGTTGTTCATTGACTATGTTACACTAGAGAGCTACTTTCATTATATTTGCTTGTAGGAATGAGACTACTGCTTGAATACATCATCCTTTGCAAGATCAAACTCTGTGCAGTACCAGAGGGAAATTCTGCCAATCTATTTTACCAGATTTGAAAACTGTATGCCCAGTAATTCCAAAATAATGTACTAGTCTGCATGTGTGTGTACTGCACAGTTTAAAAAGAGGAATGTCTCATGACACACAAGAATAAAAAACAATTTGCACGCAGTACAGTTAGCTATCTTTCTTTATTAACTGACTTTGAGGCAAAGTCAAGAGATTTAGGTACTACCACGCAAGTACAGAAGACAACATTTTGTACTGTCTGGACTCCTACCATCAAAGACAGAAATCTTATTTTCTCAGTGTGTAATCTGAATGTATCTTCCAGAGCTGCTACAAATAGACTGCATTGGCGATAGACCTTTGAAAGAATTACCACAGCCAGAATCCGTTTGTATTAGTCAGCAATACCTTCAGGTTTCATTCTGTGGTAAGCCCTAAATTGATCTCCTGTAACACTTTCTGAGTAAGTGGTAGGAGTTACTAGCTTAATATTTACTCTCTGACTTTTTTAAGTATACCATAACCGCCTCTAATACTGCAGGGAAGTTAATGACCAGAACATTTCAGTTCTGCAGTTAGCAGCATCCTTGCTCAGGAATTCCACAATCTGCTGAGCCAATATTGTTTTAATGTATAGAAGCTTGCACTCAGAAAAGGAAAAAGAAAAAAAACTTCTTGGAATTCAGGGTTGACTAGTAGTCCAAAACAATTCAATTAGCGTAACACAATAAGTAGGAACTGCAGTAATTTTCATACTGAATTTATTTAATGCACCTAAAAAAAAGGTCTCCTGACTACAGAGTCACACATACACTCTTCTGTTAAATCCACAAAACTCTCTATGAAGACAGGTGACAGTAAAGCTGGATAGGGATGCTAAAATTATTTGTTATCGAATGGAAATGATGGGAAAACATCTGAATCATTGGG
This sequence comes from Ibidorhyncha struthersii, assembly GCA_013398815.1. Taxonomy (NCBI): domain Eukaryota; kingdom Metazoa; phylum Chordata; class Aves; order Charadriiformes; family Charadriidae; genus Ibidorhyncha; species Ibidorhyncha struthersii. The sequence continues at coordinate 369,141 of VZSZ01007640.1, forward strand.
TTCGAAGCATCAGTGGTTTTAAAGTCCAACCAGCAGCCTGTTAAATGGGCTGCACCTCAGTGGTTAATTCCAGGGCCAATTCTGTTCAGCATCTTTAACAACCTGTACAGAAAGCATCCTCAGCAAGTCTGACGACACCACTAGTCTGAGAGGAGCAGTCAGTGCCTACCTGGAGGGCAGGGCTGCCATTCAGAGGACTTTGACAGACTGGAGAAATGGGCTAGCACTGAACTTTAACAGTGTAAATGCAAAGTCCTGCACCTCTCATGCTCCCATTGCTCTCTACAACTACCTAATTTGAGGGTACAGAGAAGAGAGAGCCAGACTCTTCTCAGAGGTATACAGTGAAAGGATAAGGGACCACTGACACAAATTGCAGCAAGGGAAATTTCAGCTAAGGTATTAGGAAAAGAAATGCACTGCTAGGCTGGACAAGCACTGGACCTAATGCTCAGAGAGGCAACTCCATCCTGGGAGATACTCCAAATGTTGAGACATGGCCCTGAGCAACCTGCTCTACTCCGGGTGGAAACAAACTTTGAAACTGGCCCTGCTCTGGGTGGAAGGTTGGACCAAGGGACCTCCAGAGCATCCTTCCAACTCAAAATTACTGTAGGGTTCTCCGATCCTAAATTTTCAAACAAACACAGACAGCAAACATTTTACTTTTGGTATGACAGATATACTCATAAACATGTCTTCACATTCTCGCCACATGAAAACTGTCACATTTTCACAGGTGAATTTACACAACCTTTTTCATAAAAAGAGGCAAGTCAAGTCACCCATCCTTTTTTTGTTTTCTTTTTGAAAACATACTTTCCACAAACACCTCTGCAAACTTGCTTCAGGTAAGGATGGTGAAATAAACTGAACAAACAATACCATAAAATTAGTCTCTAATGTGGTATCTGTACTTAAAAATAAATTAATACCAATATTTTATTAATAAAACGTGCCAGATAGCAGTTAGGATGCACCCTACCATAACAGCATTCAGTATTTTCCTTTGCTGATGCACATAAAGATAGATAAAATGACTGTTAGGTTATAAGGACTAAAATTTTAGACATTTCTCACACCAGTGCAGCTATAGACTTCTGAAGAATAAATGACAGAAACAAAGAGTCTAACCTCTTGCTTGTAGCCCAGGTCCGCAAGTCTCATGTGCTCCTGGACTGTCTTGGCGCACATACCATGGTACTAGCTGGCACCTGCGCCACTTGTGGGTCTTCCACCTGAAATGAGGGGGGAAGCAGTCAACTTCAAACAATCCACCTAAACTTGTAGCAATCAAAACTGAGGCAGCAGAAGTGCTAGATAGTGTTAGAAACCACTGTAAGCTATTGCTTATGATTACTAACTGGTCATGGCCAACTCACAACAAACAGTACCAACACCATAAACTTTTCCTTCTTTCCTGTTTACTTTTTTGCTCCTTTTAGGATTAGGCCATTAAGAATGCAGGGAAGGAAGGAGGCAGCAGAGGAAGGAAGAGAAAGAAAACTATAGACATTTTCAAGAATTTCAAAGTCCAAAGGTACAGTAACACTACCTAACAAATACACAAACACCACGAGGATTATATATTAATACAAAGCATTAAGACATTTCTACAGGAAGTTAGAAAGAAATTGCAAAAAAGAATACTATGCAAAATAATAAAATGATGTGACTTGAATACCCATTTAATAGAAGAACTCCTTTGCTGTGGATTTATATCTAAGCATCCTCAGAGTATTTTACCAGTCAACAAAATGACATAATAAAATTTGAAAAGTGGATTTACTGAAGTGACAGTAACATGTCAGTAAAACCATATGGACCCATTAAATAACGATGAGTTTTTAAATAGTAGCATGCCCTAATAAACCTCCTCTCTTTCTCACTTTGCCTTCTTTTCTTTCTTTTTTCCACCTATCTCACTGAAACAAAGATGTGTTGAAGTTTACCAAATACACTCCAGAGATAGACTCCACAGTTGGTTTCTGGTTCACGCAGTATTTGGAGTGTCTTTTGGCAGTAAATACTGTCACATATAAGTGTTAGTGCATTTCTTTCTCTTTTAGTTCTTTCCTTTTCCCCAGGCCTTTTCTTCCCCTCCCTTAGGCATGTCTTGGAACACAAGAACAAATGGAGCAATTCTGCCTTGCTTGAAGCACAAATGAGTCTTGGAGTCACAGACAAAGATGAGGTCAGATGAGCAGAGTTTTAGGATTTTTGTTTTGTTTTGTCAAATTTCAAATGAGAGGATTACAAGAGTAAAGTTTTCACAACAAACAAATTCCTTTGCTAAGCTTCATCTTCCAAACACTATCCCAAAAGGAGAAATCAGAAGAAAAAGGGATGCCAGCTACAGCAAAGCATTGGGACAGTGGGTTTAAATGACTGTGAGGGTGCCACAGGCAACCCCAGAGCCCCTGGGGTCTCCAGTAGTTGAATGGCAGCACCTTACAAATGTGGAGCCAACCAAGAGATCCAGCACAATGTGAATATGGGCCCAGACCATATCAAAATAAAACACAGACAAAAAGAACTTGCAAAAAATGTTGATAAGAAATGCAATATTGTGCTGCTTAAATTATTCTAGCATTAATACAAACTGGTATGAAACTTTTACAAAGTTCCCTTCTAGTGCCGCAGAATGCCATAGACCTTAAATATATCAAATCCAGGCAAGTCTGGTTATTGTCACATCTCTGAAATAATCCACAGTTATCTGAATTAGAGATGGAGGTGGGGGGGGAATGTTATGTCCGCAGCTCAAACCGTCGGCTGCTCTCATGTTTAAAATTGTCTCAGTGGTTTTGCACCTCAAGTTTCATTGCAACTTGCCTCTGCAGGCCAGCATCTAAACTAAGGCATGAGCCAAGCTGAATGTGAGTCCATCTGTCTTAGCATGTGTATAGGTCAGAAAGATGCTAAAGGAAATACAAAGAAAATGGTTTTAGTATTAGTTTGTGTCATGAAATTTAGATCACTTCATCTCCCACCCTCTAGCAACTGTTCTTCTGCTCAGCGCTTCACCATGCACTAGCTCAGGTAAAATTTGATACTGAAGATACTAAAGGGATGAGGAGCAGCCAGCATTTTTAAAGATAAAACTCTGGCTCTGCTATTGACTAGAAAAAGTTCTCAAGCTGTATTTCTCTGATGTTTGGAGTACTGATTTTGGCAGCTTCCCCATGCTGTTTTACATCCTTTCGTATCTTTCAGTATATATACAATGTGATCTCCTAATGAACTTGTGAAGATAATTCTTACTAGATGATGAAAGTAACACATTTCTTTAATCTCAATTTGTTTTGGCTAAAATAAGCTTAAAATCTATTTGCACCACTTCAACAGAGAAGGGTTTAATGGGAACTAGCAGGTGTTCTCTAGCCACTGGAGAAACAGAACATTGGCTTCCAATTCAAACATTTATTATAATATTTTTTTTTATTTCATCAAGTAAATCCAACCAACTGCATCAGAATTTTCTAAACTTTGTATCAACAGCCAGATCTTGCTGTACATCTAGACTATAAAATTGCCCCAAAATTTTCTTAAGTGGTTATAGTGGAGATCCCCAGCTGTTGGAACAGTCCTCAGCATTCTCTGGTGAAGATTAGGTCAACACAGAGAATTTTGTATGTTAGGTGATGTATCAGCTGTGGAGTATGTCAGGGCTGAGGGGGATGGAAAGATGGAGGATACAGTGCATGGCACAGCACGGCAGCAGAACTTAGCTCTCCTAAGCAGATGAGGCTGCATTTCAGTGCTTTGGATAATTTAGAAAGGAAGGGGGGTTTAATCGTATAGAATTTCAAAATAGCTGTTAAGAAAGATTTATCCTGGAAAGTAATTCTTAGTAGTTGCAATGTTCCTGCAAAGGAACTGGAACAAAATGAACTAGTGATTCGCTATGGGCCCAACTGAGCGTACGTATCTGTTCTGAAACTTTGATTTAGCTATGTAACCTATTTTTCTTAATAAGTGGAATTCAACAAGCTTTTGAGGTAATACAAGTTGAAAAATCATGTCTGAGCTGTCTCTGGTTGATTTAGACTACCTGTAGCTATAGCAGACAGGAGAAGCTTCACATTCTTTTTCTTCAAACAAGGAGTCCGGGCACTCCCGACCACCGTTGGCAGGGAGCTGGATGATGACTCGATGACGGGACTGCTTCTTTACTGTGACACCTCCTGCAAAGAGTAGCAGAGCTTGTTTCTCCTGCTACTACATAGGGAAGACCGTAATTAGGGCAAAAATAAGATTTAACAGAAGTAACAGGTATTTGAGTCGATTGCTGTAATAGTGACATGCTATTTTGTCCTTAAGCAGAAAATTAAGCCTAATAGATAAAATACTTTAATCTCAGCTAAAGGCCAGGATGCAGAACTAAACAGAAAGAAACAGTAGCAATACTGTACAAGTGAATACATAGCTGAAATGAACACACAGTTCAAGCGAACAACAATTAAACCAGCTCAGTTTGCTGCTACACTTTACAGTTTCAAAGTGTAAATTTGCCCTAATCATTTGCATGCAAAACCAGAAACAGAAATGAATGGGAAGAAATTATTATATTTCAAAATTTTTCCATTTGGTAAATGACTCAATCAGAAAATCTGCTTGCTTTTTGCTTATCTCCACAGCCAGGAATATAATAAATTTAATTTACAGTCTTGGTTCTCTCCACACTGGGCTTTAATTCTGCTCCCTATACCTTCGTTTCCCAGCTGGGACTAGCATTACTCTATCTAGATACACAAAAAATATTCCAAAAGAGCATGCCTTACATTTAAATGTGAAGTTTTATTTCCCACTCTGGAATTAATTTACAGTTTACAGTTTTTAATTATTATAGTCATTCATCATTAATGATAAATAGTAAATAGTTCCTGTAGGAATTTTGATTCCAGTCATCTTCAGATATCAGTTGCTCAGGCAGAAAATTAAGAGAAAAATCTATATTAGTTCCATAGCAATACCTAATACACAAATATTGTTAGGTAAAACTTTTGCATTTTTTTTTTCTTTTTTTTTTTATTCCCGGAGAGCTGTAGCACAGACATTTGGCTGACTGGGTTGATATCCAGCTTTGGGTGGCTTATTACAGCAGCTGCAGCTTGTCTGAACACAGAAACGTGCTGGACCACGGCCAAACAATTGTAATTAGGAGCAAGCAGTAGGAGAATCCCGGCGGTGGCTCTCCACCACCTGGCCGCTTTTCAACGCGGAGGAAACCCTCCACTCCCGAGTCAATCGGCTCCAGGAGATGCCAGGAGCTGGCACAAGGGGCGCGACAGACGTACAGCCCAGCAAAGCTGCTGACCAGCTTGCTGACACAAATGGGTAAAACCCACGAAATAAAAATCGGTTGTGTAGTACAAAAAGAGATTGACTCACTGAATAGACAAAAGACCTGTACTGCTTCACAAATATACTGTTTTTTAGCAGCATGCATGCTAGCTTGCAGTCAACATTTGTGAAGATATGTTCATTGCCTCAAGACCTTTCTTAAAACCCACAGAAATAAGAACAGAAGAGGATGACATTTTTGTCCAAGATGACCTGCCCCAACAAAAATATTTCAGAGAGAACCATTAACATTGCTGTAAAACAACACAGTATTTAATAATGAATAACTATTTCGTAGATTCAGATTCAATGGTCTTACTTCACTGTTCTTTTTCAAAGGTTACAAATTTCATCTTCCTAACCCCTTTTTTATTTCTTAGAATGCACTAAGGAATTACTGCAAAAATGACTTTATGCCTGTGTCCTTTTAAAGCATGAAGAATTGGCCATGACATTCGAAGTGCGTATATTTCATGTAGCAATATCTTACATTCTGATAACATGGTAGCTGCGAGTAATCACCACATCCTACACGGGGATTAGCACCCCATGGAACTCAGGGTATTATACAGCCTGTCTGTAATAGTACATATTATAAAAATACCTCCTGTTAGGCTTAAAAGAGAAAATGCAGAAAAATGCAGGCAATATTAAGCCAGCCATCACTTTAACTTTGTCTATGATTTCAATGTAATAAAAATTCAAGGGAGACCTGTGCTGTTTTTAAGAGCTTTGCCAAGTGTATTAAAATGGTATTGCAATGTATGCTTAAGTCAGGCCATCAATATCAACTTAAAGTCTGCTGATTTTCATTAACTTTTCATCAGTTTTCATTGGGGTAGAATAACCTAGCACAGGCAAAAGTGAGACAGTTTTGCCAAAATTATATACCTATGCACATCTCTCTCTCTCTTTTCAAATACAGTTTCTGTAATTGTACAACTATGTGTCTGTTCTGTGACTCTCTTTGTCAGTGGAAGATGCAAATGGGAGCTTGTAACATAAAAGAAGGCAAAATGGGGAAAAAACCCCAAACAGATGCTTATAGAAAATGTATAGAAATAATGATTCTATTCAGCAATACCGCTATGTCCTCCTTGCACCTGCTCTACCAGCTATTACATGTCCTTTGTCAGAAAGTAATGTGTATAAGTATTCTGCCAAAAGTGACTGCTAGTCTGACTTTTTCTTAAAAATCTGTCTACTAGCACAAAATGGATAAAATTACCTTCTTGACATGAAGATGGACATAACGTCCAGTCGCTGAATGGAGTCACAATACAGTCCTTCCTACAGGGAAGCAGACAAGGCCTCACTGTTTCTGGTCGAAGGCTCTCAGGGCATCTAAAAATAAAAACCCAATGAAGTATCAAGTAAACAATCATTCTGCAGTGAACTGGTGAATCATGAGAGGTACTGAATGCCTGCAGGCACATGAGGGGAGTGCTAGTTGCCCAGAATTCACCAGGATTGAGCTCAGAAATAAAAACTGTTAGAATTTAAATATAGCTGGTGGAAGCGGAAGCAAGCCAAAAACGGTGCGTTCTACACCTGGGGATATAACAAAAAAAAAAAAAAATCATGATTCCTCACTTATCATTCCAGACTCTGCCTTTCCAATGTTATTTTCAAGTTTCCAAATGAATATGAAGAAAAAACATCTAGCTTATCTTAGCAAAATACATTTTTAGCTCTTCATAAATTTACCAGAAACATAAACTCAGGAAGGAGGCACATTTAAACTAAGTAAGATTGCTAACTCAGGAACAAATAGGTTCCACGGCCATGGAACTGGCCATGTATTATGACAGAAACCAGAAAAGGGTTTGAAACTGCCAGATCAACGAGACTGTGAAAGACTGTCAGAAAGGACAAAAAACCTTGCTTGTTTTAGGAAGAGGCTTGATCAGCATATAAAAGGGATTGTTGGACTGCCACATATGGGACTCATTAACTCAGGTCATCTTCCCGCGTTCTGTGTTCCTATTTTTTCACCAAGGACAAGCAACTATCTATGCTGCAATACTTGTTTTCAGAATGATGCAATAACTCTTGCAGAAGCAGTGCAAATCTTTAAAATAATTTCAAAATTACCATCGCCCTATGTGGACTGTCAGAGGAGTACATAAAAAGGTAAGAAAAACATCATTTCTACATTTTGGAGCTTTTGGCTCATAGCAGGAAAAACATCACTATGACTAGCTTTTGCTCTTGTGGCTGCTGGGCATCTTGGACCAGAGAGATGAGACACCAGTTTTATATTTGAATTGGATAAGCTGGGGAAGCTTGGCTTGCGTGAGGCATCTTTCTTGCCAGGCTGGAGGGAGCACAGGCAAGTCTAACAATGAACTACTGAGAAAACGTGGTGTGCCTGGTCAGTGGAGAACCACGCCTGTGTCACTGTGGGAAGAGAAGCAGGGGGACAGGAGGAGAAAAGTTGAGTTGCAGGTTTACAGGAACATGTTCATCAGCAATTCTAGTTCATGATTTCCATTGCACTTGCTAGTTCATGATTTCCATTGGTTGTCTCTGCATTTTCTTGTCAATTCATGTAAACTTCTCAAGAGTACAATCCATTACTGTGAACCAGCACCATTTTTTTGTTGCCCTCTTCTCCCTTTCTTTTTTCTCCCCTAAAATAGCAACATGAAAGGCCACAAAATACTATAGCTATAGGAACATAAATCTCCATCATCTCTCCATAACCTGCCCCTACATTTTTAAGTCAAATTGTGCCTTGTTTCTATGTGATTCATAAAATCAGATTATGTATGCGTGGGTGTACTGTATATGGTCAGGTACTCTTTAAAAACACATCTGCCACCAATTACATACATTGACTGTGTTTTCAGAAATTTTCTCTAAAGTTAAAATTCAAAATGCTTCTGAAAAGAATTGAACATTGGCTTACTAATGGATTTTTCCATAAAGAAAACAGAAATTATAAGCATACAAAAAAGTCTGAATTATACACATTCACTGTTTTACTAAGAACTTCATCCTTCAGAAGCATTGAACATTACAATTTGTCTTCAGATCCTTGGGCCAGGCAATTAGTTCAATTAGCACACCATTTCTATCTTTTATATTGTTTGTATTTAGTATACATGGCTTAAAGTGAAGTATTGATTTTTTGCAGTCCTTACTCAAGGTCAAATTAAACAGAAGAGATACAAGCTGAAGTCTGTAACTTGTGAGGTAGATAAGGCCAGTAATATTGATTGTATCATACCACAGTAATCCTTTTTATTAAGGGGAGTTTAAAACAAGGTTCCTGTTTACATTTTCATGTTAAATGTCTAGTTCTTTAAAAATGATTCAGTGATTTTAATGTGACAATTTGAAGGATCAACGAAGACTTTTGTTTCCTCATTTCACAGGACTCATTTATGACACAATAAAACAGCCCTCCTCCCAAAAATTTAAGGTCAAATCAAAGGCAGACACATTAACAGCAAATTTAAAAGGAAGATGAATCATTAGAGTTTTTTTTTAAATGTAAAATGAATACCAAATAAAAGATATAACGGTATCATGACAGAATAGAACAGCAATTTAATGCAGACACACAACAATTTAGATTGCTGAATGTGCTGGCACTATTCCCCATATTTCCATTCAAAGTAAATTAGGAATAAGTCTACTGCTGAATAAAGCAACAAATGGCAGGCACCATGCAAATATTTAGTGCGAGAATAGCTGACTCATGAACTTTCTAAACAACCTCTGCTATCAGCTCTTCCAGCTCTGAATCTGTCCTGAGTGGGACATATTTACAGACTGCCAAACTGTACAAAGATATTATCAAATGCATTTTACTAGCAGCTAATCTGTATTTAACCCTGGTCATATATTAAATTACAAAATTAAATTATTGGGCCAAAGAGATCTCTTAAAAAACACGTTTGTAGGAAAAAACCCTCACAAGGGTTGTCAAACTAATGTTCAAACTAATGCCCTGTCAGAGCTGCATTATTCTTGACCTCCTTGGTCTGCTTCTGAGAAGATGCTCTTACATGGGTTGTACTGTATTTAGACCCAAACCAGTATTTGTAATCCACATAATGCACTGCTTGTTTGGAGGTACCACAAAGATCTGGGAAATGGTGCTGCACTGCACACCACACATATGCCTCAAGACTTTTATCTCGACTCGACCTGACGATGGCAAGGGCCCAACTGGATTTAGCAGTCAGTCAGCTCTCAGCAATATGAAGGTATTTTATAATGCCTCTGTAGTTTCAGTTTTATATTTTTAGAAGATGAATTGTTCCCTCATGAGAACACAAAGATGGGGGTCTTTTTGTCTTTGCATGCAGTCATTGCTGATATAAATAGAGAGCAGCAAAATCCAAAGACATTTACAGCATGAAGATACTTTTTAAGATCTTTACTTTTTTGGGCCCACTTGTCCCACGTTGACTCTCACACAGATGACCTTCCTTGTCTGCATCCCCACGGAACAGGTGGCCTCCCCGTTCCAGCTGGCAGAGGAGTTGAAAGCAGAGACAGACGTATCCTCTATGCACTGTCCCCAGGGGCCGGTCTGCCAATGATACACAGTGCAAGAGTGTTCGTTACAGCTGCGCGTTTCCTGTAGGGCACTACTATTTGGGCACTGTATTCCTCCTGGAACAATAAAACAGGGCAAAAGTTCATGCAGTGGAAGGAAATAAAGTGTTTTATTAAAAAAACCCAAACCAGTAGCACAATTTGAAATTTTATTAGTTATATATTATCACTTTGATTATATGGAAGAAATGTTGTTCCTTTTTCCTCCTCTTCATATGCCCAATATGGACATTGACAAACTTCAGTCAACAGACTACACAGAACAGAATGTACATGGACAGTAAATGTAAATGTGTACAATAAAGATGCCAAAATAATTGTAACTTAGATAACACACTACTTTAAGGTGCTTGGAGTAATCTACAGCCTTTTTATTTTGGGATTCTATAAAAGAGATTAAGAGATCACAAAAGGAATTATGAAGGCTCCAAGCAGAAGAAATGGTTAAATGTTCTAGTTATGCATGTGTAGAAACCACTGTTTATATCTAATTCACGGATCAATTAAAAAGATTTTTGGAGCTCTTGTCCGAGCTCCCAGTGGGTATTTATTCATGTTACGTAATTACCAAAGAAGATGGCACAGCTGGCAATTTCAGGTCCAGATTGGGATAACAAAGGCTGTTGCAGGTTAAGATTAAAATGCATTCATGTGTCAATAATTGTGAAGAAAGGCTCAGATAATGCTATCTTTGTTGTGTCAGTTTTCAGATAGTATGTTCCGTTTCTTATATTCAAGCACTTCAAAGCTAATCTGGCCTCCCAATCCTCCATGAGTAAAGAGGAGGTCCTTCCTACCAGACTTGTAGGTGTCTAGCCCTGTGAGTGGGCAGCATGGCTGCTACAACTCTGGTGTTACTAGACGTACAGAAGCTAGGTTTAAGACTCAATTTAAATATTCATGGCCTACACAGGAACGACAGGACTCGTATCTCCAGGTGACAGAAAGCCAAGGAAAATCTAAATAACATTCCTAAAAGACAAGAACAGCAGGAAAGAAAACTGAAAGAGGAGCTTTTTAGTAGTTACTGCAGTTAAGCCATACAATGCTTTTCTCTAAAAAGAAAAATGTATGTTCACACCAAGCACAAGTCAGAGAGTATATTAGCCTTTGTATCCCACGGCTGAACTTTAGGTTGACCTCCTGCTCTACAGACGTACAAGAGGGAAGGAGTTTTAAGCATTCATTGTTGAGAGAAATTAAACAAACAACTGAATGTAATCAAAGAAACAATGGATACTTGAGTACTCCAACACAATTCAGTCGAGTATCACAAGTGTGAAAATATTTTATATCCCAAGGTGCTTTTATGGGATGTCTAGATCTGCGGCAAACGTGAGGAAAGGGCCATTCTAATGAAAATGCAGGACAAAATCCAAACTCTCAAATTATTTCCATAGAGATATTTTTAACTTCTGACTTTGGGATAAAGATATTGATGCAACCAGGCAACAGTAAGCAACATATTAACTGAGATGTCACATCAAAGACTAGCTAATCTTAAATTTTGCGAAGGGGGATTAGAAAAACCTAAAAACATGTGAATATAATTAAAGGACTGGAATTAAATTGGGGTTTTTTTGACTCAGAATGGATGCAACTCAAGCCTATCAGACTTGCTTAAAATATATGTCAATATGCAAAGCATCAAGACAAAATATATCATATGCATTTTCCTAAAAAAGGAAATAAAAAAACCCAAATGGTAAAACAAAATTATGGTTACGTATTAAGTTTCAAAACATTATTCAAGCAGCTTCCTTCAGGAAATAAAACATCTTCCAGCTAAGACCAGCAGATAGGAATACAATCGAAGAAATTAGGAAAGTAAGTGTATTTTGAAAAGTAAAAAAAAGCAAAGATAGTAAAGTCACAAATTATTTGGCATTGCAGAGAAAATTGATTCACATGAGGAGTCTAGACATTTTCCGCCAGTACAAGGGTTGAAAAAAAGGAGAATTTAGAAAAGATAAGGAAGGTTGCTAAATTAATTATTTCCATCTGATGTTAGCTCAAGAAGAAACATCAGAGAAACATTTAAGCAAATTCATAAATTAAAGGGGGGTGTGTGGAAAGGAATGTTTCCCCAGGAATGGATGCCATAACCACCAGTTCCTAAGGCATTTGAGAATAAAGTGACAACTTAGATTCAGTTTTGACAGCTATACAAGAACATATATTCAGGGAAAAATGAGAGTGACATTGACTTGTAAATTAAAAACATTGGGGTATGAATGTCTGCATCTCAGTGGGAATCCAGTTCTGTTCAGATTAAACAAGTAGTTAAAAAATTATGTAAAGAATGAACAAAATGTGGAAATAATATTACTGAAATATAAAACACCTATCCCTAGTACCAAATCTCTGTAATATTAAAAAATATACTACTTATTTATAGTGTGCTATTCTCACTATTCCCTTGTGCTCCCTCAAATTAAAATAGCTACAGAAAAAGTAGAAAATGTTGGAAAACTGGCAGTTAAAGATGCCCTTTACAACACCTGCGTAGGGGTAACAAGATCAGCGCTGCTCAACTTTAAACGCATTTCACCAAATGAGGAGAGGTTTGACAGGAAAATATAAATTAATGAGTGTCACAGGAAAAAAAAAATGGACATTGTATTTTATCAGAATGCATGAAACAGTGACATACGATATTAAATCCATTTTATACTATGCATGATCACATGACTGTAAATAACTGCTTGGCAGTACTAAAAATAATCATTTTAAGGTACAAAAACCAGTTGGAGCTGAAGCGTTTCTTTTTGGTTTTGGATACTTAAGCAAAGCACACTTGGAAATGAAAGACTAGCTTTACAGAGGGACTTGCATATTACCCATAAAATAGCAGCGATATGAGGGTAGTTTCCTTGAATGCTTTAACAGAATTGTCATATGCTTAGATTGCTTTTCTGCCTGGTTTGGAGCTGGTAATGGGTAAGACATCTTGCTCTAGGATATTCAAAAATTGGATAAGTCTTTTTTGTGACACCGTCTTGGTAACTTCCAAATTTCAAAATGCTTAACATTTTTTAAAGCATTTAGGATAATTTTAATTAATCATTTTGATATCACTCATTTTACAAATGCATGTAATTTTATATATGCATTTCAAAACAGCTGGGATAGTCTTAAAGTTTGAGAAAAGAGATGCAACTGAAGTGCCTCTTGTAATCTAGGGAGTGAGGTGTTACTCATTTCTCCTTTGCTTTACAACCAAACCAAGTCAGTGTAAGAAGAGTAACACATTAAAAAGCCCTAAGTATAACTCCTATTTTGCAACTATGAAGTCAAAGTGCAAAGGAATTTTAACAGGAAAAAAATATTAAAGCATATCAATGATGATTTGCCTAGAGTTGAGAAGAAACTCCTGTGATCCAGCTGTTCCTTACACGTTCAGTAAATCAGTCTTGCAGATATAGAAGTATGAGCTATTGGCCTCTGTCAAACAGAATACCTGATGCGATGGACAACTGATATTCAATACTATCTAACTCAGTAATATTTAATAGTCTGTGATATAAGAGGTCACCCTTAATAGTCCTAGCATTATACTTTGCTAATCTATGAACATGCAGTTGCCATAGTAAGACGTTGCCATGCATATGCATCCCTGCCCTGAGAGAATATTTCAAACAAAATCGTCCTTCACTCTCGTTTTATTAAATTAAGCTTTTTAATCAGATTATTTTCTTCTTTGCACTTGACTTGTGGTTGGGGTTTTTTTAAACCTTTACTTTCCCCAAATTAGTATTAGTAATTTCCTACCGATAAAACTTGGAATGTATCTACAATATTAGTGTTATGCTGTATGACACAGATTTGGCAGTGTCAATCAATGGCAGTATATAATCAATACAGAATCAATCTGCATATTTACTATTTACTAAAAAATTAAGACTCATTTAGTACTTTTTAGTTTCAGGTCGTGGCCTATGTAATGTAGTATTAGTGCTTATTTCTAATTATATATGATTTATTGTAAGCAGGAAATAAAAAAAATAGCAGAAATATTAAGCAGAAAATAAAACAAAACCAGACAAACCCTACACTCAACGGAGATAGGCTTATGCAGAACAACTGTATGATGTATCAGGTAACATCATTATGTCCTCTGCTGTCATTTTAAATTTTGACACAATGACTTTCCTGAGTTTCTTACTATACCACGAAGATGTATTTGACAGTGACACAAATGAGCTACCACTATAGGCAGGCTCACAGCCAGGCAAATTTATAAATCACTTCACCTTTCAAATATTCATGCTGAGGACAACAATCTCAGAAAAGATACCAAAATGGTTATTGTGACACCAGTTTCCACATGGAGTCACCTCACAAACCACAGAAAGTCTTTATCTTAAGGAGAATTCCCCTCTCACTGTTTCTCTCTCCACGGAATGCAAATAAATAAGCCCATCCCAGATGCCCGTAACCACACCGTGATGGAGGCTCTGCAGCGTAGGGTTTGACCATGCAGAAGAGGTGTTGTTCTGAATGAGGAAACGAGAGGCCGTACGGCTGAGGTCAGCTCCTGGCTCCAGCAGAAGTCAGTGTGGTGCTGGAGGGGCAGTCTTATCCCAGAGCTCATAAGAAAACTTTGTCACTACTGTAATTTACATCTGGCTTCAATTTTTCCTGTGAAGCTATTCTTGTCACCAATGAAGTATTATAATACTACTGAATTATTCCTATTCTAAGTCATCCAAGAAAATGGATTATACTGTGACTGTTTCCTGGTGGCCAGTTATGCTAACTTGATGGTTTCTTCAAACCAATTCGGCAGCACAGATAGCTGGGAAGTAAGAAGCAAAATAACGTCTTAAGTGTGAAATGAAATAGTCTATCACAGACAGTCATCTGCCAACATTAACAAGCAAAATGAGAGAATATAATATTTTTTATTTCAAAGAGGAGAGAAACTGAACAATCACAGACAATACTTTGATAAGAAGCCACCTGAGATCCAGATAAAAGAACCTATTTCATATGTATTTACAAACCCTCAAAAATTTAAATGGGGTGTTCATGTTTAAGTACCCCAGTGAACAAGAATTAAGCATTTCAGGTACTTGGAGGGATTGCAATATTCCTTGTGTATGTAATGCCTGCAACACTTTGATCTTGCCAGGCTTGTAGACCGAATTCTCTGTGGCTAGCAGGAGGATGCATGTGATCAAGGACTCACAGTCATAAACATGGACTCCTTATGTCATCTTAGAAGCCATCTTATTCATAGATTGGCAACAGACTTGCCCATTCTTTCATTAATTAATGTCCAACCCTGATATCATAGGAATTGTATATGTTTATGTACAATATACTTGACCTATTGTATTCTGAATAAAAACTCTCAAATATCATGGCTATATTATACAGGAATTACTATGAAATGGCTTACCAAAAGGGAACACCTGTGGGACTGCTCACCTAAACACCTAAATAGCTATTTTCAGAACTCAGTTTTAATGTGTAAATGGAATTATTGGTCTTACATTTATGAGACTTGGGATTTTTAGTTATACGTGATGTTTACAGAGTTTTCATCAACAGTAATGTGCATTTGTATAAGCTCTGAATAGAACTGAGAACTGCATGTTTCCCCAAAAAGGTTCATGTGGAGCTTCCTTTTTATATCTGCAGAATACAGACTTTCAGACAAATGTATATATTCTGTGCCCCCAGAACATAAAATGACCTCCCAGCACCAACTACACAATCAGTGTTTCAAGTTTGGGGAACACTGCTGATCCCTGTCATGCAATTCTGGAGATGAAAAGTCATTCAGTTATTTGTCAGGCAGCAAATGACTAAAAGGCATAAGAGACTCACAAGGAGAAAGACGACAATAGCTCTAATTTCAGCAAAGCATAACAAATAAAAGCCAAACTGATACTTTTTGAATATAATACAAGCAAAGGTGAAAAGCACCTTCCAGCTAGAGTTGTAACGATATGCTAAGCCTTGGAAAGTTCCTTTATTTATTTATATATTTTTCATTCTCTAGAGCTTGTACAGAGTGCAAAGGAGCATGGTGTTAAAGATATCTGACCAAGATGTAAGTGAATTGCTATAAGCTAGGTAGACATACCAGCTTGTATCCTAAAAAAAAGCACAGAATAACCTCATCTCAGAATAGCTGAAAAGAGGCCAGGGTTTGAGCAAAGCTGAAGCACTACAACATCTAGGTAATGAGTTGGCTTTCTCAGCAGTAATTCAGGGATCTCTTCATTACTACCTGCGTGGTTTGAGACCTGTCAGTCTTTGTGATCACTCAGTGCTGGTTCTGGTCATTATGCAACAGAAATAAATAAAATTCATACACCTAAAGCCCAGTCTATGCTTAACTGCTTTGCTTCACTTTGTAAATTATCCCAAGATGTGTTAAGTACCAAAGTCAGAATAGAATTGGTATTTTTTAAAAAGAAGCATAATAAAAAGGAATCATTTTCTGGAGTAATTTAGGTTTCCACTTCTGTGGCATGTTTGTCAGGATGTTAAATATCTGCCTCTAGTAAAACTGCATAAGCATATGGAAAATCTATTATCTTGACCCACATGGAAAAGCAAGAAGCACATGAATTTATGTATATTTGAATTATCATCTGAAAACATGGCTCTGTGTTTCCCTCAAAATGAGTCAATTTGACACACTACAAAAAAAGGGACAACATAAAACCAATTTTGTTTCTAATTTTAAGAGCATTTCTACTTTGTTACACAGATCCATCTAAGTAATTTATTATCTGAATCACCTACTAAAATGAGTATAGTTCTGATTGCCTCTTATACTTGTAGCAAAGGTCCCTTTCAGGGAAAAGGTTGAAACTGCCTGCTCCACTACATATTATTTTACAATTACCCAACTAATGTCAAATACACAGTATACTTTTAGCAATTGAATTAACTGTGTTTCCAAGCAGAGAAGTATTTTGGCACCCAGCTGTGTGGTGCAGTTGACATCCTGGACGGTATGGATGCCATTCAGAGGGACCTGGACAGGCTTGAGAGGTGGGCCCGTGTGAACCTCAGGAAGTTCAACAAGGCCAAGTGCAAGGTCCTGTGCATGGGCTGGAGCAATCCCATGCACAAATGCAGGCTGGGCAGAGAATGGATTGAGAACAGCCCTGAGGAGAAGGACTTGGGAGTACTGGTAGACGAGAAGCTCAACATGAGCCGGTAATGTGCGCCTGCAGCCCAGAAAGCCAACCTGGGCTGCATCAAAAGAAGCGTGGCCTGCAGGTCAAGGGAGGTGATTCTGCCCCTCTACTCTGCTCTTGTGAGACCCCACCTGGGGTACTGCATCCAGCTCTGGAGCCCTCAGCACAGGAAAGACATGCACCTGTTGGAGTGGGTCCAGAGGAGGGCCACAAAAATGATCAGAGGGATGGAACACCTCTCCTATGAGGAAAGGCTGAGAGAGTTGGGGTTGTTCAGCCTGCAGAAGAGAAGGATCCGGGGAGACCTTATAGCAGTCTTCCAGTACCTAAAGGGGGCCTACAGGAAAGATGGGAAGGGGCTCTTTATCAGGGAGTGTAGCGATAGGACGAGGGGTCACGGTTTTAAATTGAAAGAGGGTAGATTTACACTAGATATTAGGAAGAATGCTTTACTGTGAGGGTGGTGAGACAATGGAATAGGTTGCGCAGAGAAGCTGTGGATGCCCCATCCCTGGAAGTGTTCAAGGTCAGGCTGGATAAGGCTTGGAGTAACCTGGTCTAGTGGAAGGTGTCCCTGGCCATGGTAGGGGGGGTGGAACTAGATGATCTTTAAGTTGGCTTCCTACCAAACGATTCTATGATATGATGAAGTCTGTCCCTTTCTTTCTCCATTTCTCAGAATGTGTATTCTGTTTCACTACTTCCATACTTTACAAGTTTCACTCTTCAGCTAAATTTAATCTTAACTCTGAAGTATTAAAATGCTTAACAGTTTTAAAGAATTAAAACATTCACGTACCATTTTATCTTGAAGGCGTTTAACTTTACTGTCAGTAACACACACGAGTAGAGATTTTCCAAGGACTCTTTGGTGACTATGTCTCTTTGCTGCCAGTTTTGCACAAGGCATTTTACCAGTTGGACACTGGCACACCTGACATAGCCTTTTTTGAACCATGTTACATGTAGAATACGCTTGCTCTTTTACCTCCAAAAATACTTAAGAACAAAACAAAATAAAACTATTTACAGGAAGCTTTGAAAACCATCAAAGAATAGAAATGAACCTATATCTAAAACCTTTTTCCTTTTCTCCTTTATATTCCAGCTTTGCCTTCTCTTTGCACCTGCTGCAGACACTGCACACGGACTATTTGCATGGTTGGAAACCATTCACGATTTGCTGGGTAAAACCAAAGTCTTACTATGAATAAAAATGTTAATGGGGTAACATTAGTTACCAATGTGAGCTAAGAAGCTACAAAAGCCATTTCTTAGCGTTTGAACTCATCTTTTCAGCATTCTTACTTATATCCTTCCAAACTGGACCTAAATTATAGCTAGGGTTACTAACAATCCTTATAAATATATTTCATAGAGCTCTGCGTAGGATAAATCATTTGCCTTGTTTAATTTTAATAGAAAACAGGAAAACCATATATTCAAAATCAAACCAGTAACATTATGCAGAATAATACAAAAAAAAGCAACATCAACTGAAATAAACAAATTAAATCGCCTCTTTAAAACAGTTTTACGTACCATGAGTAAATGTAGGATAAGCATTTGAATATTTTTTCTATCTTTAAAAAAACACAACTCCATCTAATAATTTGCTTCTGTTGATCAAGAAATTACTTTGACATTGCAAAGACAGTTGAGAATTCACCATCAAACAAGAGTCTGCAAGAGTATGCGGCCTTACCTTCACCTGCATACGCCAGAATGGAGCGGGCACGCATCTGCTTCCCTTCTGTGGTTTTGCCGGAGCAGGTGTGTGAGCAGGAGGACCATGCGGACCACATGCTGAGCACACAGTCCTTTGGGCATGGAGCTTCGCAGACAACCGGGATCGGGTAGATAGCATCTCTACACAGCTGTCTGTCAACCTCTTCTCCTGGGAAAGAAAAAGCCAGTAGCAGTCTATCATTTGTTAAATTAACTTAGAATGAGCAATCTAGTCCAGATGGGCACACAAATAAATTAGATTCTGTTCTACTATATAAACAAGGTAAATAGATTTTTTATTAAAATGACTTGTCTTCTCTGCCTTGATTCTAGAAGAACATGCTTAAACCTAGTTTAATTTGATATTTTGCTGAAGTGAATGCCAGCCTGGGTGGTCTTTAAGCTTTCATTTTGTTAATACATATTTGATTCCACAGAAAATCCTAATGTGAATAACAGAGTATATAATACACCTATAGAAAACCATATACACAGAAATGCACATACATTAATCATCTAGTCTTCATCCATGTTTGGGGGAGAAGGGGAAAAGTATCCTAACTTCCAGCTCAGCCAGTTTTACAACCCACAATTCATTCTCTGAATTGCAGCTATGAATCAAAAAATGAAGAGTGTTGCAGTCAGCTGCAGAGTGTCTTGTTTGGTTAGAAAGATGTTCATTTGTTAGCCAAACCAGTAACACATCACTCTTTGTGTCATGGAAGTATAAAAAGCTCTATGCATTTGCACTCTGTCACATCAATGTACACATTTCGTTATAATAAAAAAATCCAGGCTGGTATAAATTGTTTAATGAAATACTGCTAGTGTTAAAGTAGCAGGGCTGCTATTGTTTTCAGTAAGGAAATCATGGGAGCACTGTGCCTGAGATTTGTCTGAATAGCACCCTAATCACAAAGTGGTTAGTTTTGTAAGGTGACATATGATTTCCTGATCAAATCCATTATTATCCATTAAGTGAGGAATGAACAAATGATCACATATTCAGAGGTCAATAAGTCTCACTGGCAGTGACAAAAGCCTTAGGATAAATCTTTACTTTCGAGCAGATGATGGAAAAGAATGAAGAATGCAGAGGTTTGGAGTCACTGCTTTAGAGTTATAGCCTTGTTATCATACAAACCAATTACAGAAAGTTCTTGCAAAGAAAAGCAACAGGAACTGAGCAGTAGCCCAATTTGTAATGCCAGTAACAAGAAACCGTGAAAAAGTTACATCTAAGAGCACACTGGACTCCCGAAGCTATGTTAATCACATACAATCAAGGCATGGAAAGAGCCAGTCTCATTCATAAACATGAAACTATTTTTTTTAAGTTTTCTGAAAAGCATAATATTTTAAAAGCATCTGAATAACTTCTGTGTTATATGATCCTCGCTGTACCTTCATAAAACCTTCTGTTGAATTATGATTCATCTACTGAGATGTTATTGAAGCATACGGGACCTCAATAGGACTGAACAGGAGTGTCTATAGCATTCCACTCGCTATGACCCACCATGTCAACCCTTTTGTTTTAACAGCTAATGTCAACAAAACAGTATCTCATCAAGATCTGCAATGAAAATAAGTTTTCAATACAACAAAACATTTGTTAGAAATAATCATTAAGTACCCTATAATTTAATGATAAAGATGTCAGCCAGTGTTAATAACCACCACCTGGACTCTGAAAAGCTAATTTAGTGAGCATTGTGAATGATGTAAATGAAGCCAAAGATCTATAAACACTGCTTTACCCAAGCCTCAAATTAGGCTTTTATTGCTTAATAGGACAATAATAAAATGAATCAAACATTAATCCAACCAGAAACTGCATTTTTGTCATTCAAGGTTTACAGAGTCTTAAAACCTCTCAAATAAGAATCTCTGATACACTGAGTTCCTGAAAATAGGAGGTTCTTTAGTACTAGTGACATATCATGAGTCCCAGAACTATTAATGACCAAATTCTTTATAAAAAGAGGAAAAGATGAGGGCCATCCATACAATATTATATCCCTTTAACCAGTGTCAAATATTTTATTCATACAGAATCTTTAGGCACAATAGAATTGCAAACATCAATCTTCCTTGGCTCTGCAAACTAGGAGAAGCCCTGCAGCTCATGCTTTTAAAATAGCCTAAAGTAGTCATAACATCTGAATTATAAAGACCTCTGAGATCAAGTCAGTCTCAATAGTTGTATTTTCCCATATTAAAAACACAAATTTAAGCTCTGCCAAAGGCTTCATAGATCTCCCACATCAAGTTCTGCTTCCCTCACTGGACTCAATCTTTGCATCAATTGCTCCTTCTCTGGTACCACAGGTCATCACGTCCCGACACCAATGCAGGAGGGATTCCTGCCTGCATTGTCAGAACTGCATGTGTTCGGGTTGAAGGACAAGACCAAGGAGCAGACTGCAAACTTCTTTCCCAAAGAATAGGAAAAAAAAGCTAGAAAAGGGGTGAGCCTTACTCTCAAATGGTTCCATCGACAGGTAAGACTCAATGAGGTAAACTGCTGGGATACTTTCACACTTCGCAAGAAGTACTACTATTACAATAAAGTATGGTATAGTGTAAACATACAATACTATATCAAGCTTATTTATCACCTGCCAACAAAGGTGGTGCTAACTTGATATTCAAGCTAAATTTGGGGTCACAATGAGAAATTGTGTTAGTTTCAGTCTGAGTTTATATTTCAGGAAAAAAAAAAAAAAAAGCCTTCACTCTCTCCCAGAATCAAAGCCCTCTTTTATCCTTTATTTTTACAGAGAAAATATTCTCAAAATATGTGTCTTCCATATTAGCATTTAGGTTTCGTCAACTGTCCAATTCTTATCTGATGAATTCAATAGCATAGATATGCAGTTGGAAGGAATGTTTTATAATGGGTCCTTCTTATCTTTGGGGAGATATTTTATTTAGACTAAATTGTTTCTGACATTTCACTAATGATTTTATAAACAACTTGACCTTTGTTGTCTTCCTCTTTAAAGTGCATAGTGTAGTCAACTACCAGAAACCACTCAACCATGTGCTGGGAACAATGCCAATGTAGAGACTAAAGCTACTTAGAAAAAGTCCCATTTGATAAAGTTTGGCATGTGTCATCTAATATTTTATTTTAATTTTATAGATACACATTGATCTTGCACAAGAGTCTAAGACAGAACTCCAAAAAAACGAGTCAAGGGTCCCTGCCCTGAATTATTTATATGCTAAGCAACAGAATGACAAAAAGTAAAAACCAGAAGGATGAAAACAGAATATGAAATTTCCATCAAGAAAACTCTTCACCATTTATCAGTTGATTTGTCCATTAAAATCTGGAATCTAGCAATAATCCATATTCAGAAACAGGGCCCATGTGGTTGAATGATATTTCTCTCATGCAATGGATACACATTTTGAGATAAATTATCCAAAATGCACTAAAGGGAGTGACTGCAAGTAGAAATCACAGAATGGTAGGGGTTGGAAGGGACCTCTGGAGATCATCTAGTCCAACCCCCTCTGCCAAAGCAGGATCACCTACAGCAGGTTGAAAAGGAATGTATCCAGGCGGGTTTTAAGTATCTCCAGCGAAGGAGACTCCACAACCTCTCTGGGCAGCCTGTTCCAGTGCTCTGTCACCCTCAAAGTAAAGAAGTTTTTCCTCATCTTCAGATGGAATTTCCTGTGTTCCATTTTGTGCCCATCACCCCTTGTCCTGTTGCAGGGCACCACTGAAAAGAGTCTGGCCCCATCCTCTTGACACCCACCCTTTAGATATTTATAAGCATTGATGAGATGCCCTCTCAGTCTTCTCCAGGCTAAACAGACCCAGGTCTCTCAGCCTTTCCTCATGAGAGAGAATGCTCCAACCCCTTGACCATCTTCATAGCCCTCCGCTGGACTCTGCGATAGTTCCTTGTCTTTCTTGAACTGGGGAGCCCAGAACTGGACACAGTACTCCAGATGTGGCCTCACCAAGGCACAGTAGAGGCAGAGGATGACCCTCCTTGACCTGCTGGCCATGCTCTTTTTAATGCACCCCAGGAGGCCATTGGCCTTCTTGGCCACAAAGGCACATTGCTGGCTCGTGGTCAACTTGTTGTCCACCAGGACCCCCTCGTCCCTCTCTGCAGAGCTGCTCTCCAGCAGGTTAACCCCTAAACTGTACTGGTGCATGGGGTTATTCCTCCCTAGGTACAGGACCCTACCCTTGCCCTTGTTGAACTTCATTGGTTTCCTCCCTGCCTAACACTCTAGCCTGTTGTACAGGTCTTGCTGTATGGTGGCACAGCTTTCTGGTGTGTCAGCCACTCCTCCCAGTTTGGTGTCATCAGCAAACTTGCTGCGGGTACACTCTGTCCCAGTATCCAGTACTGACCCCTGGGGAACAATGCTAGTTATGGTCTTCCAACTAGACTCTGCGCCACTGATCACAACCCTCTGAGCTCTGCCACTCAGCCCGTTCTCAATCCACCCCACTGTCCACTCAGCTAACCCACCCTCCTAAGCTTACCTATGAGGATATTATGGGAGACAGTGTCAAAAGCCTTGCAGAAGTCGAGGCAGACAACATCCACTGCTCTCCCCTCCTCTACCCAGTCAGTCATGCCATCACAGAAGGCTGTCAGATTGGTAAAGCATGATTTCCCCTTGGTGAATCCATGTTGATCACATGACAGGAGGCTAAAGAAGTTTTCTTTTTCAAGGACTTAAAATGTCAAAAACTCTTTAAACCTTTGTTGGGATTTTTACAGACTTGTACCATCAGTAACGACCTCCGAGGAGATAGCCCTTCAAATCCAGACAATCAGCAAAGTGAGTCACTACATTAAAACCTCCTTGTGGCCGCCTTCTTGGTGTGAAAAACTTCTAGTGTGTGTGCACACACCAGAATCACTAGTGAACTACTGAACCATTTAATTACTTTAAAACAAATAAACAAACAAACCCCACCCCACCCCCCTACTGAATAGGCACATTTTTACAGATTAGAAAGGCAGCTTGTGAACAGCATGCAGGAGGAGCTGGCTAACTGTTCATAAGTATCAGAGTGTATTCATATCACCATTTTTGTTTTATTACATTCACAAAGCAGATATGGTGTCCATGAAAATTTGGTCTAGATGCTAAACGTTGGGATAAACTGCAGAAGACCTATGTTCTGTGTTTAATGTAGCCGAATCATGTCACTCCTTCGTGGTTTTGTTTACTCATCTGTAAAATGTGTCTGATACTTAAGTTTCTTGTAAAATGCTTTAATAGCTTTCCAATGGGAAGCATTCCCAGAGCTGGTATCACTAGAGAGACATGGCAAGGAAACCCTCTTGCTTATTGTGCATCTTTTAACATGATGCATGCTTCAGTGCACAGTAAAAAAATGCTGTCAAATTCTGACCTGTAGTAAATGGAAAGGCAAGCGCTTAACAGAGGGCAAAATTGTTTTAAAGACTTAAAATGAACAGTAAAATCACTGCAAGATTCAACGAGGCATAGAAAACAACTTAAAAAAAACCAACATAAAATAAAAATGCTGCTGGGGTCCTACGAAATAAGGCAATGAACTTGGTCTCAGTCCTGTACCTGGAAACCAGCTATAGAGTCTGAAAGGCTGAACTATAACCTGATACAAACTAAGTAAAAAATTGACAATAAAATCACAATAAGTGGGAACAAATCAAGAGAGTGCTTTAAACATTACTATTGACCAGGACAGGAATAGCACAGAGTGGTCAAACAAATAATGCAGTTATATTTTAAAGTTCATAAAACAAGTAATGACAGCAACTAAGCCTAAATGCTAAAACTGCAGACTTCAGACTCTGTACTGCTTAGTTGGATGTGTTCCAATTTACTAGCATATCTGCAACTCTAAGAAAAAAAAAGGCTCAGTTACACCCATATCTTATTTTTGTGGCTCCTGGTAGCCACGTATGATAGTCTGTTTTTAAGTACAGCAGACCACAGGAAACTACATTCAAGTATCATTCAAGTGTTTTTTAAGCCTGCACATTTAAAATGATGATGTAAAAATACAAAAGGATGTAAAAGACTGACAGTTCAAAGCACATCTGGATGTACTCGTTATACATATATACATAAGGTATATGCTGGAACCAGGTCAACTGTGTTGTATGCATGGGACTATATCAGTCACCGGCATCGTTTGCTCGGCTGATATCTCTCTTACCAGCTTTCTTGTCTTGACAGTGAAGCAGAAAAGGAGGCACATAATGTGTCATCCATTGGAAAACTACTGGGCACATGAAATACTTGGTAAGACACCCCAGAGCCCAATTTTTAAAGTGTTCTCTGTGGGTGAAGAAGGCCTTGTTCTAATTCAATTACCTTCACTAATGTCTCTAAGCATAAAGGCTGCAGGAAAAAAATGCAGTTAGTTCACACGATGTTAAAATCTGTGAGCTGTGCTGGTTGCCATTTACTGTTTCCTTCCTTCCCTGTGCAGAAAAATAGTCAACAGGAAAGTATTGCACTGCCTCCTGTATGGATTATAAAGGCTGAAATGGCCAATGGGCGTGTTCTTTACCTTGAATTCCCATGGGGTTTCCCACCTGCATTCCTCCCACACGAGGACCTCTACTTGTCCTTACGCTGGCTCCCTTGTCAGCCTTTGAGTGTGTTGAATGACCTCCTCAGAGTGGCTGAGAAATCAGTGCTGCTGTGTGGACTCTGCCCATCAAGAGCAAAACACGCCTCTCTCTATTCAAAACCCAGGTCTGTGGTATGTGCTTGGTCCTGTTTTTCATTCAGAAATGACTTTAACCACTCTCTGTACCTAAAGCTAGTAAAGCATATGCTTCTCCACCAAAAAGTCTGTGCACGCTACTATTTTACAATTTTTGTATTATCCCTGTAGATATACGAAGATAGCTTGACTAGATTAAATGAAATTAAAATTATCACAAAACCATACATTTTTCAGATGTTAGGACACCTTATATCTGCTAATAAGCAGATAGTAATCAAACACCAGGATAAACTGACATTATCATTTTCATTTCTAATACTATTCCATTTCTTTCACACCACTAAGCAATTACCAGTCAGTCCCCAAAGTTCACCACAAAAGGAAAAATCCTGCCTGCCTAGCAGGAACTGTCACAGCAAATTACCTTTTCCTTCCAAACCACAGTGCTGCAGCAGTTGTGTGAATTTCTCTTTTTTTCAGTGACAAGAAGAGGTAGAGAACTATGTTGTGAACTATGCATAGCAAAAAGTGGAGACCAATAATATTTTCACTCAACTTCTGTCCTTTTGCATCACCAGGCTCTTGCGACCTGTCTTCCTCAAACCTCCTTACCTTGCTTCAACTTTAGCAGAACTGCTGATTGGAAATTCAGTCTCATACTGTGACTGACTTTTTTTTTTGCCAATCCTTTTTGCTTTGTTATTTGGTTGTGTGTTGTTTTTCTTTTCTTATACAAGAGGAACTCTCTGAGGAAAGCTGTCTTTCTCATAGCACGTCTCTAATTAAAATGCATACACAACTGCAAAGGGCTGACCCAGATTTTTCAGTAGGGGGAATTTAGAAGTTAATCTCTGAAAACCTAATCAAATAAACCACAGAAACTGGAAACAATAATATTTACATGCAATTCATCATTTACCATCTTGTTTAGCCTGACAATCTTAAGAGTATTTAGAGGAATAAAAACCAGCACATACAAAGTATCTGATTGACAGACCAATTTTTGCTCTTGAATCAGTTCAATACTTGTATATAACACATACTTTGATAGACATTAGGAAACTTTAAATGTTTTATTAATCCCAGCAGCCTTCATAGCATCTTGACAGTGTTTATTCGTAACTGCTCCGAAGATAAAGGCTGTCAGCGTAAGCTTTAATGTTAGTAAAATGGCAGTGTCCTTGAAAACAGTAGCAAAGCTATGTTACCTTGTCTGCATTATTTTCTGTTCTAGTTCCTGAATGACCAGCTAGTAAAAAAATATCTCTGCATGAGGTAGATTGATAAATTTTCAACATTTTGAATAATTTTTAACTTCTCTAATTATGGAACATAAAGCAACATTAACCTACAATTTATATTCTCAATATATTCTACTTCAGTGGCTCCCAAGTTTTTCAGCAAACACCATGTGAAAAGATGGTGCATTTTTCCCTTGTATTATTTTTAATCAAGTGAAGTTTTTGCATTCATTTCTAATGCTTAGGTGCCTAGCTGGTAGCTCCAAGTGTTAAATCAGTTGCTAATTCCCTAATCACATGCCTCTCTCTCAATTGCTTTTGCTAAGTAGCATCTGCATTTAATTAAGTACATCTTAATTAGTTGATGGTTAATATTCGTGAAGTCATTTTCTTCTAAGAAGCCTAAGTAGAAATGGCACTGATTTCAATGAAGACAAATACACTAGTTTCTCACATCTGTTCATTATGCAAAAATGAAAGATAGTTGGTCTAATAGTTTAATGATATGAAAACACTGTAGGAATGTAAACTGATTTGGAGATTTGTGTGTGAAAATTTACTGTGGTTTTGGCTTCAATGTAGACTTTCAAATGGTATCATACAGCCTATTACTTACCAAAAGAAAAATGATAAACATGATATCTTGGCCACTTACTCAAAAAAAATCATGATTCTCATAATATACGGATGATTTTTTTTTAAATGAGAAACTTGCTAGCACAAGCACATACACCTTCATCTTATTTACACTTTTACCATGACTGCACACACAAAACAGTGACATATAGAAAAGGCCACTGACTACTCCCCTTTCACTATGCAAATACTGGAAGACATTAATACCTTTTAAAATACAATCCTAAATTTAAAAATGTGGGTTTGGCTTTTTTTTTTTTAAACTAAAAATTTGCAATGAAAAATTACTGATGATTGCAGGAACAAATACTACACAAAAGGAAAATAGCTGGAGCTTAGAAACCCACCATATCCAGTGTTTGTCAAATCAAAGATAATAGCATGTCAACATACTTAAGCAAAAATCGTGATCTTTTTAAGATTTTCTATTCCTTTAAGAGATGAAACACCACATTTCACAAGCAATAACTTCTTCTCGATGACTATGTGCAATTTTCCTCATGTGTTCACCTTATGGGAAAAGAAATTCTGACGAGTGGGAAGACAGTGGCTTCAAGAACTCCTACATTCCTGCAGAAATCTAATTCCAACCATAGTGCCTGAGTGCTTCTGCTCCTCCTCTGTAACCAAACCAGCAAATGCGACTACTACACCTCAGCTACAGCTTAAAGAGTAGCATGTGTTTGCTAACCTTCCCCTCAACACAGCATATCAGCAGCTATGTAGAAAGAATGCAGAAGTAAGTAATCCCCTGTGAGTGGTTTATAGGAAACCTAAAGGATGGGAAAGGCATTTTCCTACAGAGGTAAGACAGATCTGGTTTCAAAACTTCTTCCCTGTCCTTAAGCTCACCCAAAGTTTCAGTCATGCAAATTTCAAGAAAAGTGAGTCACTGCTAAGAAATCCAGTTCAGTATTCCTTAATGCATCAGGTAAAGGTAAAGCTTTGCACCATCTACAAAACAGTTACAGAAATTATCAAACCTAAAGTAACACTCCTTGCTTTGCTATAATGACAGCAATAAAGGGACAACTCTGAAAGAAAAATGAACACATTTTAAAGACGTATATTTGCTTCTAAAACTGATTCAGATGGGAAACAACTTTGGATGTTCTTTGGACATAACTGGTTAAAAATAATGAACTCACACCTTCAGATATGATATTAATGCTTCCAGTAATCTCATTAATCTCAGTTTTCACGTCCGGTAATAGAAGAACATATGTACCTCTATTTATATTAGAGTCATCTATCACGATTACAGTCATGTAGATACAGCCTAAATTTGACAGAGGAAAATACAAACAGGGAAAGGAATAGTATTTCTTCATCCAAATAATATTTTTTTTCAACGTAAAATGCAGTGTAATCTGTCACATATGTAGGAAGGCCAGATGAAACAACAGTATGAAAAAATAATATTCCATAACTATGTTAACTCAGAAATACACAGTAGCCTGAGTTATTTGTCTGGGGAAAAAAAAAACACCTCATTTTTTTCCACTGAAGTGCAAAGTTCTTTTTTATACTTGAATTCTTTACTCTGTGAGAATAAGAAAAGTGGAAGAAACTGTTCTGCTCTCTTTGTCATCTTAACAAGAAGAACATTTTGTGGTATTCACTTTCAAACTTTACCTCTTATTCCTTTATACCCTCTCTTATTTTTCACTATTCTCTTCTAGATTTACTTGGTTTGAAAAATTAAATTACATACATTTCACCCAGAAAATATGGAAAAAAGTTTTCCAATTCTCCCTGTATTTATTTACATGATTTTGTAAGTGGTAGCCACGGTGTAAGTTCCCCCAAGCATACAGCAATCACCTGGCTACATGTGAAGCTCCCAATTAAAAAAAAAATAAAATTATATACATGAGGTCAGTTCCTTCACTATACACACAGAGGCACCCAGAGGGCGTCTTACAGCACCAGCTGTGGCTTAAAAAGTAACACAGCCTTTTTATCTCCAGCACAACAGTCTAAGTTATTGAGTACATATTTTGTCTTATGCATGAAAGACCAATGGAAAATTCTTGCAGATGATGCCGTCTTCGAATTTTCATGACTTCTGATGCCACTGAATATCCACCAGCATGAAAGAGGCTGTATCTGAATATTGGTGATGCAAGTATCACTGAAAAAGACTGATCTAAATAGGAATACTGAAGAATTAATCCAAATTAATTAAAATGGGACTTTGAAGGAGATTAGTTAAACTCTATTAACATTTGGTATAGCTCTCCTTATTCAGAATGAAAGAGAAAATTCTTAACGGATAGAATTAAGGCCACCTTAATTCTGAATAAGAAGATTCACATACAGGTTTAATATAGTTTAACTACTATTATTTTTGCAGTTAACTTGGATCCACTTTCCTAAGTGCCTCCATGCAGACAAGATAAATTAAACAAAAACTGAAACATGATATGCCTTTAGCCGGAAATCTGCTATGCTTTAACTTCGTGCCATAGTAGACTTGTACCACAGGAATAGTAGTCCAATATTTCTAATAAGGAGCCCAGCAGAGTACCTAACCACAGGAGTAAGATTTCCCTACTACT
This sequence comes from Ibidorhyncha struthersii, assembly GCA_013398815.1. Classification (NCBI taxonomy): domain Eukaryota; kingdom Metazoa; phylum Chordata; class Aves; order Charadriiformes; family Charadriidae; genus Ibidorhyncha; species Ibidorhyncha struthersii. The sequence goes on from VZSZ01007640.1 coordinate 399,100, forward strand.
TGACAGGTAGTTGAAGCATTTTCATGGTTCATTTGCTAATGTAGTCTTACTGAGAATGATAAGGAACAGAGAATACAAGTGTATTGATCATAACCAAGCGCAGTTGCCTTCTAGTGTCAAATAAGCCAATCAAACGTCATCTTGATATGAAAGAAAAAGTAAGTTTGATGACAGACTATGTTCCTATTGAGAATAAAATCAATATTAGTCACGGGATGAAGTAGGATCAATACGTCAGACCAATAGGCCATTTCAAGCAGAACGGGGAAAAGAGGGGAAAAGTGCTGACAGAGCTATATGGAAACAAGAAGACACGGTGCGAATCTGGAGGGTGAGATCACTTGAAAAATCACAGTTTATTTCAAAGAACACTTGACAAAAGCACCAGCTCACCTTAAAAAGATATTGCTGATCCCAAGATCAACTGGACATTCTCATAAACTTTTCCCAATCAAGCCACAATTTATTCAGTGATAGAAAGATATAAAAGCATGACTTCAAAAATAAAACAAAAAGATATTTTCTCCATTTTTTTGATAAAAAGTCACAGAATCTATTGTGTTTGACAGTGAAAAAAACATTTGACAGAATTTAGAAATATTTCTAGTGTAATTTTGAACATTGGTAACAGCAGGATTTAAAAAATATGGATTTGAAAATGCAACGTGTATCTATTTTAGCATTGAACTATATCTATTTGTTTATTTAGAAAATGAATTTTTATTAATCACTGGGAATTATATTACTGTTTTCTCACTACTGGGTATTCTCACCAAATTTTTAACTCATCAGATATGGACAAGTAGAGTGTTGTTTAAAAACCTTTAAAAAGGTTTCACAAGTATTTATTGTAACTATTTTAGACATCTCCCCTCCACTCCAATAAGCAAAAAATTAAGTAGAGAACAAGTCCTTGAAGGGCAACAGAATGTCAGTGATTTCAAACAAGTTTTATTAGAAATGGTAATTCCGATGTGCTGATCTGGACTAGAATAACATTCAGGAATATGAGCTAGGAATAGAAGCATAAAAAGGAAATAATAGGCAAGACTACAAAAACAGTTGCATGAAAACAACGTGACAGCTCCACTAACATCAGCAGAATGGCAGTCCTTGCCACACTCAATCTTTTCAACAATTCCCTACACTGAGGTACTAATCAGCATATTTTAAACAGCTGCCTTAAATGGCCTGGTTTTCAAGAAACACTAAATATCTGTAACTTTCCTGAACTTCAAGCTTCTCATTTTCTGCATAAATATGAGTTTTGGAGGATAACCTTATAAATTTAAGCTCAGTAGTTCACAATGTTGCTTAATAAATTGATTCATACATACTCCAGCACTGCAGTTTCATCACTAAGTATTTTGCTAGAATTTGGCCAACAACATTTTAATGTTATTCCTCTCTCTAATGCAAGAGCATAACCTACAGCTGAAGAGAATGACTAATGGCATGCAGCTGACAGAATAATAAATGAATTTTTCAGTTTCTCAATTATCTAATATTTCACTACTATAAAGTGAATTTGCAGCAAGTTTACAATTACACATTCATAAATATCTGCGATACCTCTTGCCACACAAATATACCTGTAACTCAAAAGGGGTTTTAAGAGGATAAGAAAAATTATTTTTTATAGTAAAACATGATTGCAAACATTTTCTTTGCATTATTCATCCAGCTGCAGCTAGTAAAGAGTTGTCACTCTATATGTAATCTGACAGCTCGGTTCAATCACAGTTAAAACACAGGACCCAAGAGGTGTAAAAGAGATCACTGCTGTCATGTTTACACATTTCTGAGAAACAGTTTTATAATTAATTTCATGGACGCTTCTGTCCATGTCCTACTACTGGCAGATAAAATGCAGTCTTTGGAGAACATCTTTTTATCCATCTTGCAATGAATATCTTATCATTACAAGTCGAAGGCACAGCATGCCTTTAGGGAGCTCAGACTGTGAATTAATCTTGTCTTTTGGAAACATTTTCATATCTGATTCCTCTCTAGAAGACTAAAACTAACCCATCCTTTTGACTTTTCCTTTTTCCCAGCCTTTCAGTATGTGGATTCAGAGAAAGAGCTCTCACTAAAGCACCCAGAGGTAAATACCACTACATTTTATAAACCTATTCTAAATTAAGGAAATACAGTAACATTGTCACACAACAAAACCAAAAGCAGCAGGAACACATCTGCTAGTATAGGGATATTATAACTTTCTACTTTGTTAATAAGTTATACAAGCTAATGTGCTAAAGTCACAGAATTCTGAAAGATTTCGCTGCAGATTTGCACCTGGTCAGAGAAATCAGCTGTACCCTGGAAATAAGGCTCTCTTCCCCTACTAGAAGGACATCACTGTTTTTCTAGAAGCCTCCCACAATATTTAAGAAGCTTCTAGCTAGCATTATTCTTCTCTTTGCGCTCTTAAAAAAAACGAAAATATCCATTCTGAGATATTCAGAACAAGAGATCTGATGTAGCTTCTACTTAATAACTGTTCTCTGAAAACACTAATGCAGCAATTTGCTATTTACAAAATAATATCAGTACCAATAAAGGATGTCTCAAATCAGTAAAATTAAAACCAAACATCTGATGATTCCTAGGGCAAGATTTACATAGCTAATCCATAAATTGCCCCCAAAATTATGTGAGGAAACCAAACAGCAGTAAATGCCAGAATTAAAGTTGCCTTTGTATAATGCAGTTTTATAAATTGAATAATCACATGCTTATTATTTTTCCACTGGGTCCCTTCCTCCTTCAGTTTGCAGATTGGAAGCTCCTTAATGAGTAGATATTTTGTATTTTTAGTTTTATTCTCTTTGTTCAAGGCATGAGCCTATGTTTTATTTACCACACATTAATTAAAAGTGTTATTAAAACAGAATTGGTAATTTTTCTAAGATCTTCCTGTCATGGTTATCAGACACCCCCTAATACATTTATTTTCAGAACACTCAAGATGTGACAGGTCAGTATTATTTGTATTTTGCTGATGCTGAACAAAAGCAGAGCAAAATGAAACCCTGAAGAATGGAACAACTAAGGGTAGTTGTCTCAAAGACAAAGCATTCATTACTACAAAATGCCCAGTTAATCCCCAAAGGAGTTATATCCGTTTCCCAAATAAGTAGCATGTTCTGTGGGGAAAATGTTATGAAGGCACAATTAAATAATTAAAGACTTCCATCTGATACATTCACATAAGGACCAGAAAAACAACCTTAATTTTCTAATGTTTGAGGGCTTGGCTTTGCAACTTAAGATACTTAATTTTGACATAATATTTCTTTCAAATTTTCTAGTTTAAAACAGAAGCCAAACGAAAAATAGTACTTCTGCCATGGGTGTTACACTGACTCTGCACACTTACTGCTCTGCCGGGTGATCTCATGGGATGAAATAAGGAGCAGACTATAACACGCTGCATTTCAGCTCCAGAAGTGATGAATTTCCTTCCCTCTTCCCCTTCTCTGGCTTCTTATCCAGTCTTATTTTCTCCAGACACTAATCCCAGTCTGTCACCTCGCTGTCCCTTTCACCCAGCTGTGCCAAGTTCTCTCCAGCTGCTTGTCAAATCCTCCCTTGGGCTGACCGTCACCACACTAAATCTCTCCCCAAATTCATTCCTAATCTCTGCCACGTAGAGACATAACTTCCTTTGAGTTCTTTACTTGCTCTCAGTAAACTCTCCTGGAGGAAACTGGGGTCAAACCCTACCTTTGACCAGTTGTTAACCTCATTCCTTGGTCAGTACAAGTTTCTTCCTCGTCTGCCATTCCCCGTTTCACCAAATCCTGGGTACAAATCTATTCCTTTCCCTCTGCAACAGATCTGTGGCTCTACGTAGCTGAAACCCTGCCAAAAGCTACCTGCACCCCAAAATCTTGAACAGATCACTGGGAACACTGGAGACACTGGGATCCTCAGTTTTTTGCTCTGATTTGATGTAATCATTGTGGCCAAGTATGGTTTACTCTCAGTTTGAAGTTTTCTTAAGTATTCAGTGGAGACGGTGCTTGTGCAGTGCGCAGGAATTACAAGAATCTCAAAATGACACAGATTATCTAAAGGCTTTTTAAGTTGCCCCTGGAACCGTCATCTTGTGAAATCAAACATTTCTTGGCAGATAAGAGTGGTTTTACATTAATCAGTACTCAACACAAATTATGATCTGAAAGAAAGGTCAGACAATGAGCTGCTTAAAGCTGGAAATACTGAGAAAAAAATTCCTATTTATTCTGGCTCAACGTGACTGGATAATGAAGGTGCTTTAATTGTCACCATTCATCAACACACTAGTTTCACAGCTTTGAAGTTTGATAAGATTTATTAAGAAAATTTATCATTAGTGTGCAGATTGTCAGAAAATAAAGTCCTGTGCAACCTTTTTCTCTTGGATGGAAATCTAATGAGAGGACACTGTCCTAGAACATTTTATCAAAAAGATTAATGATTAGTACTGTTTAATATAATCTTCCAAGAAAGCAGTATTTAATTTATAAATATGTAACATTATTGTTATAGATAGCATTATTAAATGTAACATTCTGAGTATTTTCTGTAAGAATATTTTGAGTATTTTCTGAGTCTGTTCTAGGGAGTTAACACATGACACACAAATCCAAACCCAAAGAAGTTCAACATTGTGTCTGTGTCCTGATTTCAGCTAGGATAGAGTTCATTTTCTTTTTAGTAGCCACTGTGTTTTGGATTTACTATGAGAATAATGCTGATACTAGGTGTTTTAGTTGTTGCTAAGTAATGTATATATTATGTCAAGGACTCTTTCAGCTTCCCATAGAAGCTGAGAGGAAGTATAAACAGGACAAGCTGACCAAAGGAATATTCCACACCATATACGTCATGCTCAGTATATAAATGGGGGTTGGCTGAGAGGTGGGAATCCACAATCACTGCTTGGGACAGGCTGGGTAATCAATCATCGGGTGGTTACAGCAATTTGTGTTGCATCACTTTATTTCGTATATTCTTTTACCATTATTATTTTTATCTTCCATTACTGCCCTGTTAAACAGTTTTTATCTCAACCCACGAGGGTTTTTTTAATCTCTTTTTTCTCCCTCTTCTCCCTACCCTACTGGGGGGAAGGGGCAGGGGGAGCAGGGAGTGAGTGAATGGCTGCGTGGTTCTAGTTGCCAGTTGGCGATAAACCACAAGAGTTTATAAATCCAGTTTTGTAATTCAACTATAAGTCTACAAACACATTTTGTTCTTATTTCGTAACAGCATATTTGAAGTAACAAACGGAAAGATTGTAAAGCATTAAACTGACCATCCTAAAAAATACAAGTGAAGTCTAATCAGGATTGAGCTCCTCCTTTGTAGGCTGCTATGCAAATCAAAACTCATGCATTAAAATCCCCCCTCCTAATTTATCCACTGCTATTACAAGCAGTTCTTGCAATACCCTATTTTTCCATCTGGTTGTGCTATCCAAAACAAAAGCAGGTTTCTAAGAGCATGTATCATATGAAACATATAATTGCAGTCTCTATGTTATATTTCCAAAATATTTTTGCTTCCCACTACAGCAACTTCTAATCCTAGACGTCTGATAAATTTTAAGTACGAGTACACCTTCTCTGCAAAGATGTTATAGTACATTTTAAAAGTAAATATGCCAAAATCCAGCAAACTCATCTGACTAGAGAGCCAAATCATGACCTATGACACAAGAAAACATTTTTAACTTAACTATATTCCTTATGAACATTAATATCTCTGCAGGCATTGTCCAAACCAAGTGCAACTTTGTCTTCAAACATATATGATAAATTGGAAACTAGGGGCTATTGCACTGTCATAAGTGATAATTGTTTATTGCACTACACGGGTGAAACTCTGGTTTTGTTTTACTTATCCCTTTATTGAAATCATCGCATCACATTCCAGACCAACTATAAAAGATGTTAAAAAAGTAAGTGATGTGCTTAAGTCTTACCATATAGTGAAATTACTTCACATTATACAAACACTAAAAGCATCCATTCTTACATGGAATTTAATGGGGCTATGTCAGCTTTCCCAATGCCAAGATAAGAGACAAAAAGGGATTGATACAACATATTAAAATGTGACTTTTATTGACAGAAGAATTATCAATTATCAAGCTTCCTGAGAATTGAAATGGGATAGTTTAAGCAGTACTGTGCAGTCATTTTTCCTTATGTTCCTTTATACTAAATAAAGCAAATCTTGTTAAAAGGAATGCCTTAAAAATCCAATGCTCTGAAACATAATGGCCTGAAAGGATCAATATTAAGGTCCTTTATAACTGACTGTATTTTACCTTAGTAACAAATTCTTACATATAACAAACATCCAGTAAACATATTCAATAGTTTTTATGTAACCAGACAAATCAAAGGAAAGAATGGATGGGGTTATAAATTTCATATCGTATGTGTTTACAGTGAAGAACAAAGGACACATCTTACATTTGATTTAAATGCCTCAGATGGTCAGCCAAAAAGCTGTCAGGCAGAAAAGAACAGTTCCAATCAATTCTGTAATGACATTAGCTAGGAAATATTGGGAAATGATGACTAATGCCCACATAACTAAGTTCCTTTAAGCATAAAGCAGTATGCGCTGAAAAAAACTGTCATTAGACACTGTATTTTTCTACTAATTGAGTGCTGAGCCTTGACCAGATTTTGCTCTGGGTTCTCTTGCAGAATTAACTCAATAATTCAATGTATTTGAAATCAAATCTGGCTTTTCATTCTTTTTAAAGAACTAAGTCATAAAGTGACAGAAAGTAGGTACCTTTTAAATAATCATCAGAATCCAACTAGTCTGATAGTTTTCTCATTCAACGCATATAGCCACATAATAGAAAGGGCAGAAGAAGTAGACTCTTTATACCTGGGTATACCTATAAAGCTCCCATTCATTCTCTTATTGTTTGCCATTATGAAAATGAATGAAGGCCAACAGCTACTCATTTTGCATATATTTGATTCAAACCATAAATATACAGAAAGAGCCAATTTTTAAACCAGCCAAAACATAATAAGTGAAAATGGTTGCACCAGCCAATCTTCAGTTTCTCTCCTGAAGTTTATTCTATATATTTAATTAGATGTCTATTATAAGAAGATACAAGGCCAAAAGCTGAAAATTAAGAAACACAATACAGATGCTGATCAGGAAGCTATAGAAGAAAATCAAAACTACGTGAAGAAATTTTATACGATTTTCTGCAGTTAAATTCAGTAAAAGAAATACAAGTATTTAGACTTTTCAAAGGAATGCAACAAGATGATCAGAGGGCTGGAGCACCTCTCTTACGAAGACAGGCTGAGGGAGTTGGGGTTGTTCAGCCTGCAGAAGAGAAGGCTCCGGGGAGACCTTATAGCAGTCTTCCAGTACCTAAAGGGGGCCTACAGGAAAGATGGGGAGGGACTCTTTATCAGGGAGTGTAGCGATAGGACGAGGGGTCACGGTTTTAAATTAAAAGAGGGTAGATTTACACTAGATATTAGGAAGAAATTCTTTACTCTGAGGGTGGTGAGACACTGGAACAGGTTGTCCAGAGAAGCTGTGAATGCCCCATTCCTGGAAGTGTTCAAGGCCAGGTTGGATGGGGTTTTGAGCAACCTGGTCTAGTGGAAGGTGTCCCTGCCCATGGCAGGGGGGCTGGAACTAGATGATTTTTAAGGTCCCTTCCAATCCAAACCATTCCATGATTCTATGATTCTATTTCAGAAATAAATATTTCTGAGTCTAGAGAAAAATAGTAATGCAATTAAATCCTATAGGATTGTCATATAGCTGAAGGATGGTGATTTCAGGTAGTCACACTAACTGAGAATAACCACAGGTAAAGGTACACTGTTCCACTTTGGACAGTACAGTGTTTGAGCCACCCCTTACGAAGCAGCTAAACTAATTGGTTTGAAATGTTTATGAGTATCTTAACGAAAGAGACTAGTTTACCTTCTATATCTTTTACATTACAATCAACACCACTGTTTTGCCCCCCAATGTTGCAAACAGGCTACAGCCCACTGATGTTACATCAGGGTATACTGATGTCGCTGGCGGTTTGAATTTGCACTCCAGTCTCAAGAAGACCAGACCTGCATCACCTGTGTGCGTCCGGGTGCCAGAAAAGAACTCGTGGCACTCAGCTACATGAACATGCACGTCTGCCTAGACAACTTCAGGAACAATTTTGCTACTTCAAAGAGTTGCAGGGATTTGCATATACACGAAGAGCCTCACTGTTGCCATGGCTCCCTCTTCTAAGGACAGTCATCTCTCACAGCTGTGAGGCAGGAGATGGCAGTGAGTCCATCCCTTTCCCCTGTGGAGCTAACTGTAACCCAACTATCAGTGAGCTTGAACAAGGTCCGGAAGAAATTTGCCCTTCAAAAGTGAGATCTGTTTTATCCAGAGTAACACATGCAGTGGAAAAAAGGCCCATTACATTATAAAGGCTTTAAATCAATGTATTATTCACACGTTCATACAAAACGAGCAAGTAATTTCAGCCTACTGTCTGAGGATCAGAAGCACACTACTAACACCACAGTCACTGCTGGTACCTGTGCTACAGAGTTCAGCACAAAGGTTTGAACCTTAAAAAAAAACATAAATAATGAACCAGCATTTTGTAGGCATTTTCAGCAGTAGTTAATTTTGCAGATTTTTATGTCAGAAATTACTTTTCTGTATTTACATACGAGTAGCATAAATGTATCTGTTACGGAGTGGAGAAATGGCCATCTTTCCTACTGTAGACTGAGTCATTAAATAATACAGAAGTATTTCTGAAACACTATTTTTCATAGATTGCCATAGCTACAGAGAAATAGACTGCATTGAAGAGCTTAATAACAAACAATATGTACATAGTTTCGTGTGTGCATGCACGTGAGTATGCCTTATATATATTTAATGTATACATATAAATAGCTGAATTAGTTTATTTTTAAAAAAATCGGTTCTATCATTAGCAAAAGTTAGTCTGTAGCATGGGACGTTAGCCACAAATCTCTAATTACTCAAATAATTTATATGTGGAGTAATTCTGATGAGCTTCTTCCAGTCTTGGAGTTTAGACAACTGAAAGGAGGTTTTTTTGACCTTAAGGAGATCCTTTGTAAAATTCCCTGGAAGACTGACTAAGAATATTTATTCTGAAAAGGTTCTTTCTACAGTAGAAGGCTGAAGTTCCATTTATATAATAATATACATCAAAGTTCATTACAGCCTCCCGCAATGACAACCTGGGGTACTGACTGTCTTTTTTTTTTTTTTCAGCCTGAATGAAAATTCTGACTACTGCAATCCGCTGTGGAGAGAGAATGACAATCATAGGCCTCCAGCAACAACACAGGAGGATAATCTATTGTTTGCTACTGTCACAAAGGCTGTAATGACCCTTATCTTTACACCAAATTGAAGAGAGAAGCTCATTTCAATTATATAAAGCAATCTCTCAAACACTGTTACTTGATTCTAACTGTAAAGTAAAACACCCAAGTCAAGACATGTTATCCCAACTAATTATGCTTTAAACATATATAATGATGCTACAGTCCACAGAAAGAGAAGATACTCATCAGTGTGGGGTTTATCTTACATTAAGGCAGTACATTTACAGTACAATGTTTATTCTGAAAATTACAACCCCAGCCTTTTTCGTTTTGTAAAGCAGAAGCCAAGGGGAAAATACACTTTTGTTTCAATACGCTCAAGTCCCTTTGATCCAACCTCTCCTATCCAGACACCGATTTAAGATTGGCTAATTAATTCAGACGAATGAAAAAAAAAAATAAAAAGCTCTTGAAGAGACTGAAGAGAGTATTGTTAAGTAAAGATTATTTCAGTTTAAGTAAAACAGCAAACTTAGGTGGTAATGCTTTCCAGACATTGTTTCCCTTCACAGTCATTTTTACCTGTAAAACTGAACAAAATTCCCTGTGGGCCATTTAGATCAAAATTATAGCAACATGATTATTATACAAATTATGTATCCTGTTAATTGAACCACAGCCTTTAACTTACAGTCAATGTAGTCTTCTCCAAGAGGAGCTCAAAGAACACTGAATATTATGAATTTCGTATGATGATCAATTTAAACCATGATGCTTAGACAATGGAAGACTAGCATTCTCCACACTTTTTTTACTGCAAACTACCTTGCAGCTGTGGGGCTTGGTGTAAAACCTGCCTGATTGCAAGGTGCTGCTCTCCTAGATTTTGCGAAGCAGAATCTGGATGCGTCCAACAAGCGTTTGGTGAAGAAGGATACCAGGGGTATCCTGTGACAGGGTAGGAGGCCAGAGTACTAGATGGGAGCTACCTGGAAAGAGGTCACAGTGTGCGTTTAGAAGACAATTTAAGAGTTTTCTACAGGATTTTCAGTGGGTTGGTACTGTGGGAGGCAAAGTAAGGAGATGCTTGAGCAGAGATAGCTTGGAGAGAGAGACGACAAAGGTTGATGGGTCTTTACTTGGTACTTTGCTTCTACTGTATCATGGTAATCATTCTCAGGAGAGACCTAAGCAAAAGCCACTTGGTATTATTGGTGAAGATCACAGAAGATCATTTACTAAGAGAAGGGATTTCAAGTGAAAGCTCAGGCAACCCCCTACATTACTCTCCATTGCTTTTGCACTCTGTCAAAAGATATTGAACACATATCTTTGTGGGTGATTGGATCTTTGCAAAACAAAGCATAATTGCAATTTGTTTTCTCCTTTCTTTGAAGCTGTGCCCACAACTCTTTAAAGACTGACAGTCACATGGCCAAAGCCCGACTTATCACTCCTTCTGGGACAGATTGCTGATATAGGCAATGTATAATGCCATATAATTACAGCAATATATAACACCATATAATTCAGAAAGACAGAAAGACAAAGATTAGTAATGGATGTAAGAAAGTTAATCACAAGTCTTCAAAGTCAAATTTGGTCTAAACCAAAGCCCATGCAGTGCAGAGAGCAAATCCTGTGAGTTTGAAACAGAACAACAGAAAATACCATATACATAAAACATATCTCAAAATTTAGTAGCTTGACTGCATGCTCCAAGTATATTGTGGCTACAATAAATTATAGTCAATATAAGTGTCTGTATTACAGTTTAGGAAGAAATTAGGCTAATCAGAAGTTAGACATGTGAGAAAATACCACTTCTTAAAACCAAAGGTAAGCCAAACTATCAAAAATCTAGTGAAGAAAAAAATACACATGCTTCTTGTTTTACAGATTTTTTGTTTTTTTTTTTTTTTTAAAGAGAGAAATTCAGAATTATTTAGGAAAAACTTTTTTTTATGAGGATAAGGCCATTTTCATCTGAAAATATATACAAACAAAATTTCAAATAGTTTCAGTATTGTTGCCAAGAAATTATTACACTGTGAAGGGAAATTTTTTGAGAAAGGGACATAAAAATGTATAGATTCAATATTGTAATTCTGGGCTAATTAATCTCTTTCTGAGCTGTAAAAAATGGTTACCATTGAGGTGTATGCAGAAAATAAAGCGTGCACTAACTCTAAGGTTTTCAATTTAAGCCCCAAAACTCAATTATGACCCAAATTCTTGAGCATGAAAGCTCCAGCTTTAAATCTCTCTATAACCAGCTATTATTACTTCTGACCAATTTAATTACAAAATATTTTGTGCAGCTGTTAAACACTCATCAGAGGTGTCCTCTTACTTAATCCTCTATTGGGAGTTAGAAGTCTCTTACCATAACTACGCTGTAGTCGGTACAATTATTTGAATTCATATGCGGCTCTATACTATAATATTACTAATGAATAAAGACTATTCTCACTACAGTAATTCATGAATCTTCCGTAGATTAAAGTACATTGTAAGCAGCTTTCAAAACTGACTTTTATCACTGTGTCATGCAAAATCTGTTTTCTCTCACAGAGGATAATGGCATAATGGTGAGGTGGTTTTTTGTCCTTTTGAAGAAGCAAGACAGCCTGGACTGTCAAACCAACTCCATAACACATATGAAACCATGCTTTTTAATAAACACATTATTATTTGTCTTCCAGCTATACTTACTGCAATGTGCCTTACTTTACTCACACTTTATTTGGTTCTGTACTCAGCGGATCAGATTTGTTAGTGGGATTACATCAGGCAGTTCAGTCAAGTCATTGTAGGCATGAGTCACCTACTAAAAAACAATAGCTGCTTTCTATTTACTTTTCTCAAACTCTCTTCTGAAACCTTTGAAAGCCTACGGTATGTAGGTGAAGGAGCTTGATCCTAGAGCAACTAGAGCCTATCCTTCCTAACCAATACTAAAGGACATTTCTCTCTATTCCAGACAGCTTGGTCTTAAGGACTGAGAAAACTAACAACAACAAAAACCGCTACCCTTTTGGACTACGTTTTAGCATCTTCACTCTACTTGGTGTGGACTGTGGGAAAAAGCATCTTACCATCACTGTTGACGCAGACAACGACAGGAACCTGCGTACCAGGGCCACATGGCTTCTCGTTGTCAGGAATGCATTCCTCCAGCCCTATGATTCTCCAGTCATAGCAGGAGGGCTCTTCACATGGGATGGCTTCCAGCAGGTGAGGGCAGTTTCCCGTTCCTCCCGTAGGCTCATTGGTGATGCGCCGTTTCCTTAGTTTAAAGCCTAAAATGTCCATGAAAATACAACGGGCAGAATAACGGAATTCGAAAACACAAAGCGAAGAGATTTTTATCTATCTACACCTGAGTGAACAGTTCTGTTTCTCTTCTGTGTAAAAGATACCACAGACACTCAGTGCAACACTGCATTTTAGATAACTGGGTAGAAGAACTCATTAAAGAAGGAATAGAGGTAAAAATTAAGAAGAGAATCAAAAGTTTTCAGCTTATTCAGTAAGCTCTGCCTCTCTGCCTTAAACCCCTGTCTATCCTAGTCATACTTACGGCAGGAGGGAGACAGGAGTCATTTCCTGTGCATCACCCTTGCCGGATCCATCTCATCTAACAAATCTTGCCTAGATTGCTGGGTTGCTATTTCTCAAATATGTTGTTTTCTTCTCAGGTATCTTCCAACAGGGATGGATTACCAAGTGAAATCAGCTTATAAACATTCCACCACCACCACCACCCCACCCCCCTAAAAAAATAAAAATAAGACTACATTGCCAGAAAAGGCAAGGCATGAAAATAAACCTATATCATCCTATGAACGAATTTTCAGTAACTAACATCACAATATTCCCTTGCAAGCATTTACAAATTTCCTTAAGACTACCTAAGCTCATTTTGGATGGGAGAAACTGATGGGCCTTTACACAGTGTGTCATCTGCCAGGTCAGTGTCAGTCAAAGAGCAACCCTCTCCTACTTTCAGGATGGTATGTTAAGAAAGCCAGACTAAATCTATAGTCAGAACAACCTAACCAAACCGAATGGATTCAGGAAATAGTTTCTCATGCAATAATTTCCTATAGCGTCTGATGTATCTGATCAGAATACTTTAACTTTGGCAAAGGTTTCTTTCTTTTCACGTCTCTTCACAGTCTCTTTTGTTTTATCTCAATATTCATGCAGGTTAGTAATACACAGATCTTTTTTATAAAGTGCTACATATAACTCTTTATTTTCTACCAGGACACAGACTAAACAGGTGAGAGTTTTCAAACATGTATATGCAAGAATTGATTCTTTGTTTGAAGATGTGCCTCTTAATTCAATTATAATAAATATTACATTAAAAATAAATTTCCATGTATCTTTAATTGTTTTTTTATAAATTAAAGAGATCAGCCAAATTATTTCCAAATGGTTTACTGATCCTGCCACAAAAGGCAAATATAATTTCAGAAAAAGAACTCCAATGTCTACTGCAACAAAGGAAGCAAATGTTTCACAATAAAGGCCCTTTTCTGAAACATGTAGAGAGTCACTGCTAAAACTGGGAGTGCTAGTACAACTTTTACATCATTCTCTCAGAAAAACTGTCAATGAAATTACAAAATAAAATATAAGAATATCCAGATAAGAGGAAAACATTGGCAGTTGAGAAAAGATCCCTGGTCACGTGTGCAGAAACAAAGACTTGCATAAAGTACGTCCTAATACGTTCCCATCAGGCAGGTGTCCAAATCAGTCTCACAAACCTAAACATTACCCCTGAAAACGTAGCAAATATTTCAGTGGAGAAACAGCAACAGAAATAACTGACTACTTGACAGCTGTACTCTGAGGAGGCTTAATCCAATAGGCTTACACACTGAACTGCTTTTTCCTTCTTGAATTGATTAAGGTTGGATCACACTACTGTGAGACAGCACTGTAAAACTCGCATTATTGCTGCCCAGCCTGAAGTGTAGCTAGCAGTGCACCAAGAAGAAGCACCTAAGCTAATGTGGTAATTACAGTTGCTCCTTCAAGTGGACATATGTGGCTGTCCTTTCTTAAGAGTGTTTTCAATCATGGAACCAAGTCTGCATGCTCAACTTTTGTCAGATAATCACATCGCAGAAATGACTAGGCCAGTTTTTCTCATTTACAGCCAGAAACCTTCAGACTTCTTACATGAGGTCCTTGTCACTGTATTCTTGCTTTCCTATTTTGATGTCAGGTTACTACAATCTGTTCTGCATAGGAATAAACTGTAAAACCTGTGAAAATTGAAACCAGCACATATGTCATCAGTAAAACAGTGTCACTTATCAACAGCGAATGGTCCCAGCCCTTTGCCAGAGAACGCTTTATGGCCTATTGATGAATTCTTAAGCTATTACTGAACTGTAAATCTTTGAGTGACTTGGACACTATGCACCAAAAAGGCTGCTTCTGTTCTCCTTTCCAGACAGTGCCAGAATTGTGATTTGAACACACATACAAACTGTATCCCTTGCAGTTTGAGAGGAAGGTTTGAAACTGGAATTGATCTGTAATAACCCAAATTGACCTTGAAAGCCTAGTAAACAGCCTAAATTTTTGCCAGCTTTGGTGAAGTGGTAATGCTAAATATAGTCCTAATTCAATGACCTTTTTTTGATGCTCAGAGGCACTGAATATACCCTTCTTGGTACAAAATTTAGTATGCCTGCATAGCCAGAGGTGCCTAGTGACTTACGAGTATGACATAATCACCATTAAAAGGCTTTGCTGAATTTTTACATACCCTTCTTGGCCTGAGGGTCATCACAGCTTTCATAGGTGCATGGTCCCCAGGCTGACCACGCCGAGGTCTCACACTCTGTAGGACAGGGGATATGGCACAGCTGGGAGGTGCTGGGAAGAGGTCCAGTACACAGACTACGGTCCACCGGCCTCGAGGCTGTCAAAACAAAGTCAACACAGTTCTCACGTGTCAGTGGTCATGATCCTTAGCTCTAAGTGGACAGAACCATCCTTCATTCAGAAAGGCTGCTATCTCATCATTTTAATCTGATGAAGTGATGGAAAAATGCCTGTCTTGAAAAAATGAAACAGAAGTCAGTTTACCCTCTGCATGAACACAGCCAAATCCAATTATGTGGAGTCAGGAAGACTGTAGATATTGCAGCACCTTCTCGGACCTAGTCCTTTTATTTAATGGATAGATTTTGTTACTACAACAGTTCTTCACATTGCACTCTGTCTAAATTGATATCCTGCCGTCTTTTGAGTATGTCTTCACTTAAGTAACTGAACAAAAAGCTGTATAAATCCCTTTGCTCCCATATGATACTATAACTTCAAAAGCCTGGTTAATTAATATTTAGAGATTATTTTTAAGCTATAACCTGAAACACAGTTAAAGTTATGACAGATTTTTTTTTTTTTTTATTTTATACTGAAGATCTTCAAGTGCACAGTCAGCAATAAGATATGTGTGGTAGCAGCTTTAGTTCAAGAAAGGTTTTTCTTTAGATATGTATATGGCTGGCATATAATACAAATATATGTAAAAAGTGGCTGGATGGTTGCACTCAAAGAGTTGCAGTCAAAGCCTCAATGTCTAACTGGAGACCAGTGATGAGTGGCATTCCTCAGGGGTCAGTACTGGGATCGGTGCTGTTAAAAATCTTTGTCGGTGACATGGACAGTGGGACTGAGTGCACCCTCAGCAAGTTTGGCAAGCTGAATGCACCAAGCTGTGTGGTGCATTCTACACTGTGGAGGGAACGAATGCCATCTGGAGGGACCTGGACAGGCTTGAGAGGTGGGCCTGTGTGGACCTCAGGAAGGTCAACAAGGCCAAG